>JAOSBP010000204.1:10207518-10220842 GCA_027563825.1 Erythroxylum mucronatum
GTGTATTTCAATTTAAACACAAGGAATAATTACAAATAATTCACAAGATAATTAACTTGGGTCTTTCATTAAATCAAATAATCAATTCAAAATATTCAAGGTTCATCCCATCCATACCTAACCCAATTTAGTTTATATAATGAATAAGAAAACCAATAACAATCTAGAAAGAAAACAAAATTAGAGAACCCTTTCTCATAAGCCTTGAAATCTTGAAGTCTTCACTTAAATCTTAATGGAATTTCCTTCTTTTCTCTTCAAAGTTGTTTCATTCTTGTGTCAAGATACTCTAGTTCATATATCTAATAAAGTGTAGCCATCTAATCCCAAAATTTTCCTTTTATTCTCATAAAAACCTTAAAAAATTCAAATGTCTTGACCAAATTGGAACCAATATAGACTTATGTTGGTTATATGTTCCTTAAAATATCTATAAAACCTTATTGTACATAAAATTTATCATCAATGTAAGTCCCTAAATGGATTCACGTCAGATCCTTATTCTAGGAAGTCTTTAACCATTATGATGAATATAGGTTTGTGTTTATAATGGACAGGTTCCATATTGCTCCAACATACATCAAATTGCTCTAATTTGACTCAAAATTTCTCAAATTCATTCCTTCATTACTAGGACCTATAATAAGATCTAAAAATATAACATAAAATAAATTGAGTGCCAAATCTGCTAGAAATCATCTAAACACAAACAAATTACTCTCAAAATCATGTTAAGATCGTAGTCTATTTAGCACTTATCAAAATTCTCTACACTTAATTATTTTCTTGCCATCTAGTAATAAAAATGAAAATTTTCAGCTTAGGTATATTATATTCTAGGAAAGTTCAACAACTCAATCAAAGAGGTCAGATATCACTATTATTACTTTAATCATCCATTTATAAACCACTTAGATCTTTACGTAATACACTAACTTGTAATTCAATTTCGACCTAACTAAATAATATTTCAAATTCATCTAAATTTGAGCAACTTGATCTCATATGTAAAATGGATATAAAAAAGAGTAAAAATTTTAGAAGCATTTGATAAACCATATGGAAAAGAAAAAACTAAATGTAATTTTTTTAATTATTTAATTGAGTATAATTAGTTTGGTTGAAATGTCATCCCAACTTTTTTATGTGAAGATAAACACCTTGTCATGAATACCACCAGTTACTCAATTAAGTCACAATTTTAATTAGCTACTAACACCATTCATAACCTCAATCAATTAATTAGATCAAAATTAGCAAAGTAGAATTTATTTATGCTCACTTTATTTATGCTCACTTTATTTATGTTTTTTTACCAATTTATAGCAAAAATGGACTAATAAGCCTTTTATGAACTCCAACTAAAACAACTTAAAATATGTCAAAATTGTACATTTGACTAATCATTCAATTTGAGCATCATTGTTATGACTATTTAATAGGTTTGAGCTAAATTGCTCATTAGTGATCATATATATTAACCTAATGCAACCAATTTATAAGAAAATATCCCTTATAATAGATCAACTTAATTACCTTAATCTTCTTGCCTAATTTCCTAGAATTTTCACTTACCTAAATGAAATTAGGTTAGTGCTCAAGGTAATCACTCTCCCAAATTTAAGTGATGCATTATCTTTACTCTACATAATATATAAGAATAATAAAAAATAGAAAAGAAAGTAAAAGAAAAGAAAGAAATTAGGATAATTGGTACTCGTCTAGCAATAAAAGGGTTCACAACTATAGCTTGAGAAGTATAAACTAACAGTGGATATCATGATCTAATAGTAAAAGACCATCAAAAGATCCTTAAATCCATGACCTTAAAATTATTTTTAACTCAAAACATATGAAACAAACATGAAATCATGAAAAATATATACTAAAATTAATGCTAAAGATTCTTAAATCTATTAAATTGAAATAAAAACACTTAAATCATTAGGTTACCTACCAATAAGCACTTTTTATAAGTATTTTAACTAGAATAATCCTTATTTAAGTACTTCACCTATGTGGCTCCTTTGAAGTTTTGATTATACTCTCCTTCAATCTTTCAATCTCCTTAAGGTTCTTCTTCCTAATCATAAACTTATTAGCTTCCAAATTTGATATATACTCTATTAGAATAGGGTAATCCTCCTCCACTTTTTTTCCATGTATGATATAGGTATCTAATGGATCATATGTGATTATTTCCTACATAAAATGAAAAACTTCTGTATCAATCATCTCTATATAGAAACAAGTATCATATTTATAAATGGTATGTCTTATGGATTCGAATATCTTAAATACTACTTTTGTCTTAATATGACAGAATCCTCTACATAATCTTCCATATCCATATTTCTAAATCAATAGGAAATATAAGATTGTCATCGCTAAACAAATCATCTTTTTTAATGCTCCTAGGGTACTTGATTTTCCTATCTACTAATTTAATGCTCATCCTAGTTAGTTTAGGTTAACTAAATCCTAACATTTTAAACATATCATATAGTATCAAATTAATACTAGCTCCTAAGTTTGTTAATGCCCTTTTCATTGATAAACTATCAATATTACAAGCAATAATAAAATTCCTTAGATCTTTAATTTTCATGGTAGCTTATTTTGCATGATGGAAAAGTACTCCTTACTTAAAGTAATCGTAGATAAATCCTTGAACTTCTTCTTGTCATAAAGGGGATACTTTAAGTACTTGGCATAATTTGGCATTTATGAAAACACAAGGAATGTTAATATGTATTTTTTAAAAAAAGTTTCAAAAACTTATCAAATGTATCTTCCTTTCTCCTTATCTCAAGTTTGCTCACGTATAGAACTTTTGACTTGTGCTCTTTGAAAAGTTTCTTCCTCAATTCCTTTTCTTCCTCCTTTTCCTTCTTATCATCCTTTGTTTCTTGTGTGACAACCTTTTTTTTCTTTAACTTTCAACTCCTTTCCACTCCTTCAAGTTACTTTAATCACTTTTTCCCTCGAGTTTGGCCTAACATTGCTAACCAAAGTACTTAACTATCTTTTAGAGACAAGTTTAGCAAGATGTCAAAAATGTTTTTTCCAAGATATGGATGGAGGCTTACTAATTTTAAAGATATGCTTTGGTACTTTGGAATAGAACTTCAGATGCAGTAACAATTTTTTCCACAAGCTACTCATAACTTGACTTCCTTTCCTACTATTGTTGTTGTTAAAATCATACTGAAGGCATTTGTCTTTGTTATACTTGAGTATTCTATGCTGAATTATGATGGTTTATCCATGTAGGTATTACTATAAGAATTATTTTGAAGCTAATTCCTTATAAAACCAACATGTTTGGTCAATTGTGTCATACTACTAAGCGATTGTTATTCATAATTGGTTTGTCCACCACCATAAATGCCAAAACTCATCATTTATGCTAATTGACTACTAAACTCATACCATTTATCTTCTTTCTCAAAGCTCCCAACTTTGGTTCTAATTTTTTCATTGTAAAATATTATATATACATGATAATTTTGGCTTTATCCTAAGGTTTCCCTTGGTAGTTGTTCATAGATATAATTTTAATCAACAATTATAAATTTTACAAGTTTTTAAGCAAGTGGTACTACTCAAAGATGCATCAATCAACTGATTAGATAGATAACTTACTTTATTATAAAATATTTGTATTTATAATCCCTAATTGAGTTTATATTGTTAACACTTCCTAAAAATCCTTCCATCTTTATCAAGTACTTTATTATAAAATATTTGTATTTATAATCCCTAATTAAGTTTACGTTGTTAACACTTCCTTAAAAATCTTTCCATCTTTAACAAGTTTTATACAATGTCTCACTCTCTATTTATTGAAAGGAGATGTCATTTTTAAGTTTGGATATTTGTGCAGGAGGAAAATACCTAGCTAAAAAAATTTTAGGAAGACCAATCCAAATGTGACATATCCAAAAGGTATTGATTTCAATTATGATTTAGCTTAATTCCTTAATGTAAAAGGGAATAACCTTAACTTAATCTCATTATTTGATGCTCCATTAATCTTAAAAGTATCAAGATCTAAAAAAATGGAAATATGTGCATTTAAATCCTCATATAGTAAGCCAAAAAACTACATAAGTTGTTGAAAAAAATGAATCATGTTAGGCTTGATCTCAAAAATATTTCCCTTCACTTTTGACCTAGAGATGCTAAATTATATTCCTACAAGCAACGATTTAACATAATCGTCCATAGTATGTTATCCTCCCTATCCTACTATCGTATTTATAGTTGTAACATCATAACTTCTAGGTTTATTTCTCTTAAATTTTAAAATAAACTCCTTTCGATTTTTGGATCTAAATTAATAGTACTTCAGAACTACATTTAGTTAATAATGCATTAACTCGTTCAACAAATAAACTCCTTTCGATTTTTGGATATGAATTAAGTAATACTTCAGAACTACTTTTAGTTAACAATGCATTAACTCGTTCAACAAATTTCCTTCATATATTTGACTTTATCTTAGAAGATTTATATAGTCCTACCTCTATCTCTAACTCTTATTATTCATGTCATTATCTATTCATAATTATGATTTTCTAATACTTATATATAAAATATTAAATTGAATCAAAATTTTAGCATGTTTTAATTCAAACATAAGGAATAATAATTCATAAAATAACTTAAATCCTTCATAAAATAAAAAATCAATCTAAACAATAGGTTATAGGCCAGATGTATCTCAATTTCGTGTATAATAAGTATAAGAAAACCAACAACAATCAAGAAAGAAAACAAAATAGAAGAACTCTTTCTTATAAAAATCTTGAAGTTTTAAATTAAATCTTGAAGTCTTGCATTAATTCTTATTGGAATTCCCTTTTTTTCTCTTTAAGTTGCTTCGATTTTATCTTCAGATTCTCTAATTCGAGTTTTTAACAATTTGCTGCCATCTATTCCCAAAAGCTACCCTTTATTCCTACAAAATCCAAAAAAATTCATAATGTCTTAACCAACATAGGTTTAAGATGGAATCATATTAGTCTTATGCTCCTTAACAACTTCAAAAAATCCTCATTTTACATTAAAATAACCTCTTGTATGGGTCTTTAACATGAATCCATATTGGATGCATGTTTTGAGCACTCTTTAATCATTATGATGAATATGAATCCATGTTGTGTAACACAAATCTGTGTTCACCATGCATATATTTCCTATTTCTCTAACTTAGACCAGATCGCTCTATTTTAACTCAAAATTTTTTGAACTTATTCCTTATTTTGACTCAAAAATGTTTTAACTCATTCATTCTTCATTAAGGAGTTACAATAAGGCCTAAAACAAAATATAAATCATATTAATTACCAAATCCTATAAAAATAATCCAAACACATGTAAAATGCTCTCAAAATTAAGAGTCTATTTAGTACTTATTATATCATTAGTGATAGATTTAAAGAAAAAATTATTGATCAATGTATATTTGAAGGTCAGTAGGAGAAAATTTATATATTTTTTGGTTTTATACAATGATGATATCTTACTTGCTACTAATAACATGGATATGTTAATTGAGACAAAATAATTAGTGTTTTTCCACTTTGACATAAAGGATCTTGGTAAAGCATTATATGTTTTTGGTGCTCAAATTCTTCATGATATTGGCCAATAGTATTATGAGATTATCTAAAAGCACCTTTATTGTTTATATCTTGAAGAGGCATAAGATACAGTTTTGTTATTCTATAAAGACTTCAATTGTGATGGGTGACAAGTTCTTTAAGACCTACTATCCTCATAATGATGTTAAGAGAGATCAAATGAAAAAAGTCCCTTATGCTTCAATTATTGGCAGCATGATGTACGCTCAATTATGTGCACTTCCTAATATTTCCTTTATGATTGGTGTATTTAGTATATTTTGAGTGATGGCATCATGATGTATGCTTAATTTTGTGCACATCATAATATTACCTTTATGATTAGTGGAATTGGTATATTTTGACCTATCCTAGACAAAGCTACTAGAAAATGGTTAAGAAAGTTTTAAGGTATATTTAGAGTACCAAGGATCTTATATTAACATATCGATATACTAACACTCTTAAGTGGTTAGTTTGAGTAATTTGATTATATAAGAAATGATAAACACTTGATGGATTACTTTTTATCCCATATTTAGTATATTTTGATTAATTATTTGAGAGTTATTATTATTTTTGTTACTTATTTTGTTTTAGGGTGTTATTAGGTCTCAATTGGCTCTATAAATCAAAAGGAGAAAATTTTCAGTGAAATTAGAAGAATTGAAGCTATTTTAAAGAGATACGCTCTTGTGATAAAGTACATGCCCATAAAAGTAATATACACAGCCATTTGAGGGACCATATAAGTTCTTATACGTGTGTACAACTTCAAAGACATTGTTTCACCCCTGTAAAAGTGGACACGTCTTTGTAAGTCATATACATAGTTGTGTCTATTGCTCATGTAAGCTCTTGGGAAAGTGTCTACATGTGATTTTGAAGTGTTTTTTAAGGACACGGGCATTTGATTGACCATGTCTTCTCCAGAAACCCTAATTTTGCACTATAAAAGGCAATTATGAAGGTTAATGAAGGAGAGCAGACATTTAGGCAGAAGTTAGAGTCAAAGCTAGAGGCAATGTTAAAGTTTGAGACACAATTATGAACATAGAATGAAAAAAAAACACTAAGATTACTTCAGAAATCTGATAGAGAGCAGTTTTACATCAAAGTTATATATATATATATACCTTTTCTCTACTATAAACCCTTTGAAACTTTGATGGAAAACTGCTCTTTATCGGAATATATATATATATAATGAATTCTTTTCTTTTTAATTATTATTCTAAACTTTTGTTGTTTGTTTTGTTTTCAATTTTCATGAATTAAATTGGTTTACGTCCCAGGTATGATGAACCCTAAGCTGGGATGAATATTATGATTTAATTATTTATTTAATTCAATTTGATTGTTGATTCATTACGATTCAATTATGCATTTTTATTATTAAATTACATGTTTGGGATATTAGTTCAATGTATGATTTCATATGATTAAGATTGTGAAAAAAAATTTTTGTATGAATAGATCTACCATAATTGGAATGAATTGCCTACAAACTTAGAGATAGGTTAATATAAATCATCTAGATTAAGGTCAAACTTAACAGTAAAGTTCATGAATTGAGTAATGCAATCTTAGGAGTTTTTACTATAAAGAAGTTTTAGTTGATCAACCAATGATTAGGTGAGTCTTGGAGCAACTGGTAAAGTTGCTCATTGTGACCATAAGGTCACAGGTACAAATCACAGAAACAACCTCTTTGTAAAAATATAAAAAAAAAAGGCTACATACATTATGACCATCCCTGAACCCCACAAAGCGGGGAGCCTCATGCATTGGGTATATTGAATTTTTAACCAATGATTAGTTGTCAATATTCTAGAGAAATATATTAACATAAATTAGGAATTTTCCCAATCCAATAACCAATAATTGAATTGCATGATAAAGAGTTAATGCTTAAAAAATTTTAGACGGATACATTACCTAGGTACTAGTTATTTGATACTGATTAATCTTAGTGTTAGCTGTGTTGTGGTTTATTATTGTGTTGAACTTTGATTTAGATTAACTTTATGATGATAGGTGGAGTGTTTAGTGAAAAAGTGTCAAATAGACACAACTTCTTCGACCATGACACTAGAGTATGTGGCATATTATAAGGCTATTGTTTATGGAATATGTTATAGAACTTCATTTTAGCATTAAGAGTTATGGACTTTATTGTAAGGTTCTTGAAATTACATTGTAATAATTTTGCAAATGCATCTTTCTCTTATAATACTAAGGTCTTATTTGGTAACTAATAATAAAGAGTTGAGGACGAGAATGCAACTATTATTCCCTAATTTTTAATTCTTTGGTTATTGAGAATGGATATAATAAGGAATGACAAAACTATATTAAATTATAAATAATCTTTAATTTTTATTCCATGTGGGTATAAGAATCAAATTTTAGGAATAAAAGATAAGAAATATTATTCGAATATTATCTTGTTATTATCAAAATATTGTCAAGATATTAATTTTTATCATAATATTATCATCAAAATCACATATTACGATCTTTTATATTATTTTTAAAAATTATTTTATTTTGTTTCAATGATATTTTTACTCTTATCACAAAAATTATTCATAACTATATAAAAATTAATATATAATAACTAAATATGGCTAACAAAACTGACCAGGATAGTTTCAACTTTTTAATACTTTGTCCCAACCTAAAAATGGCAACTTTAAGATATCAAATTGAAGGTTGGGATGATTCTTTATATCATTGCCTGTCTTTGCTCCAAAAGAGTCAAATGAGCAATAAAAGATTAAGCCTGAAAGATGTTCTACTTCCATAAACTTGCTCGTGCATGCAAACATCAAAGTACAACTAATGACAAAGCTGGTATGATTCAATTGGATATCGAAACAACCAATTGAAGCGTTCACGTAAACTGTATGATGCAAATTATTTTTTGAGAATATGATGCAAATTATTCAATGAACTTTGTTTGCACTTATTTGTCCTCCCTAAAAATGAAGGGTAACCAAAGATTGCCACAAATTATACTGCACTGAAATTAAAAAGGAAACTTGGGGAAAGTATGCCCATTTATCATCCAACAAAAGCAAACACTGTGCTATCACCAAATATAAATGAACCCATGAACCGAATTTTGGGGCAGACTTGCTGACAAACTGACATTTAATGAACTGGAGTCCATAATTAACTGCTACTGGGGAAACCTCCGCATGTTATTTCAGCCTACTCCTTCTTGGTGAAATGTCGTACCCCAAAGGCCAACCCAAGTATCAAGAGGGGCACGAGAAACTGTAAAATCTTAATCACAAATTCAGGGGTCTTATCGTGATTGTAAGGAGGTTGATGGTAGATTCGTTTTGCTGGGACAGTCGATGCATCTATCTCACCAATCAAGTATTTTGCCATCATATCTCTAGCATATTCACTGTGGCCAACATCTTCAAAATCATTTGTCGCATCTTTCCCTGTAAAAGCAAAGACAAGCAATCATACTGTTCTCCAAAATGGCTGGAATACAGGCATGTTCTGTTGTATAAAGCTTTCCAAGGATTCATGAGAGGTATCATTATAATCTTACCGGTTGCAGATAATAGAACTTCATCTCCTCCAGGGTGATCATCCATGAAGGGGGTGACATCATATACCTGTATTTGTGGATGAAAAATTTACACATAAATTGAAGTCATTAACATACGAATAGCTATCTCATGTTCCAATGCCATTATTTCAGATAGTTCCAAAATAAGGAAATGGACAAAGTTCACACATTCACCTCAAGAATATTTGCACTTCCCTGTAATAAGTGGAAAAAGAAAACATTGACACCAACTCAGCCCCAACGGGTTAATAGAAAGTAGCTTTCATCTTATCATGCACTGTTTTGTTTGTTATTCTTATGTTTTTTGCCAACTCTAGACAGAAGAACTACAGGGTCACAACATGAAGTCATGGAAAAACAACACCACATAACAGAACATAGAGGATTAAACCAAAATTCCTCATGTATCTCATCTGATCAGAACGTTAGCAAGCAGCTAGAAGATGCATATGAATAGGATTCTTACCAGAATATATATAACTTTTAAGGCAAACATTCTAAAAGTATTACTCATGAACAGAACAATGGCTGATAACTTCCATTCTAGTCAGCCATATGTGCGTGTGTTTAGAAAGGAATTTGGACTTCAATTCATGACTGATTATTCTATTATAAGAGGAGCACACCTATTAAAATGTTTAAACATGTAAAATTATTCTGTTGTGGTGATGATGGCAGGCAGGTGATTTAAATTGACATTCTAAAAGTATACAGGAACAAGAAGCACCATCCGATGGAAGAATTCAATCTGGCTTTATACTTCACAAAGATGGAACAAGCTAAACTGCAACATCAAATTTGCATGCCTAAAACAACTGATTTCTTCATTGTACAAGAGAATAAATTCTCCTCAAACTTCAACACGAACTTAAGTCTCCAAAATGACTCAGAGAAAATGGATTAATAAAGAACAAGGAAATGAAGTCCGATCACCACAGTCAATAAGTTTCAGAATCAACCAGCTAACTAATACCCAAAATTTATGGAGCAGAATAAAGATTAAAGAAAAAAATCACACCTTGCCAGAAATGATAACCCAACAGTCTTTGATCTTGTCGTGCACTGCAACCTCTCCAAAATTGAAAACTTTTGTTTCAGAAGCCATCTGTTTCGCTAACACCAAATGAAAGCATCAAGATTTATCATAAAAAAAGCAGAGATCTAATGGCCTAAGTCAACATAAACACTGCCCAACTAAACAGCACCCATATAAACAGACGAAAGGATAATACACAAGATGAAAACCAATACTTGAACAAGTAAGTGAACGAGTCATGGAGGAGATAATGGGATCCTTACCGAGAGAACAGGATAAAAAGAGAAAGATCAAGTCTTTGTAGAAGACGATGTCTCTTAACAACACAGACTCTCTCTAAAGACCCTTTTCCCTCGTTCTTGACGATGCTTGCGTTCTTGCATTCTCCATATATTTAAAGTTGACACGAGCCATAGGTCATGATGGGCGGCAAGATAACCCCTTTGGTTTGGGATATTTACACAGTTGTCATACGAGAAGGATGCTTGACGAAGGCTAGTTTTGGCAAGTAATATATATAATATTAAAAATTTCAGGAGTTATTTAAATAAAAGTGTGCATGCCGAAACAGTTCCTATGCTAATTAGAATAAGCCTGCGTATTATTTAACTTCATCAAATCAAATTTTACGCGTTTCGGCCATCAGATGTATCCATTTATATGGACCATAGCATTCGGTAATCGGTTTTTTTATCTCTACGAATTGTAGTTTTACACAAGTTCTTTTTTATTTTTTTAAGATAGTTGCTATACCTTGGTCATCTAGGCAATAGAAAATGATCATATGTTTTGAAAACTTGTGCTGATAATGATTTGTATATTTAATATATGTGTCAATTTTTCTTTCTTTAAATGTTCACATGATAGGGCATCTATTTCAGCTTTTTTTTTTGGTTAGTTATTCACGACGCATTTTAGGAGGACTCTAATTATAGGAAAACACTTTTAAGCCATCTACATCCAGACTAATCCTCGCTGGAGCCGGGTAGGTCCTTTGCAAGAGGCAAAACTCTGACCTCAAATTTTAAACAGCTATATACAAGATAGGAGTTTGAACTTACGAAGTTACGATCTCACTTAAGCCAGAAAAATCTCTTACCAACTCACCTGCTTTTTTTTTAATATACAATGATGGCAGAAACTATTTCTTACCTTGTCTTTTTTTTTTTGTAGAAAAAAAGGGCGAAGCCTGAAAGGAAGTTTCTAACTAACAAATATAAGTAACACCATGAAAAAGTTACGAATTCACCGCATCCGGTAGGCTAGCTAAGGGATGAAAACTCGAACTAAAGTCGTAAGCATGATGAGATAAAGCATTGGCGATGAAATTTCCCTGGTGGGCTAGCTAAGGGATGAAAACCCGAACTAAAGTCGTAAGCATGATGAGATAAAGCATCGGCGATGAAATTTTCCTCCAAATAAATATGTGTAACTAAAATCTTCTCGAAAGACTCCATTCGCTTGCGTATGTGAGAAATCAAATCGGCAACTAATACCTTGTCCTTCTTTTATAATAAGCTTTGCGTATAGTTTATGGCGTCATTCTTTTATTGGATAGTGTTGACGATTTAATGAGAGGACGGCAGCCATTCCATGCTTTTCTGAAATTTTATTAGAAGGGTCAAAAAGCAAGCATAAATTAAATTAACGTCATTGTCTGTGAGCTTTCAATGAAATGATTGTCAAAGAACAGAAACGAGAATATGGCATTTTTTAAATGATGAAGACCACAACGGCGGCCAAGCATTTGGAAAATAAGTGGAAACCAAACTACCAACTACATAATACAGGACGCTTCAGGCTTCGGCCTCTTGCAAACATTTGAAAAACTACGTCCAATTTCCGAACCCACCTGTTGTATCTGAAATGAATTAAAGAAAACAAAAACAACGGTCATTAACTTTTTTTCTCGACTTTATAGCAAAAATCATGTCGCTTTCCTGATTTGATATTTTCCTAAATGGGAATATTGAAGAAAGACGATAGACTTTGAAAAGCGTTCTAAGTCACCTTTCCCGTTACTTTGAGCATACGTTGTTTTATGAACATCCATCAATCTAATATATATGAGTCCCGTTTATTAGATGAATGGATGTTCATAAAATATGGTAGGCTAACAGTTGGTTTGTATCCTTTTGAAAGAGCTTCTCTTGAATGAAAATATGCCACAAAACTCATGTGTCGGACTAATAAAAAATAAAAAAGAATTCATAGTATTTGATTTGATCTTATTTAAAATATATATATATATATATGATTTTAAGAATTTCATCAAATTTTTTATTTAATAATTTTGTAAAAACTACGAATACCTTTTTTCTTAAATTTTGTTCAAATAATAACTATAATAAAATAAATACAAGGAGATTCAATTTATTAATAAACTACGAACTTATGGTCTAGCCCGAAAAATATATAAATCGACTCGTTTTATGGCCATTGTGTTACTTTTCTCTTTCATGCACGAGTGATTCATTCTGATTCTACTTTAAGACCCAACGTGTTATAGAGTTAAGTTTGAGGTTAGCCAACTCTTAAGAAAATGCCCTGTAAGTGCGATCAATTCTACCCAATTGATTCATCAAGAACCACACCTTAAGGAAGTAATGAAAATAACGCTACTAAGGGACAAAAGGGTTGTCTTCTAAAATGAATTACGTCCCCACCACCTAGGAATGAAGAACAACGCCTGGAAGTAGCTTTTAGTGGACAATGTTATAAGAAGCTTCAAAAGAAGGGACAAATAGCGTGAATAATGTTATTAAATAAGCCAATGGGATATTGCAGAATATTTGAAGTATTAGATACATAAGCTTACGACACGTGGTTTGGAGGGTTGATACACATATATAAAAACTTCCCAACAGACAACAACGTTCAAATGATAAGGTCCCGAATAGTTGGGATAGTTTGGACAGTTACAACCACTTTGCATTGTTAATATGTTAATTGTCTTAGTAATAAAATGATGCACACATATTACAATCGACTATGTCGGACCCCGAACCCGAGGCCCGACTGGTCCCGGAGGTGAGCCCTGACTGATGGTCACTCCCGAGGCCGCTGTGC
>JAOSBP010000204.1:10220942-10231121 GCA_027563825.1 Erythroxylum mucronatum
TGAGATTGTCGAGCCAACGCATGAGCTTCGACATTACAATGTCGGCGAAGCCAACGAACTGAAATAGCAGGATTGCGTCTAAGAATGTCTAAACAATCATCAATGACTTTACCAAAAT
Organism: Erythroxylum mucronatum; assembly: GCA_027563825.1. Taxonomy (NCBI): domain Eukaryota; kingdom Viridiplantae; phylum Streptophyta; class Magnoliopsida; order Malpighiales; family Erythroxylaceae; genus Erythroxylum; species Erythroxylum mucronatum. Next base: position 10,221,061 of record JAOSBP010000204.1, read on the forward strand.
GAGAAGTCTTGCCTAGGAGATTGAAGAGCAGTAGAAACTACCTGAGCGTCCACAACAATAGAACACAGTCCAGGTAAGTGCTGGGCAACCCAGGCGAGAAGAGACCGACAGGTGAGGGCTTCAGCTATCTGAGGGTCAGACACACTAGGAGACGTACCCGAAAGAGTAAACTCAATAGTACCTGCACCGTTTTTAATGACAGCACCAAAACCACTGCAGGGCAAATGGGGAAAGACAGCAGCGTCCACAAAACAAAACCAGCGCACCGAAGCTCCGGTAGGGGAGCCATCAATTAGGGTGTTGTCCAAAGGAGGAGAGCAGCCCAGACGGCCAGAGCCCACAACAGGAGGAACAGAAAGTCGGCGTGTTGCTGTCCAAGACTGAAAGAAAGAGGCTGCCTGGCCGAGGACTTGCAGTGATTACCATGTGAAGTGTTGTTGATGATGTTAATTTTTTAAATTTTAATAAGATAATTAAATAATAATTGTTCTATAAGTTTTGTTGAGCTCGTATTTCACCGACCAGCGACAGATCTAGCGAACAAAGCAATGTTTTTCCATACAAAACACAGCCCCACCAGTCACTATCTTTGTCAAATACCAATTCCTGAGTGGGTTTTTCTCGATAATTGAATTCCGTTCACTTTCTTCTTTTTTTTTTTTTAAATTACTTTCTTCTTGTTATGTATTGTTTGACTTATGCTTATTCTTTTAACTGTAATCTCGGAATAAGACTTTTTTTACAGGCTATTTGGAATCCTTCGAATTGAATTCATTAACGAATTGAATTTAATTATATTAATGAAATTGAATTGAATTCAATTTACTGTTTGGAACAAATTCAGTAATATTAGAATTGAATTTAATTACACTGTTTGGAACAAATCAAATAATATTAGAATTGAATTCAATTATTTCATATGACACATTTACCCCTGACTAAAAAATAATATTATTAGTTTAATATAATAGTAAATTAATTGCTTTATTAAATTATTATATTTTATATAATAACACCCATAAATATAATTCTCAATTTTCTCAATTTTATTTATAATTTTCCCTTTTAATAATTAATAATTAACTTGATTATTTTGTCATTAATACATAAATTATGAAAATTCTTATTATTTTATTAATTTATCATATTTACATATCATATGAGACTCTTTAAGTGACAATTGAAGGCAGATTTTTTTTTGATCGGTAATTAAAAGTGGGATTATATTGAATCTTCAAGTTGAGATTTTTTTGTTCACTTTTCTGACAGATGTCAAATGCTGATAAAAGCCATGACGAAATTGACTTCGAGTTCTTGGGTAATATAAGAGGCAAAGATTGGAGGAAACAGACAAATATTTATGGCAATGGTAGCACCAGTACCGGTAGAGAAGAGAGATGTGGCCTCTGGTTTGATCCATCTGACAACTTCCATCAATACAGCATTCTCTGGACTGATTCCCAGATCATGTAAGCGAAATCCACTCGCCACCATTTTTTTCTCTTGAAAACCAAGCGTGGGAGCTGCGTCGTCTGGTCTGCTGCGTCGTCGGAGAAGAGTGATCAGGTGCTGAAGATGACGGTTACTGCCTTGATTTTGGGTGCTTTGGCTGCCGAAGATGAGGGCTACTGCTTGATTTTTTGGTGCTTTGGCTGCTGAAGATTAGGGCTGCGTGTGGGTATTATTGGGTTTCAACGTGGTAGAAGAGAGGTCGGTTGCGTTGGAGTTGAATTCGTGTAATTTCTGGCGTGAATTGAATTTATGAAGGAAGTGGGGTTTAAACCCAAGCATGAATTGAATTCATGCGTTTCTTTTTGTTCCAAACAAACGAATTGAATTCAATTACAAGATTGAATTCAATTCGTGGTATTCCAAACGGGCTGTTAGTTGTTCATGGCCTATCAATGAGCTCCTTATAAGTAATTACAAGAAAAGGTGAAACCAAATCTTAAATGTACCTCGCTCTAAAAGACTTATAATCATCCGAGTATTGAACCAAGCAGCTGAACCACGTGGGCCTACAAAATGAGCCACCTTAAAATTCGAACTTATGACGTGATGCAAACTCAAACCGTTACTTGATGGTTCTGATAAAACTTAAAATTCGAACTTATGAGGTGAGGCAAACTCAAACCGTTACTTACATGGTTCTGATAATACTAAGTCCCCTATAAGTACTTACTAAAAGAGGTGAAATCAAATCGTAAATTTGTACAGTCCAAATGTCAATTGGTTATGAGTTGATGTTATGATAGATAGAGACTAAACGCAATAATGTGTAGGACAATAATGCGAAAAAGGCAAAAGTACAAATCCGGTGCAACGGACTTGTGGTTTCCCGCTGCCGCCGCGTATTGGTACAAAAAAGCACCATCACTCGTTACAAAAAAGCAAGATTTACACTTTTAAATCAAAAAATATTGATTGAATAGAAAGAATAGTGATTCAATGGCTCAATAACCATGCTCAGGAGAGTACGGACAATGCACTCATCTGTAGCATTCGGGAGCTGTTGTCACGCAATTGGCAAGTCACGATTCATCACGTTTTTAGAGAGGGAAACGCTACAGCTGATGCTATGGCTCAGATCAGACCTGAGGTGTCCTTGGGTATGGTGGTTTTTCAACAGCCCCCAAATGTTATAGTGCAAACTCTCAATGATGATCGCATGGGTGTTAGTTGCACTCGGCACATTAATCTTATTCTTAGCTCTAGCTAGTTGTTAGCTCTTTTATTTACCAAAAAAAAATATCATAACTCAATATAAACTACACTAACATTTAGCACATTTAATACCATCATTAAATGCTAACTCAAAGGGTGTGGTTGAGTGGCAGGAACTCATCCATCCTTAATCAAAGGTTAGGGGTTCGATCCTTGATTTTGGGTATAGAGCAGCCTTAAATTCTTGGGTCAGCTGTCAGCCTGTCACACCATGTGAGGTGCCTACAACCCAACGAAGGGATTAGTCGCTGGATCCGCCAGTAGATACCCTGGTCTAAGACCAAAAAAATACCATTATTAAATGCCAAAGTTACGGGGACACATTTAAAATAAGTTATAACTTTACACCTTTAAGTACAAACTGTGCCTTTTTTCATACAATCTATACTAGTACTTTATTTACTCAATACCAGATCTAGGTACAAAAATACCATCATTAATTTTAAATAAGTAATACCTACACTTTTAACTAGAAATATAGTGATTGAGTTAAAAGAATATTACACCTCAATATAAACTATACCAACAACTAATATCTTCCATATCACAATTATAAATAATAGTTATCATGATACGTTTAAAATAAGTAACAACTTCACTATAAAATAGGAGTACTTTGATTGAGTTATACCAATACTAAGCATGAATGTGACTGATATATATTATTACTCGCCTATGTGATAAAGTGTGTCTATAGAGGTTTTTATCTTATATGGATAAATAAATACACTAGTGCCAGGTTCGATTCCTTGCTAGCTCCTCTTGTAAGAGCCTGAGGCAACCGGAGTTTTACCTATGAATGGAGAACTAGTGAGGCCCTCTGTGATGGGGTGTAGCCGCTTGACCCTCTGTTAGGGTGTAGCCACTTGGCCCTCTAAAAAATGAGCCCGCTTAGCCCGCCTGTAGGGTTTCCTCGAATAAAAAAAACACTATTGTGTGTTTAACTTTATATTAAACTGTTCCCATTAAATTTTTTGGTGAATATGGATAAATACGTGGTCGTGTAATTAAGCTTGTAATTTATGTAAATTTTAATGTGAATTGGTATATGCATAAAATTGTGTTTGTTACATTGGCACCTCAGATGAAGAAGCAAAGTAGAGAAGCAGGAAGTAGTTGGGAGGAACACTAGAAGGCAACAACAGGGGGTGAAAGAAAATAAAAGGGTAGTGGCGTGGACGAGACAAAGCCCTAATTCTAGAAAACAATGGGTTATGTGTGAGACATATACGCCCTAATGGGACGGTGTCAGATTGAGCATGCATAGCATATGCCTCATTGCTATATAGTCCCATATATATTTCTTATTTTATTTTGTTTATTTTAAGCCTTATTTTAATTAAATTGATTTAGTCGAGATTAAATTGGTTTAAATTCCTAATAAATTTGAAATAAGTTTTCTTAAATTTTGAAAAATTATTTTCAAAGGATTATCTTTATTAAGAATATTTTGAATTTTGCTTTATTTTTCAAAGAGTTGAATTATTAAATTAAATTAGTTATTAAATCAAGAATTAGAATCAAGAATTTTTTTAAAGGATTTCTTTCATAATTTGTTTATGTTTGAAATTATTAATATAATGAGAATATGCCATTTGATGAGACCAAAATTTTTGAAATTTCAAATTCTTGAAATAAATATTACTTACACATTAAGAACGTGTTATTTTCCTTTCATTATTTTAAAAAAAATCAAAATTATATTTATTGTAAGACTTATTGAGTGACTCAAAGTTCCTTTAACCTTAATATGTTTTATCTTAAATTAATAGGTTATACTTAACTAAATTTGTATGATTTGAATGGATGGCTCACGATCATATGAATTTAGAAACAAAGTTAAGAATAATATATGACATATATTTTTCAAAAGAGTTTTCATTTAACAGATCTAGAAGTCACATAAGATGTAATTAATAAAGTTGTTATTTACCTAATTCAAGTTAAGTTGGTTTGTTGAATGAACAAGATTAACTTTGTTTAAATGAGATCCTATCTCACTAGGAAATTATTTGAAAATTTCTCGATTTAATAGTGAGGGTTATTATTTTGAATAAAATAGTAGAGTAATCAAATACTTATTAAAATCCTTATTTTATTTGATTTTGTGGCATAAACTAATACTTGCTTTTTTAAATATCTTTTGGTTTTAAGAAGAAGATGAGTACTAATCTGTCAAGAAGGAGCATCATAGATACTAGCAAGCTAGCTAGACCTAATTTGTCAAACTAGTTTTAATAACCTGAGAAGAGGTAAGAAAAGAAACTACATGTTCTTGACACTATTATTCCACCAGTGCTAGGTCGAATGTGACTGATAAGGTTTGAGAGAGATATCAACGTTACATTGAACAAGCTACATACATGATGTTAACTAGTACGTCTTTAGAGCTTTAGAGGCAGTACAACAACATGAATGCTATTGCTATAATTCTACATCTCAAGGAGTTGTTTGGGGCACAAGTAGGATGGAGAGGTATTAGTTATTTAAAGCATTATTTCAATGCAATTTGGTAGAAAGATCTTTAGTGGAGCTATATGTGCCAAAGATGATTGATTGTATTGAAAAACTAGGTTCATTAGGTTTTGTTATGGACCATGAGTTAAGCATTGATTTGGTATTATAGTCTCTTAGTTTGAGTTTTTCAAGTTTGTTATGAACTTTTATATGAACCCAAAGGTTATGTCATTACCTAAACTATTGAATATGCTAAGACTATAAAGGTTTGTCTTAAGAAGGAATCTAGTTATGTTCTTGTTGTGGATTCTTCTAAAAGAAAAAAAAGGCTTTAAAAAGAATAATAAGAAGAAGAAATAGAATCCTTATAGAGTAGCAAAGTCAAAAGGTAGTGTCAAGAAGAAGAGCAATGACAAGGGCATATGTTTTTATTATAGAGTTAATGGACACTAGAAAAGGAACTACACATCTTATCTTGTTACCCAGAAAGATAAGAAGTTTAAGGAAACTATTTCTTCATGTTTATGATTAAGATCAATATTTCTACTTTTGTTCCACATTCTTAGGTATTAAACACTGGGTATTACAGGGTTAAGTTTGAGGTTAGCCAATCTCAAGAAAATGTCCTGTAAGTATGATCAATTCTACCCAATTGATCCAGTAAAAACCACACCTTAAGGAAGTAACAAAAATTACGTTACTAAAGGACAAACGGGTTGTCTTTTACAATTAAGTTCCCACCACATAGGAACGAAGAAAAATGTCTGAAAGAATGTAACACTCCACTCCCGCGTGACCCGAACCCGACATCATTGGTGATATCTGAGTCCGTGCCCCGTGAGGGTGGCGTACTACATCAGTCAGTCACATCCTATGCTAATTTACTATTTTACCCTTCTCGTCTGGGGTGGGATGTTACAAAGAATCTTTTAATAGACAATGTTGTACGAAGCTTCAAAAGAAGGGACAAATAATGTTAATAACATTATTAAATAAACCAATAGGATATTGCAGAATATTTGAAGTACCAGATATGTAAACATACAACCCATGGTCTGAAGGGATGATACACATATATAAAGATGTCTTAACAGACAACAACATTCAAATGATATGTTCCTAGCAGTTAGGATAGTTTGGAAGTTATAACCACTTTGGACAATTAATATGTTAACTGTCTAAGTAATAAAACGACACACACACATTACAATCGGCTATCTCATACAAGAAAAAGGCCAGGTGTCCTCACACCATGCCTATATTCATGTAACCAACCAGATTCAACCGCGTCACCATTATGAAGAATCATTCAACCATTGTCGATACACCATCTAAAAGCTATACACCAACGTAGCTCCACTTCCCAGCATATAATTATTATATAATAATTATTTCTAGCTATAATAACATATGGATTGATGATTACATATCACCAAAGGAGCCTTACAACTTGCCACAACATGCCACCTTCATATTGCCAAAGTTGCACAATTGTGATGGTTACCGAACATCGAAAAGAGGGTCTCACACTGGGTGTGGTTCTCATATTTATAATAATATGCAGATGCTAGCAAGGAGATAACTATTATTATGTTCTAGTTGTTACTAGAAACCTCATTTTTATTTCTCAATTAGATTTGAATGGATTTGTCTCTATTGTTAAAAATAAATGTTCCTCATTTTATAAAAATCCTTTTAATTGTGAATCATATAAAACTTGTGAATCTTGTTTACTAGGAAATATGGCCAAAATACCCTTTAATGGGAAGGGAAAATATGTCAGTAAGTTACTAGGGCCTATACATTTAAATTTATGTGACCCTATGTCTACTTGTGCTAAAGGTGGATTCTCATATTTCATTATGTTTACAGATGATCATTTACATATGGTTATATGACTTTAATGAAACAAAAGTCTAAATCATTTGAAAAGTTTAAAGAATTTAGAATTGAGGTTGAAAAACAAACTAGTAAGAGTATTAAGATACTTAAATATGATCGAGATAGTGAATACTTAGACCATAAGTTTCTTGGTTACTTAAAAAGAGAATAAGATTCTCTCATAATGGACTCCTCCTAGAATTCTATAATATAATCAAGTGTCTGAGAGGAAGCATACTCTATTAGTTATGGTACATTCCATGATGAGTCACACAATTCTTCCTATCTCCTTTTGGGGGTATACTTTTGAAACTACTGATTACCTTCTAAATAGAGTTCCATCAAATTTGTGATCTAGGAATTTGATGGATTCAGGGAGTTGTTTGTTCATTTCCATTTTAATGTAGATTTAAGCATATCAAATGCGATATATATTTTTTGCATTTTCGTCCGAGGATATAGGTTTTGCTAGTTTGCTTGTAATGTAATATAGGCCATCAGTTGAGCAATATTACAAAGGAACTTTGGGGAAGTTCACCCAAAGTGGAATGTTGATCATGCGTGCTTTGTCCAAATTAACTCTTAGACTCCACTTCTATATGAAGAAGGGTCCACCTTCCATACACTACATGCCTCCCTCAATGATCCTGTAAGCTTGTTCTTCAATGGTGAAATTAAATATAAAAAGTCATCCTTGATTATTAATATTGTTTCCAGCACATATTTGTGTCAGTTAATATTAGCCTAACTTTTAAAATGATGGAAAGAGAGCCTTTTCTCTAATAAGAATTCCAAGATGGCAATTTTCCATTTCCTAGCTCCTACTCTCAGCACCTCACATGAAGGAGAGATAAAGCTTACCTGAGGACTGAAGGTCACCATCTACCACTCTATTCCAAACCACACCCTTTGGGGGACCAAAAGAGGGAGCATTCATCTTTAAAATAGCCAAAGGAATCATATTTAAAGGGGTGGTAGGAGGAGACATTGGCAAGAGAAGGAACATTCGTCTTTGGCAAGTGGTTGAAGGGAAACAACTTTACAAAGTAGGAACGCATTCCAAAAGGGGAAAGCAAACAAAAAGTAAAGGTAGATAAAAGTTAAAAGAAGGATCAGTAAGTAAAAGAGGTAAAAAAAAAAAAAAAGAGGGAGAAGGCAAGGGGAGATTTAGTAAGAGGTTAGAGAGTTTCTCTCTATCCCCTAGTTAAAAGAGAAAGGGGGAGATATAAGGAAACTTACTTTTGAAGGCCTTATTTAGTTAAAAAGTGAATCAAATTAAGTCATAATAAATTTAACTTAAATTTCATTTGAAACATATAAACAATGAATGAGAATCACTATCAATTATTAGTCCCTAAATGGTATATGAGAGGAGGGTGAATTATGTCTATTAACTTTTTTTCCCTATTCGAAACCTAATAAATGATTATGGAAAATTTATATGAAACAATTGCAATATAAAGAAAAGAAGGATAAATTAGAGTAGGAAAAAAGATATAAATTTGTTGATCAAACAAACATTGGCTTGCGTTTAATCTTTAAGAACCACTTGATAACTTAATATCTTCTTCCTTTAATAGGCAAAGTAAAATCCTCAATGCAATATCTTCTTTGTCACAGATAAAGAGAAACCTTTATGAACATTTTACATTGTCATATGAGAAGAGGAAATCTTTACAAATCTTATTTAAGATCTAAAGTTTCTCAAACAATGGTTATCCCACTAATTTTCCCAATTACTATACCATAACCTTATATAACTCAAAATCTCCCATGTTAATGTTGTTGAACTAAGGCTCAATGTATGTTATGCACACATTAACTCAAATGTTCTCTTTAGCTTCTTGAGGTTGTTAGTAATTCTATGATATATCAAAGGTTCTTCACACAACTCAAATTATACTCAAAAGTAATTTAGATAGTCATTGACACAAAAATTAATTGTTACAATGACTAATTTTTAGGCATGTTTAGCTAGTTAATTTACTTTTGGCTAGTCAAACATTTATGGTTGTTATACCAGCTAACTAGACGTAATATTTTTTATAATTCTAAAACATACTACCAGCTAGTTATGATCTAACTAGTTGCAAATTACCCATTATGTAATTTTTTAAAACTTTGTCTAACTAGCCTATTCAAACCTTTATAGTTGAATCCTAATATCAATCAACATTTAATTTTTCAACTCTTATGTCTTTTCAAAGATAAAGCACATGCCTCTAATAAAAATTTGACTCAAAACTATTTCAAAGGTTTTTCAAAGTTTGTTTGAAGATCAAGAAGTTTTCTTTAAATATCAAAATAATTACTCTTAGTTGTAAAATGATTTATATATTCCTTACATGTAAATAATCATACAATGATTGAACTCCTAGTTTATTAAAATAATCAAGATAAATTTACAAAAAAAATTATAATGATTGTTATACATTGAGTGATTTTATTATTTTGTATATATTATCTACTTGCATTGAAGTGCCTTGAAACTCCTTTGCGCATATTATCCTTCTATTAAACTTAATCTTTCACATATTACTCAATTTCGTTACAACATCACAAAAAGTAAATTCATTAATATCAATATATTCTATTATTATAAAAATTATTAGTTAAGATCTCACTTAGTCTAATAGTTATTAATGGCTCTTTCAGTACTTATCAAACAAATATATTGTGGTTTTATGGATGACAAATAATAGGAAAGTGGGACGAGTAATGAATGGTTGGGTTGGGAAAAAAAGTAAACTTTAGGTTTTAGGTCAAGTTATGGGCCATTGTGTGACCTATAAATTGGATCCCATTTTGCTTATATAGCATTATGTCGTGTTTTAAAAATATCAAGTTAGTGAAAGCTAATAATAAAATTTAATATAAATTTGGTTTTAAACTTTTCACGAATCATAAAAAGTTCCCAACAAGATTTTAAAAGTACAAAAATATTAATGTTTTTAACCCTATAATTGTGACAAATAACCAAAGATTAAATTAAGTTTTGT
>JAOSBP010000204.1:10286244-10298662 GCA_027563825.1 Erythroxylum mucronatum
TAATTAAACAATTTTAGTAAATTAATCAATTAAAATAAGTTGTTGAAATCAAAATAAATTATTCCACATATATAATATATTGTATAATTTATTTGTATTTTACAAGCATTCTTTATAAAAAAAACTTTATAATAAATATGCAAGTTGTTTAATATTGCATTAATGCATGCAGGCTAATATAATAATAATAATAATAAATTTAATCAATTTTTTTAATTTAATTTAATGTTTTTCTATAATTTATAAATTAATTAAACAATTTTAATAAATTAATCAATTTTTAAAATTTAAAATTTTTATCTTAAATTTTTTATTTATAAAAATAATAAAAATGAAAAAAGTGCCACATGCGTGATACTTATATTTATTAATTTTGTTTTTATCATTTTAATTTTAATTTTTTATAAAATTAATAGCCGCTTAATTAAAATTAATTTTTTAATTAAAATATATAGATGAGATTTAATATAATAAGGTTAGAACCGGTCAAATATGTAGACCTTATATAAATATATGGATAAGATTTAATAAAATATAGTTAAAACTAGTTCACTAAAAAGAGAGAATCAGATCCCTTGACCTAGGACTTAAATGCCTTATAATGCTAATGATGAAATTGTTTGTGGTACTTAAAAGTAGTTATTTAAAATGTATTCGATAAAGAAATTAAACAGTGAGTGTAATGGTGGAGTTTGAATGATAAACATCCCAATCCCCTTATAATGACGGTCAACGATTGTGCAGGATCCAGTTAAAATATATATATATATATATAATTTCATTAATTTTTAGTTTCTATAAAAGTTGTGGAGTGTAATTACATACGGAAAAGAAAAAAGAGAAACGAATAAAAATTGTTATCGGACAAAATTATAATGCCTTGGAGAAATAGTATAGTTCTAATAACTCGAGGATGATATTATAATTTCTTTAAGTTTACAGAATACTTGTTTTATTTATGAAATAACTTACAATTTCTTCGTGATGATTAGACATCAATGTTACACATGAAGCTCAAGGACTTAATATTGAGAAACTAGATCATCTGTCCAGTTTTACTTTGTCTTATTCTGTCTCATAAAATTTCAGCCATTTATTTTGTAAGATTTATGCGGGTTTCGTGCAGACCTCACGTAAATAAATAACTCAAATTTATTAAAAACAATAAGACACCATAATAAGGTTCTCACCGTGCTGACAAGACAGATAAAAAACTTCTGGAAACCGAAGTGCACTCGTATATTTGTGAAACATGTTTGATCAGATAGCATAAAGACTCTGCAAGCTCGTATACACAGTTGTTGTGATGATCTTGGGTTAATTATGATCATCAACGAGGTGCTCTTTCAGCGCAACCAATTCCTTTTCTTGCAGTGGGAAATATCATGAAAACAAAGCTCCCAAAAAGTCCAGCTGCTAACGGCAAATTTGTGATCCAGGCATTTTGATTAGGCCCCGGTTTAGGAAAGAAACATTCTTGCACTTCTGAGCTACTAAGAGCAAAAGCCAAGAACACTGATAGTGATCCAATGGCCTGCACAAAGTCTATGGCTTTGAGTTTTAAATTTGCCTTCTCCGTCTCATCCAACTCTTGCGATCCATTCCCATCGCTACTGTCCATGTCGTTGAACAAAAAAATACCGTTGAACGTGGCGATACCATAGTAAAGCTGTCCGTCTTTGCCAACGAAGCTGTCTGTGAAGGAGGAGAGAAAACAGGCTAGAGAGCACATCACAACCATGCTTAGGGTTAGGTACTTGTTAGCAAGGTTGCACTCACCGTTATTTGAGAAAGAAGGAACAAGCGCTTGGAAAGCCAGTACTGTGCCTGTTGGTAGTAGGTTTGCTAGGTTTGCGGCCGCAGCCAGGCTTTTGTGTCCTCCGGCCGGCACTCTAGGGGGTAGTGATGGGTGGCTTATTGGTAACAGAGATGGAGTAGTCATATGGAAAGCCAGAAATGATCAGGAATTTGGTAAAACGTTTGGTTTTTGAGATGAGTATGGTACGTGGGAGAGAGTGTTTATAGCCAACTATATGTAAAGGAGAGCTCAGATGGCATGTGTACAGAGAAAATGCACTCCGCAACCAAATCTAGAAATAATAAAATTAATTAGGTGATCATAGTTATTAATAGTCATTTTTATTAAACAAAATTTATTTATAATTTAATATTCGTATTCAATTTAACCTGATAAATTAAATTAAATTAAATTGTATATCCTACTCAAATTTTGTCCGTATCTCAGTTGGGTGCAATTTTTTATTTTTTATTTATTTATTGACATTTAGTTGGGTGCAATTTTTAAGATAATGGGATAACATGACACATAATTAATCGACCGTCGACCAATTTCTATGTATATAGCCACTGGTGCTTGAATGCATGCATATGTAACGAATGTGAGGTATGACCTTTAGGGTAGGAGTTGCGTCAGCGCAACCTGAAATTGGCCTAATTTATATGCCAGAAGAAACGTAGTTGTCACTTTTTATATATTTAACTTTTTCTTTAAATCTAATCAGAAGCAGAACCGTAATATATGCCAGAAGAAACATGTCGAATCATGTTCGCATGGTGTATTTGTCGCTTTTTATATATTAGCTTTTTCTTTAATCAGATTCTGAACTGTGTTTAACGTTTGCTTCGTATTTCTTTCAAGTATTTTACAAATGTCAACAATTTCTTACCCATTACACATTCTAGCTGGTAAAAATCTCGTGTCTCCTTCTATATATACTATCAGATTAGTAATCAAGAATTTGACCATTACGAATAATGCATATGACCCAATTGCTGAGATATTTCAAAATTTTCCTTCCCCTCTTATAATCCTTTTTTTTTAATGAATATAATTGCACTAACTATACACAAAGCTACTGCAATAAAACTGACATTTAGCCATGTTTTTCTTGTGACAATTTTAAGAACATCACTAAAAGTAGGTTTTTGGCGACAATTCCCAAAATCGTTGACAAAAGTCCTAATTTTTGCACCAGTAATTTCAAATGAATACATTTTGCGATAATAAATATAATTCTTCTTGAAAGGAGACAAATTTTGCGATGTTTTGAAAACTTGGCTGCTAATGTTTGAGCTTTAGGCGATGAAAACTATAATCGTCGCTAAATGTCAAACTTTTGGTGAAGAATATGTGAATAGTCGTCAAAAGTTTATGTTAAACGTTTGATATCTTATGTATTTCTTAAGGAATTTTTGTATGTGACAGTATTCTTAAAAATAATTACGTTAAAAAATATTTTTTAATGATAAATGTGCTTAATAATCTTAAGATTAATTATAATTGACATTTATATGATTTTTTATATTTTTTCATTTGCCTTCTTTATAAATTTGTTTAAATAGCTACCATGCCTTCTGTTGTAGTGAGCTAGTACATCAATACAATGAGTTCTAGGCTATAAGCATTCATTCAATTACATCATGATTGGAAATTCTATAAATCGTTAAACATTACATAATAAAACAATCATAGATCAACATCACATGCAGATTATAGATTCCATCCATTCTTTATGTCCACTGAGAAAGTATGTTAAGCATTGTTAGCAATGATAGCTGATCTAATCTAGTTGATTATCTTGTCAGCTAGCTGGTACTTTCCCTTTTCCATATTCTTAAACAATCAGTTGTTTCTTTCTTTCCAAAGGGAGTAAGTGGTAGTATTCCATTGGACATTCCACATTTAGGGTGCCTAATGAACTAGCTCAATGTTTGCTCTCATTCATACGTGTGGCTATCTCCTACAATCATGTGTAAGATCCTGCTCGAGACTGCTTTAGAAAATATGCAAAGAAAAAAGAAATGATCTCTATCTTCCATTGCAACCTTACATAATACATAAGTAGAATCCAATTTTTCGTGCCACTAACTTTTGGTCCTAAGCCTATTTCTATAGCTAGCTAAGTGATTAGAGAGGCTTTAGGATTTAAAGTATTTTTCCATAGAAGATTATACCTAGAAGGTTCCATTGATTTGTTGATGAGTATTCTATGGAAAGATTCATTTGTGAATTTACCACTCGAGTTGAGGGTCTAGGTTATTACATCTTTTTTCTCCACATCATCCAATTGAGGAAAGTGCTCCACTAGAGAAACAAAACCTCCAAAATTTTCACTCTATTCACCATTCCAGATTAGTTAAGATATTTTAAGGTTTAGTGGGATTCTGTTCCTCGGGTGATAGATCTCTGGTCTTTGTATAATAGGGCCTGAATCTAACAATTATCAAACCAAAACCAAGTTTTTTTTTCTTAATTTCCACTCTTACGTTTAATCCAAGGATAAATTGTCTCTTATCTTCATCAACTAATTAAAGATCCCAGAGACCTCTCTTGTACAAGTTGCATGCCATAAATTCAAGTTTTTGAGGTGTTATTTGTGAATCCATTTGATTCAGAGTGCTTTGTAGTCAGTATAGAGTCTCCAGAGTCTCTTAGTCAATAGAACTTTTTGCATAGTTAAGATACAAATAATGTTAAGTCAAAATGACTTCACATCTATTAATTTTGGTGACAATCAAATAATAATAATATTAGATATAAATGAACTGTTTTGATAAGTGTGTTAAGCGTTCAGCAAAAACACAGAAGAAGCGGCAAAATACAGAAGATACAAAAGACAAAAAAAGTATAAAAAAAAACAGAAGAAGCGGTAAAAGACAGAAGATACTAAAAAGACAGAAGAAGCGCGAAAAACACAAAAGAAGTGGAAAACACAGAAGAAGCGCAAAAACTACAGAAGAAGTGGAATACACAGAAGAAACGTGAAATACACAGAAGAAGTGGAAAACATAGAAGAAAAACAGAAAAATAAAAGAAGTCAAAAACACAGAAGAAGTGCAGAAAACACAGAAGAAGTAGAACACACAGAAGAAGCGTCGAAAACACAGAAGAAGCCCAGAAAACACAGAAGAAGTAGAAAACACAAAAGAAGTCGAAAACACAGAAGAAGCGCGGAAAACACAGAAGAAGTAGAAAACACAGAAGAAGTAGAAAACATAGAAGAAGAGTAAAAACACAGACGATACAAAGACAAAGACATGATACTACGTCGGACGATTAGTTGGTTGGAGTTAGTTACAGAACTCAACTGAATAACGGTTTCTACAAGAAACAAAATGTAGTTATCAAGAAATAGTTAGAGACGAAGGCTATAAATACAAGTCGTAGTCGAAGACTGAACTAGTTTTTGAACTTTTAACTTTTAACTTTCAAGTTAAAATTTTGTATTTAAAGTGCAATATCTGAGAGCAAATTCTATTGTAACAAAAAGCTTGCAATATCTTTCTAATGAGAGGAAGGAAAGGCTGAGAGCTTGAAGAGGCTAAGAAGCAAAATGAATACTTGTGTAAGAGACTTGAAGAGGCTCTGTAAGGGAGGAAAGAATACTTGTAATTTTAGAGAAATATAGTGAAACCTCAGACGAACTCTGAGGACTGGTCATAGCCCAAGGTTTGGAGTGAACCAGTATAAAAATCTTCGTATCTACTTCTAACTCTTTACTTTAATTTCTATTGTTCTTAAACAAGTATATAGAAGTTATTTGTGATTTAACTATGTAAATATTTTCGTATAAACATATTTTATATTCATTTAAGAGTTTGAAAGAGTTTGTTTTCAAAGAAGTATCAAAGGGGTTTGTATTCACGAAAAGAATACACAATTCAAACCCCCTTCTTGTGCATGTTGTATATTGTACGTGAATTCTATAATAACAAGTGATTGACTTCAAATAATCCCAAGTCCACCTTGCCTCTTCGGGGTAGCAATTTCACTCCATTTTATGTTTGCATGTTTAGTGTTTTTAGTTTTACCTATCTATAGAAATGCTTTCATTATTCTATCAATATCCTTTATAACCTTTCTTGACAATTCAATATATATTGTCTAGCGTAGATGTTAACTAACAAGGACTAAGATTATGAGAGTTAACCTAGCAGTATATGAAAGAAACTTACTTTTCCAAGCATTCACTCTTGATTTGATCTTTTCAATGAGAGACAAACAATCATTGAATTTTGGCTTAGAAGTGATGATTGGTACTCCAAGATATTTGAGTGGAGTAAGATGTACATTTAGTCCAGTAATTCTACTTATTTCTTTTTTATTCCTTGCATCAGATGATATAAACAAACTGCTTTTTTCAATGTTGCGTTTTAACCTAGACCACTTGGCAAACAAGTTTCGAAATTGTAACATTATGCTAATGGAGTGAGGATAAAATCTATATAGGAGCATAAGATCATTTGCATGTATGAGATGTTTCAAGTTGATTGCACTACATTCGTAATGATATGGAAAACCCCTATTGTAAGGTATTAACTTGCTCAATAGCTTTGATAAGCCTTCCATTACAAGGGTTCATAGATAGAGGGATAAGCGGTCCCACTTGTCTAATCCCCCTTGCATTTTGAAATAGTGGGAAGTCCATTCACAAGCACCCTTAGAGTAGGGGATTGAATGCATATTATTACCTAATTCACAAGTCTGTGGGGAAATTGCACTACTTCAAGATATAATCAAATAAACCTCCAACTAACTCTATCGAAAACTTTGTAAAAGTCAATTTTTAGTACACAACATTTGATTTTTTTTACCTGAGTTGTACTCCTTCAGCAGTTCTTGTAGTAGTAGAATGTTGTCCCCAATATTTTTGTTTAGAATGAATGCCCCTTGTGTTGTGTTAATGATTCCACTAATTACAATCTTCAATCTTTCAGCTAAGAGCTTCAAAATCACTTTTTATATGGTGTTGCAATATGATATTGGTCTAGAGTCTTCCATTCTCCCAAGGTTTTGCTTCTTAGGCACCAATCAGATGTATGTATGATTTAATTCTTAAAGCATTTTTGAAGATGCAAAGAATTCCAATACTGCTTTAGTAAAAAGCTTACTCATAATATCCTATGTCTTTTGGAAAAACCATATAGAAAAACCATTTGGTCCTGACAATGAACTAAAGAAAACTCTCTTAATATCTTGTTCTATAATTAGGGAAACCAAAGTTTTTTTATTCCCTAATCAATTATGCAATCAAAGGATCTTTATGCATTCCAGCTTGGTTTAGCTAAGTCTTCAGAACCCATCAATTATAGGTAGTAGTTATATATATTAACATATCTGTAAGTCAACAAATTAGTTGTTATTAATTACAAATGAGCATAAATTTAGAGATATGACTAGCATAGGTTAAAAAATATTTTCCTTAATTTCACAGTTAAAAATATATATAAATACCCTCTTTCTACAAACAGAAATACATACCATTTTTTCTCGTTCCTTTTTATTTGTAATATTACATTAGAGTTTTTTTTTTGTAAAAGTTAAAAATTTTAGTCTTTTATGATTGATTTACTAGAGAAACTTCGATTGTTTAGTAGATATTTAGTATATATCAAATTCTTCTCCTTTTTTTCTTAAGATATTTATAGTAGTGTAAAGTATGTATAAATTATCCCTTGCATGAGTCTCATGTGTGGTAAGAATTTCTATCTAAACTTTGTATTCTATTGCTTAAAGGAGGAAGATAAATAAAAGTATATTGCTTGCCACTAGTTACATCAGTAGCCACACAAGCACTTGGATCCTACATTTTGTCACATTACAATTGGGTTCGACCTTTACCGCATCACTTGTAATATTAGCATCTGCATTACAGGTCAAGTTATTCTTGGGTTCTACCTTTTCCATGTTAGTATCAAAGTCCCACATTTGCTGTGTTAGCTACCATTTCATCATTATTTTAATATAAAATTATTACACAATATGTTTGATTGAATAGTTTAACTATTTTATTATGGATTTTTATCTTTGCTCAGACTAATTCCTAAGGTTTTTTAAGTGCTCTAAGCTCATCTTAGGTTCAAATTGACCAAAGTTTAGCTTTCCAAATATATTTTAAGGTTTTCTTATATTTTAAGCCTTATTATTAAAAATCTTCTTCTTTCGAGCAATATAGATACTTTTAAACTTCATCAATACATTCCTCAACAAATCCTTTTCATTTTTGATATATTGAACTATAATTAATGGGTTGACAAAATATGTAACTTTCTAAAATGTATGTTTTTTTTTGGTATATTTTTATTGGAGCGATACCCAAACCTACTTAAAAGAAGATGAAGTAGAAGACATATTCATAGAATGTCTAGTATCCTAGAATGGTATTAATTATCATTTCTTAACATGGTTTTGTAATACTTCTATCATAGTAATCAAGATTGATTTTTGATAATTTAATAATGCTAAAAGGATCTAGAATTTTCTAAAAATTTATTATTCTATATCTAATGATTTCAATCAATTTCAACTTTATAGACAACTTTATCACACAACAATAACATCATCAAATTATCTATAGTTACGTATGTAAATTATAAGAGCTTTTGAATCAATTAACACTTAGAGATCTTATGCAGCTTTATACTCAAGTTGTCACTATTTATATTGATCTTCATAATCAACAACACATCTAGCATCTATTAATCACTCTTAAAGATTAGTTTTAGTCTATCTGCAATTCCTTTTTTCATTGAGTTTTTTTATGGTCAAACCTTGACATTGTGATTAAAGATATAATCATAGAAGAAACTTGACTCCACACCCTTTAAATAAAAAAAATCTACTCTGTCTATTGATTTCTTTCCACCCATACCTTATCTTTTTAGTCCTTCATTAAGAAGTCTTGGAAGGTCATCATATCTTTAATTGTAGAAAGTGACTCCATCAAACATCTAGTCAAGATAACTCTTTAAAGTCTTCCTAACTTAATAGTATTGCTATTATTATCATAGAGGATTTTATAGTGAACACATCTCTTAATTTTTCGTGAAAGAACTTAATGCTCATCTTCAATAACTCTAACCAATTTTGGGCACTATTTCCTCTCATATCTTATTTGTCATATTAAGCAATTCCTTTTCATAGTACTTTGATTTTTCTTATTGCAACCACATGATAGCTAACTTCTTTATATTTGATTTCTTAAAAACTTTTGTTCTACATGTCCTCTATACTATTACTAACTTTACTATGCATATTCAAAGTATAAGTACTATTTAAATACCTAAGATATATTTAATAGTACTTTTTTCCCCTTAATTTTTATAAAAAATCTTATATTATGCAAGATCTATAAACAAGTGAGATACTTCAGATATGGCATAAGGTTGTACATCTATTTGAACTTATCCCTCTTCTCCTCCCATCCAAACTAACACTCCTGTCTAGGTCATCTTTCCAATCTTATACTTGGTTTTTAGTTTCTAGTTATTCCTTAGGTCAAGTTTTATGCTAACCTTTTAAAACTCATATTCTCCTTTTATTAATAGTGATTTTATTTTTTTCTATACCTATTGATTTGAGTCATTCTAACATTTAGAGACCTGCTCTTTATGACACTATAGTTGGTCAACGATATAATATGGTCTTAGTTTATGATTTTTCAAGATATATAAGAATTTATCTTATGCATCATAAGTCTAAATTACTTTTTGATTATTGTCACTTTGAAAATATGATTTAAACTCAATTTTCTTACATATTCAAAATATTTCATGTTTATAATATCATGGTATATAAAGATAAATCTTTATATTCCTTGATATTATTGATCAATAAGGAACTATCATCCATATTTTGTTTAGGTATTTCTTAACATAGTGGGAGGGGCTAATCGAAAATATAAACACATTCCTAATACTATTTGAGCCTTTCTCATTTATTCCTCTTATCTAGAAATCTTTCAAGGAGAAGATGCTCTTACCAATGTCTATATTATCACATCCTTATTCCTATCATAGGTAATATCTCTCCGTACCAATGCCTATATAATCGTGCTCCTGATTTCCAAAATCCTAAGGTATTTGGTAATGCTTATCTTGTTCTTTTCTAACCATATAAAATATAGGAAAATAGAGCAACAAGTATAATTATATTACTTTCTAGCGTATGGGATAAAAGAAAAAGGGTTTGTTTTTTGAAATACCTTATTTCAAAGACTTCATATCTCTTGGCATTTGACATTATATGAATATAACATATTTTCATCTATTTCAAAATTTAGTTTTTTCCTAATCCTATCATATCTTTGTTTTCTAAAATTTCTCTTATAGGTCATTTTCTAATAGTTCTAATAGTTCAATATAGCCCATGATCCCACTATATCTCTACCAACTATGGATCCATTATTCCTCATTATATTAATTACATAAGTCAACCTCCTATTCATCATTAAGATTTTCATATTTATTCCACTATTATCTCTTTATATGAATCTTGTATCTATCATAAGAAAATTTCCAACCTCTAAGGTAAAAAAATAGAAAAGAGAATTATAAAAATTTACTAATTACTTATGATATAGTTGATTTACTTTCAAACAAGTATATTATTAGTTACAAATGGCTCTATAAAATCAAAAATTAATATAATAGATTAGTTGAGTAATACAAAGCTTGATCTTTTGCTAAAAGATTCATCTAGGAGTATAGTATTAATTATTAAGAGACATTTGCTCTTGTACCATATATTTAACCTCGTTATGTAGTCTTATTATGGTTGCCGCTAATAAACATTGGTCATTATTCTAAATGGATGTAAATAATACCTTCCGTAACAGCAATTTTAGATTAAAAAAAAGTATAAATTAGCCTCCACTTGGCTATAGTCATCCACCTAATAAGGTTTGTCATTTTTGTAAAGTCTTGAATGGATTAAAACAAGCTCCTTAAGTTTGGGTTGCTAAATTCAACTATGTTATTGCTCTCCTTGATCTTTAGTGTAGCTCTTATGATCATGCCTTATTCCTTCATAAAGCACATCAATGATACATTCCTTTTCCTCTCTATATTGATGACATGATAATTACTAGCGATGATGTTCAAGATATCTTTCATTCTCAAATCTTTTATACATAAATAGTTTAAGATGAATGATTTGAGTTGTTTAAATTATTTTTTAGACCTTAAAGTTTCATTTGATTAATTTGGATATTATTTATCTAAGCAAAATATTCCACCATTCTTATCTCTCATGTTGATGTTATTGCAACTAAAATTACTTATGCTCTGCTCAAACTCAATATTCATCCTTCTACTATTGATAAGACTCTCATTAATAATGATACTCCTTATTATCAATTAGCTAGAATTTTTACATACCTCACCATCTCCTATCTAGATATTACCGATGTTCCTTATTATTATTAGTCAATTCATTTGATCACCTCAAAAAACTCACTTCTTTATTATTTTTCATATCCTTCGATACATCAAAGTTACTCTCTTTTTTTGGCCTTCACTTCTATCATTCATCTCCATTAGAGTTATGAGCATACTCTAATCCTAATGAGGCTGGATGTAACATCTCGTTCCAATATTAAGAGTTAAAACCTAAAAGTACGGTACATGAAGGATCAATAAGAGACTAAGAAAATTGCATTTTTCATGCTCATGCATATTGTTAGCATACACACATGTATATTTGAATTTTTGCACACATTAAAATGATTGTACGTACATTCATTGACATATTCCAGGTATAATTGATTCGTAAATGTGTTTAAAATGTGAATTGTGGATTATATGTGCTACGGACTGATTTGGAGAGTATAAATTGTTGAATTCGAATATTTGGTGATAATGTTTGTTGATTTAAAATTTTGGTGAAATTTAGGAATAATTTTCCAAATTGTCGAATATTATTGTACTAAGAAAAATGCTACTTGGACAAGTAAATTAATAAATGGAAATAGAAATAAGAATAAAATGATATTGGAGAATTTTTATTGATGATTTTAGAATTTACGAGAAAAATGATATTGAAAATTTTGAGACAATTGGAGTAAAAATTTGGAGATGATAGAACTAGTTGAATAATGAGAACGTAGTTAGAGTATTAGAAATTGGACAAATGGACAAGTGACAAGTGTCACTTGCCAAGCCAAGCCAAGACAAATCTTACTAAATTTACTATTCTTTTCATTTGAAAGACGAAGTCACGTGTCTTTTAAACTTGAAAGACTAAGTTACTGTTGTTTCTTGACTTAGTTTCCTACTTCATATCTTTCTTCTTCAAGCTTTTTCTTCATTTATTTTTGATTCATTGAACCTTCACCAAAATTACATCTTGCTTTCATCTACCTTTTGCTACTCCTACTTTGTTATCTATTTCTTTTGTCTCAAGAAAAACCTAACCTAAACCACCTTCAAGATGATGTACATGGTTGCATGAGGAATTGGGGTTTCTTGAGATTTTAAAGAATTGGAAGTTTTAACAAGTAAGTACATGTAAATCCTTATGAGTTGTTGGTATATGAGATAAATTTGGTGATTTAGTTGTCATTAAATGATCATGTGAAAATGGACATTTTTCATGTATACCGTGGGTATAGGATGAGTA
>JAOSBP010000204.1:10303368-10317699 GCA_027563825.1 Erythroxylum mucronatum
TATTCACTAACATATAATCATGCCAACTAATTCATTAATGCTATTTTATAATTAATGTTACTTAATTTTACTTAATTAAGTTAATCATGCTTAATAAAAAAAAAAAATTCGGGACTAACAACAATCCTCCTGAAGGGTCATCTTAAACATGGCTTGTATGAGTGGCCCTCCCTTTCCAGTTTTGCTGCTCCGGTGCTGCATCTCACTAGTGTGCGTGCGCCACTCTCCTTTTGGCATAATAGGCTCGGTCATCCTGCTCCTGTTATTGTCCGTCATGTTGCACAATTTTTCAACATTCCTGTTTCATCTGTTTCTGATAATAAGTCCTGCACTGCGTGTTTAAGTAGTAAAAGTCATAAATTGCCATTTTACAAATCTACATTGACATCTAATCATCCCTTGGAGCTTATTTATTCGGATGTATGGACTTCTCCGCTTGTGTCTGTTGATCAGTTTAAGTACTATGTGATTTTTATTGATCACCATACTCGATATATTTGGTATTTTCCGCTACAACGAAAGTCTGATGTTTTGCCTGTTTTTAAAAAATTCAAACTTTTAGCTGAGAATCTGTTTTCTACCACTATCAAAACTCTCTATAGTGATAACGGTGGAGAGTATCTCGCCATATCCTCTTTTTTATCAGACTCGGGCATCTCTCATTATACCAGCCCACCTTATACTCCGGAGCATAACAGCATTGCCGAACGTCGTCATAGACACATCGTTGAAACTGGGCTTTCTCTATTACACCAAGCTCACATGCCACTTTCCTACTGGAACTATGCTTTCTCAACTGCTGTCTACTTAATAAATAGATTACCAACCCCAACTCTAGACATGGACTCTCCTTATCATCGGCTATTCAATCGTCCCCCAAATTACGAAAAATTAAAAGTCTTTGGTTGCCTCTGCTTTCCTTGGTTACGTCCATACTCCCCTCACAAACTGGATTTTCATTCCAAACCTTGTGTTTTCCTAGGCTATTCAACATCACAAAGTTCTTACTTATGCCTTGATTTATCCACCTCTCGTATTTTTACCTCTCGACATGTTCGTTTTGTTGAAACTGACTTTCCTATGCAGTCCGTTACACCATCCCTCCCTCGTCCGGATGACGGTACTCCAGACTCTTGGCTCCCTCCATTCTATATTCTGCCTACGTCTCCCACTCCTAACATTCAAGTTTCAGATTCTCCGTTGCCTACTCCCACAACACACCCTCTAGTATCAAGCCCTTCTTCCCACATCGAGAATGCTATACCTTCTGACCATCCAATCCTCCCTCCATCCGCACCTAACACCCATCCCATGCAGACCCGATCAAAAAATCACATTCACAAACCAAATCCTAAGTTTGCATACTCCATCACCTCTAGCTCTCTTCATCATCCTGAACCTCACAACATCACCGAGGCTCTTCGAGATGTCAAGTGGCGCTCTGCCATGGCTGAGGAATTTGATGCCCTCATCCGCAATGGTACCTGGGAATTGGTACCACCGGAGGAGGCAACCAATCTTGTTGGCTGTAAATGGATATTCCGAACTAAATATCTTTCCAATGGCAATGTTGACAGGTACAAAGCTCGTCTGGTGGCTAAGGGGTTTCATCAACGTCCTGGGGTTGACTACCACGATACCTTCAGTCCAGTCATCAAACCTACCACTATCTGAATTGTTTTGACTATTGCGGTTAGCAAAGGATGGAGCCTTCGACAACTAGACGTGAATAATGCCTTCCTCCAAGGTCGCCTACATGAAGATGTCTACATGACTCAACTGCCAGGCTTTGTTAACAAAGATGCTCCCACATATGTCTGCAAACTGCACAAAGCCATTTACGGTCTCAAACAGGCACCTCGGGCCTCATATTCTGAACTACGACAATTTCTTCTAACCTTAGGGTTTCTCAATTCTAAGTCGGACACGTCATTATTCATCCTTCATCGGTCTAGCATTCAGATGTATGTGTTAGTCTATGTTTATGACATTATTGTCACTGGTCCGGATCCTACCTTGGTTCAATAATTCATTAACAATGTCTCTACCAGGTTCTCCATTAAAGATCTTGGTCCACTAACTTACTTTCTTGGCATTGAAGTCCTTCCACATCCCACAGGTCTACTTCTCTCCCAGCAGAAGTACATTGTTGATCTTCTCACTCAAGTAGATATGCTTGAATCCAAACCGGCCCTCACTCTGATGGCAACTAACTCCCCACTTTAGCTCATGTCGGGTTCTCCATTGCCAGATCCGTCTGAATATCGTTCGGTCATAAGTAGGCTTCAGTAACTTACTCTTACTCGCCCCGATATTGCCTTCGCTATGAATAAGTTGTCGCAATTCATGCATCGTCCAACATCACTTTATTGGCTTGCCACTAAACAACTTCTTTGCTATCTTCGTGGCACATTGGACTTGTCATTTCTTATTTGGAGAACTCCCTCTCTTGCTCTGCATGCCTTTTCTGATGCAGACTGGGCTGACAATCGTGAAGATTACACCTCCACTGGGGCCTACTTAGTGTTTCTTGGTAGTAGCCTCATCTCTTGGAGCTCCAAGAAACAACGAGTCGTCGCCAGATCATCTACTGAAGCTGAATATCGGTTTGTGGCCTCCACTGCTGTCGAATTGCGCTAGGTATGCTCTCTACTGACTGAACTTGGGATTATTACTCCCACTAGGCCTGTGATTTACTGTGATAATATTGGCACTACTCACCTTTGTTCAAATCCGGTGTTTCACTCCCTCATGAAACACATTGCCATCGATTTTCACTTCATTTGAGAGCAAGTCCAGTTAGGTTCCCTACGAGTTACACCTGTCTCCTCCAAAGACCAACTCGCGGATGCACTTACCAAACCCCTATCTCGACCACCGTTTCTTTTGTTTCGAGACAAGATTGGACTCTCCTCTCGGAGCTCCATTTTGAGGGGGGCTATGAACTGTAAATAACGTGTGTATATTCTCCACGATTTTCTCTACTTCAGTTGTAGTGCATATCATATATCTGAACCATTTTATCATGTATCTTAACCGTGTATGTCATGTAATCTGGGACTCCTAGTTGTATATAAATATATGATATCAGTGATGAATAAAGTAGCTCAATTCTTATATCCTACACCAACAATGCAATGAATAGAGCACCCAACCCAGAAACGGCAGAGAAAATAAAAAACGTTCCTGACAATGAAACCACCAAAACATTGCAACTATAAGTAACAATGATAGACAGCACTGAGCCTTAGAGGTTGGATGGTTGAGTCTTTAATACCTGCTGAGCTCCATTCAGTCATGTGGTTGAATGTATAAGTAACAATCCAGGAGCTACACCAATTGATAAAAGTCAGCAAACTTCTGTTGTACCTTTTATGTTGATAGGAAACATCTGAATCATTATACCCAGATCTTCAAACTTCTTGGAGTATGATGATTAAGTTTAATTTGCTAAGATGTTAACTTATTAATATCTGAAATAATGTCCTACATTAAAGTCTCATTATCACTAGCTAGGACTGTGGCATGTGATGCTGCAGTTTAATTTGGTCTGATGTTAACTTACATCAAATAATCTTGTTCCAACTTACAGCGACTCTATGTTTCAACTTTTAAGATATAGAATTTGAAGATTTTATTGGTTTCAGGATATCCTTGGTGTTGGAAAAATCAGATAATTTTTTCCTCTAAGGTAAACAACTAGTGAAGTAAACTGATTCGGTAATACCTAGGAAAGACCGTCAAACGGACTCCTAAGACAGTATTACCATTCCACGTAAAATCTCAGGAAAGGGCGGAGGGATCACAAACGGTCCCACTTAATACCCGGCCTCCTAGACAGAAATTATGTACACAATGTATTTATCACAACTTAACCCGTGTACACACACTAATAGTAAATACACCCAAATAAATTGAACACAACACTACAAATATACCCGACAAATAATATTGAATACTATACTAAAACTTGAAAAGAAACAACATAATAAATGCGGAATAATAAAAGCGATAAGAAAGAACACACCCAGAAAATTTTGATAACGGAGTTCAGCCAATTGTGCCTAAGTCTTCGAAGCACCACTCAAATGGCCCGCTTTTATTTAATGTGGGAGAAGAAATACAAATTTTGAGATGATTACAATAGGAGGGGAGATCTCCCTTTTATAACTACCAACCTCCCCCCCAAAACCTGTAAATTTTCGATGTGAGAGAGCTCCTTTTTATGGCTCTCAAACTACTCACCGTTTGATAATCTACCAATATGGGATAAAACTTGATACTAGTAACCCACTAATGTGGGATCAAAACATTGATGCCAAAAGATAACAATTGGAGCTCTCGACTTTACACTTTCAATATGAGTCAAGATGAAGCTTCATAACCTTATATTACCTCGGCCATTATCACCCAAGGTAGTCCTGTCATACCCACCGGAAGAGTTACACTAAACCCCTGCCAACAAAGGGTGAGAAGCCATCATGTGAATGTGTAAGATATAAATATGACTTGGTAATAGGTCAAAGACTGCATTTATGAGTGGAAATGTTTATCTTATCATGAGTCTATACCCCAACACTTCAATTGGCAGTTCAAGATTAAAACAAGAAAAGAGACGATATATAATCATATTCAATGCATCTTATTACCAATATGCCTATAAATACTAGAGCAGGAGTAGTCTGCTTCACTTCTCGGAGGTCCTGCTCATTAACAAACATTAAGGTTTAGATAAATTTTTAAACAGCAAATATAACCACTAGCAGGAAGTGGGTGTCTGCTTTGGTTTGTTTAGAAATCTGCAAGCACCCTTGAAGTTATAAATATTTTGTCTTCTTCTAATACAGTTTTATTTGATGAGCGACTTTTGGTAACAGGTATCCGTGAACTACTACGCTAAGCTTGGGAGGTGTAACTTCAGCACGTTCATCGCGAAGGGAATCTGAGTGCAGACCACTTAGCCTCAATCGTAGCCCTAGTCAGTCCAGGATTGCATATTCTCCAAGAGCCCCTGCTGACAGTTTTGGAGCACATTCACAAAGACAAGCACGACGTGTTGTACTGCCGGACTTTGCATTAGTTAGTTTGTAATAGTTTTTTTTCCTTTGTACAAAAAATATGCAAGCAGAATGCCAGTCCTATGATGAAACAATTTAAAGTCATGTTGGAAACAGAAACCTGAGAATTCAGACATAGCAATTTATTACTCATCATTGGTAAGTTATTTGCAAATGTTGAGACAAAGTCTGAGACGTTACAATTATGAGAAGTGGCCGCCTCCCAAATTTGTCAGTTAACATTATAGACGCAGCAGCAGCAGGAATCTGCAACTAGCATTATGAGTAAGATAGAAGCTGAATTTTGAATTATAATATTAGAGATTCTGGAGATACTTTACCTGGATAACTGCCATTGAGATGAGGCCAGTCTTACTTGGAAAACCTACCGTAAGCCAGATATTCAGATGAGTCTACTCATCTCTTTGTTCCAGTCAACTCATAAACCATATAAAAATGCCTTTTTATGTGTCGGCTGCCTCAAATATGGAGCCGACATAGAATGAAATAGCATTGGTCCCCCCAAATTGTTGAAATAACATTAACCCGCTGCTAAGAAGCACGGACACGACAAAATGGAGCCGTATCCGTGTGTCGGACATGTGTTCGTGTTAGACACGCACGTGTCCGGCACACGGACACCCACGAAGAGTGCATATATATGCTCCATATTTTTTGGGAGGGCCTTATAAAGTACAAAATATGTATGAACTATCAAGATATTGAAAGTCTTAACACATATCAATCAATATATATCATATTCTGAATTTTTTTCTTAATACTAAATTTTATAATATATATATATATATATACTATGTCCGTATCCACCAAATTTTAGAAGTTGATATGTCCCTGTATCTGTGTCCGTGTCGTGTTGCGTGTCCATGTCCATGTTCGTGCTTCTTAGACCCGATGCCAACCTAAATCAAGTAGGTATATTGTGTTATTCCTAACGATGAGCCTTTAAACACCTGAGACTTCTATAGTAGGTCTCACAATGATAAAATGAGCATATCTCTTCTAAAACAAGCCAAAAAATTTAGTTTCTGATTACCCTTGAGATACTCGTATAATCCTATTCAACTATAGGAATGGGTAGTGAGAGATGTGTCTAATTGATGGCAAGAAGAGAAAGGAGGAGATTTTTTCAGTTGGAAATAAACATACGAATCTAATTAATCCAATGGAAAGGAAGCTTACTCTTATTTCAGCTACTTCAACATAAATATCGGCATTCTTTCCTCTTAGGCGCTGCAGAGTCACTTCCAACTCTTTTTCTCGACCAAGCTTTGCCTAAAGAAGAAATAAATTTCATGAAGCTCACTACTCTTTTCTTGCTACCTTAAATCTATAAAGAGGGAGAGAAAACAAAACGGTAATTTTCCTGCTTGGCTATCAAACTATTAAAATGTCGTGGGAGTGAAGACAAATGCTGGAAGCATCACATTACAAAACAACTCTTTTTGATTTTTCACATGTTAGAAGAAATACACGTCTTTTTAAGGACTCACCAACCATCTTGGAGACTCTGGAATGAAGAATAAACCTAAACAATGAAATGCACAGGGAAAAACACCAAAAACAAATCATCCAAATAAGAATTAACTGCCTGTACTCTTGTATAATATTCCGTACAACATAAGGAATCAAATTGTTACCAACTAGAGCCAAAATGCGCGAGGAAATGAACGCTCCAACAAAATACGTAAGTGAAAAGCAACAAAGTGTCATCAACTGCATATTACACAAAAAGTAGCTCTACAAGTTAGAACTGATCTATGAAATGATAATCATAGTTCTATAAACGATAGTTTGTTTACTTGATTAGCTGATGTAAAAGCTCCACGAATGTTCTTAGGTGTTATTCAGGCACCTGTAATGTGAAAAAGCATGAGGTAGTAAAACATTTGATGAAATGTAGGTTACTTAAAAGTATGAGATTCACTGGTAGTATCTTTACCACATAAGCTATAATTGCGAAGCCAACGCCTCCCAGAATTCTACCGACGTCCCAGAATTCACTGGTAGTAAAACATTTGATGAAATGTAGGTTACTTGTATAGTGATCATGTATATCACTATAAACATGTGGAGCTTCAAAGACGCAATTCCTGCCTGTGTAGAGTTACATACCTGTGTATGTTGCCCGTGTAAGTCTCTATAATCATGTAAAGTCACAAATTAAGGTGTATTTGGATATGCACAAGACTGTATAAGTGCTTGTGTATATCCCAGAAATCCTAATTTGTTGATATATAAGGATATTACGAAGACTCCATAAAGGGAGGCAGATTATAAAAGTTTGAATTTAGAGAGAGGCAATGAGAGTCATTAGAGACAACTAAAAGGGAAGAGAAAAAACACAAAAATAGTCTACACATCATAAAGAAGATCAAATAGTGGAAACATCAAGTCAACTCCGGGCTTCCTAGAAATTCCAGATCAAGGCTTTCAAGTTTATTCATTATTTTCTTATTCTATTTCATTCTCTTGGATGTTAATTATGAATAGTTGTGTTTTGAATATGATTATGGAATTCTAAATCTATATTAGGGTTTATTATTGAATTATTTTGTTTAACTTTTATCTTGTTAAATTCAATATAGTATTGCTTTGTGGTATTTGTTGAACTCATATTTGATAAGAAATCGAGAGATTGAATATAATCAAAGTTATCTGTGTTAAATGGCCCAATGAGAGTTGTACTTTAATAGACTTACAAATATCATATTAATAAACAATTAAAGAGAGATCTTAATTTTGAGTAAATTATCTTTATAATTGCTTCAATTCGAATTAAGTAATTAGGAATAGTTTTGATAATCGAGAATAGTTTTGATAATCGAGAGATTTCAACTCAACTGTTTTTTATTTCAATAAGGATTACTTTGTTAGATCTCAAAAGAGGGTACTCAAAACTTTAAGATATCTAAGATCGAACATAATTGAATTAACAAGGCAAAAGGGAAGACAAAGCAATAATAACCCCTAAGTTCTCATTATTGATTAACTTCACTCTTATTGATATCTTTACTAGTTCAACTGTTTAGTTTTATTAGTTTATTTTAATTTCAGTTAGTTTATTTTAATTTCAATTAATTCAATATTTTATTATCTTAAACAAAGTAAATTTAAATTATTAGGTGACTAATTCAATCCTCGTAGGAACAATATCTTGCGTACTACAATATATGATATGTATATTTGGAATATTGATATTTGCAATATTGCATACATTAAAACAAGCAACATTAGGGATTAGACGAATGCTTAATTCAACAACCTGCTTCCCTCTCCCTCATTTCCGTAGCCAAGTCTTTCTATCCAACCTCTTCGTTATTGCAACGAGTGAGCCAACAATGTTAGAATTTATAATGGGCCTACAGGCCCACACGAGAAGGAAAGTTAGACCACTTACAAGTCCAAGTGAGGTTTCATCCTAAAACCAATTGGTGATAGGTGGAGTAACCCACTAGACTTATATGTTAGTTTATTTTCCTCTCTTTCTCCAATATGGGACAACTCCCACTCTTTATATTTCAACACACCCCCTCACGTGTGAATACGTGGCATAATCTATCATTTCGAGGTGTTAACGACTAACATAAGAGCAACCCGCTCTGATACCATGTTAGGATTTACAATGGGCCTACGGGCCCACACAAGAAGGAAAGCTAGACTTCCATCACTTGGGCTTGTATGTGGTCTAGCTTTCCTTCTCGTGTAGGCCCGTAGGCCCATTGTAAATCCTAACATGGTATCAGAGCGGGTTGCTCTTATGTTAGTCGTTAACACCTCAAAATGATAGATTATGTTACGTGTTAGACCCACACTTGAGGGGGTGTGTTGAAATATAAAGAGTGGGAGTTGTCCCATATTGGAGAAAGAGAGGAAAGTAAACTAACGTATAAGTCTAGTGGGTTACTCCACCTATCACCAATTGGTTTTAGAATGGAACCTCACTTGGGCTTGTATGTGGTTTAGCTTTCCTTCTCGTGTGAGCCTGTAGGCCCATTGTAAATTCTAACAAACAAATAATAGCAAATCCAAAGGCAAAGGCAAAGAAACTTAAGTCCTCTTTTGAGGCTTCTATTATATACTTTGAAGTTCATTTTACAAGAATATACTGTAAACCATATCATATAAACAAGCTCTCATTCTAGCTGCGCATTTAACCAAAGAGTCCCTTGGTAAGCCCAAAGTAGTGCAGAAATTTTGCAAAGACAGCTAAAAACTGACATATTAAGTAGTCTTAAGTTTCATTTTTGAAGGCCAAAGTATTGCTCGTTTACAGCCATGAAAATCCGGCATGCACGGGGCTCGATCTTCTTCAGCAGTCTTGAGAAATACCGGCCATTGTTGATTGTATTTCTTCCAGTGTTCGTCCCTTAGTCTCCGGTACCAACTTCCATACAAACAGAACAGTCAACCCGCATACGGCTGTGAAGAAGAAATATGTTCCTGCGAGATACAATAGCTATCTAATTGAGCACGACCTATAATTTAGATGCAATGTAGATTACAGGTCTCTGCATTCATTTCATTGCATGTACTCGTAGTAACAACAGAGACAACGAAAGACCTGCTGAGCTCCATTCCATCATGAAATTGAATGCATATGTCGTTAGCCAAGAACAGGACCAGTTGGTTAAAGTCACCAAACTTCCAGCTGTGGCCTTTATACTTATGGGAAATATCTGAAATGGAAAGTTCATCTTTCAGTTCCCGTTTTTCTTTAATTTTCCATTGCCAAATTTTTCTTCTTCGGATTGTCGTCAATGAATTTTCTTATGGTAAGAGGTTTAGGCTCTGGATATATATGTGTACCTCTGACATGATGACCCAGGGAATTCCTGACATGCCTATCGAGAAAGCTATAGCATAACCCTGGGTGCATATTTGAACGATAAGACAACAGTGCAGTAATAACAGGAATAGAATTTTAATAGAACCTCTACTAGAAAAAAAATTCACAAAAATATATAACGGAAAAACTTCAGAAGAAAAGTCCTATTCTGCTTTTCTAGTTTGCATTACCAAGAAACCAACAAATGCCAAAATTGGAGTGAATTTCTTCAAGAAGTGGAGGTCCTGCCATCAGAAAGGCAAGTGATTGATGAAATTAAGGACGATCTCATAAAATGATTGAAGGGGAAACGATTTAAGCGAATTCTGACAAAACCTGTAAAAGGAAAGCTAACGCAGCAAGGAAGACAGAGCAGCAATCTCCAATAGAAGAAACCTGCCACGCAATGTTATTAGATTTGTCCATATGACCTACTTTCAGAAGTTCTGTAAGAAATTATTGCCCTTAATCTAACCATTAGTAGGGCACGTCTTCCACATGAATCCATCAAGAGCACACCCATAATAGTTGTTGGTATCTGCGGAAATTTGCATACTTGTCTAGTTTATTTGCAACTTCCATTTTAACTGTGGGGAGAAGTGTGAAAAAGCTGGAAATTTTCCTGTTACCTGTAAGATACCTATTACGGTAGTTCCCATGGTCGGTGAGACTCCTATTTGGATTATTCAGTCAACCAACTTTGTTAATAGAAGATTAAACTTTTTTCATAGCTCAAAATGAAGTGATTTCAGAAGATTTACCAGCTTTAGCAAATATGCTGCTAGAATAATACACCATTGCACTGTTTCCTGCTAGTTGTTGTAGAAACATTAGCCCTACTCCAACCTGGGACAGTTGAAACAATCAAAGTAAATTAAGATTTAATCAGTATAGACAATAATAGGAAATTTCTCTCATAATTTTGCGACTAATTTGAATTCATTCTCACAAGTATTGGATAACCATATTTCCTCTGGAACAGTTCTATAGTTCCAGCACTTGGATTGTGCTTAAAGGTTTCCACAATTTCCTGGAGAACAATAGAAACATCATAATCCATATCATCTTACGGCTCTAAAAGAATGTCGCCTGACTTAAAAACTTCAATAGAACTTGGAAATTGGCAGAATAGTACTCTTATGTCTAGTGCTTCTTGAGAAATATCGGCATTTTCTCCTCTAAGCCTCCGTAGAGAAGCTTCAAATTCCTTTTCACGACCAAGATTAGCCTGTTGAATAAATTTTCTCACGTCAAAACAAATATTTTTTGTCATAAGTATTTCCCACAATATCATGAATTAAACTCACCAGCCATCTCGGAGACTCTGGAATGAAGAACAAACCAATAATTTGCAGTATAGATGGGGTGGAAGCTGAAATACGACAGAAATGTAAAGTTGGTAAGACTACATACTGATTGCTGAAACAATTGTTGCCAAGCTCAGGACTGCGCTAAATTATGTAACTAATACTGGCTCGAATGCTCTTCTAATAAAAGAAATTGTTAAAGTTGAACAAAAATGGCATTACCAAGTAAAGACAATGCTCGCCATGAAATAAAATTTCCAACTGAGAACACAAGCGCAAAACTCAGACTTATCATCAGCTGCACGGTTGAAAAAATCAAATGACATTGAAGATATTTAAATTTATGAATTTTGACTGTAAAACGTAAAAATGAAAAGATGCTTTACCTGATTGCATGATGTAAACCGTCCCCTTACATTTTTAGGCGTTATTTCTGCAATGTATACAGGTACCTGCTCCAAAAAGTTTTGCAAGAAATGTCAAATATGGTTAACTCGAAAGGTATGAACTACGAACTACTGCTGATTATAACTGAGGAATGCACACTTAATTGCAGTTACCACATAAGTAGTAAGCCCAACGCCGACTCCAATCAAGAATCTCCCAATATCCAGCCACACAGCGTCCTTTGAACATTAAACAACTTCTACGAATCACAAAATGCTTTCACAGCTAGCATTCAAACAACCACCCGCATATATATGGAAGGACTAAAAGTCGTGGGGAATGAGCAAGTTTCATTTCTTAACTTATTCTCTTATATTACATTATTATGTGAAACTATAGAGCAATTAAAACCGAAGAAACTCAAATCATGTGTAATATTGGAGACAGGAAAAACTAAACCTTAGCAAATGCTATTGCAAGCCATCCAGGAACGCATAATATTTGGGATAACCACATTGTCTGCTTCACAAAGGCATATCAATCATGTTATTACATAGAAAAGCATGATGACAATTGAGGGGTCAAAGTTACAATCCGGTATTTCAAAGTAACAATTGAAGGAAGATACATAACTCGTCTTCGACCGATGAGATCGGCTATCTTGCCACTCACAATGGCACCTATCATTCCTCCAATGGTCATTATCGAGCCAAAAAGTGAGTACTAGAGGACGAAAATGGAAAACAAACAAAATGCATCAGATTGAGAAATACTGTGTCTAGTAAACGGGCATGATCGAAGTTGAAAATACCAATCAGAATATATATAAGAATTATATATATATTCTTATACCAATCAGAGTTATATTTTCATATGTAATTCTTATAAGAATTATATATATATTCTTATAAGAATTACATATAATTGCTAGTTTAATATGTAAGTGGTACTAAAAGGGGAAAGAGACTACTGACTGCCGAAACAGAGAGGCCCAAGTCTTCCATGATTCCAGATTCAGCTGGCGACGAATAACCGATCTAACAATCAATTACGAGATGGCGTCACGCAACATTAATAATAATGCATGCAAATTATGTGAAGTCACAGTTGCTTTTCAATGCCATACATAATTTGATCATATTTCTTAAAGTCCAACTTACTCATAAATGCCCATTGAGTTGACTTTCCGCTTCCTATTTATCATCTTACTAAATTGATTGCTCCAATATTATACATAGTTAATAACTTATAGCTTCTGACTTGTGTACATGTGCCATATTTTTAAAAAAATTTTAGATATAAATTCTAACTGAGGCAAAAATAAAAATTATTATTATTTATTTATTTACGCCTGCCACCATGGACGCATACGTGGTTCCGCCCCGTGCTTCCATCTTGCATCGCACTGCGCGCTGCGGGGCATATCCATGGGTTTGATTCATAAGGGAGACGGATGGACA
Organism: Erythroxylum mucronatum; assembly: GCA_027563825.1. Lineage (NCBI taxonomy): Eukaryota > Viridiplantae > Streptophyta > Magnoliopsida > Malpighiales > Erythroxylaceae > Erythroxylum > Erythroxylum mucronatum. The sequence goes on from JAOSBP010000204.1 coordinate 10,316,426, forward strand.
TATTGTCTGAACAATGTGTTCCCAAAGTGTATACTGTTATAAGATATTCTTTTTCTTCTACTCGAGTTCAAGTTTCTACCGCAAGATTCAACGGAGCTTTCGTCACAAGAAAAAGAAAACTTTAAGAAACTTGATAGTTATATGAACTGATCGTTGAGCCATTGTGAGTTTTGAAAAGTAAATATCAATCCAATTAACTTTCTGCACACTTAATCATGGGAACATAGCTTTTCCACTCAGCCAGCCTTAGCCTTTGTGACTACATCTCCATAGGCAGACAGGCAGTCGTGGTGGCTATGAACCCGCAAAGAATTAACGGGGATAGATGCGATAGATGGCACTTCTAACTCACGAGAGAAATTCTAAAGGTGAGCGAAAATCAGGTGAAACACCAAACAGCTACGCTACTTAAAAAAGACAATAAACTTGCTATGCATGGATCATGGATGGTGTTAATTAAGTAGTAGTACTCACAGCGAAACCGTAAGTGGCAGAACCGCAGACTGCAACTAAGGAGCTAAAGACAAGAGCAATGGTAACGGGAGAACCTCCGCTGTCAGTATCACCAGACCTGGAGTGAAGAAGAAGAGGCCTTTTGGGTGTCACGTAGTCTTCCATCAATCCATCTCTCTCCATGAGTTAATTAGCACCCTCAAAGATTCAAACTCTCTGTGTAAGAGACCGGGAAACAGAAAGATAGCTGTGGAGAAGAAACTAGGAAATACTGGGATTGATGTATTGGGTGGTCTATTTTGTTGACTAACACACTTGAAAATAAAGCTGTACTTAATTGAAATACAACACCATGTTTTCGCATTAAAAAAAAAGTGAAACTTCAACTATTATTTCTTTGACCTAGAGAATACAATAGTTTAGTCTAACTAATGTCTTGTAGGTTTTTTTTTTTTCACTTGTCTTTTTCTTACGTAATATGTTCTATTTGTACCAATATTATGTATTTCGTACCGTACCAGTCGGTACCGTTCCGGCCGAAAATTGGTATCGATACGGGAGTAAGGAGTACCGGTGACAAATACCGGTCAATACCGGCCAATTTCGTCGGTACTGGTCGGTACCAGCCAATATTTGGTATTTTTAATACCGGTTGTTACCGAAAATTTTAAAAAATTGGGGAACTTTTTTGCAAAATTTTCAAAAATTTTCAAAATTTCCCTCCCTCCTTCCTATCTTTCCTTCCCCCCTTTTTTTTCAAAGTTTTTAAAATAATAATAAATATTTTATTACTAATAATAATTATAAATTAAATAAAACTT
>JAOSBP010000204.1:10359885-10372378 GCA_027563825.1 Erythroxylum mucronatum
GTACCGTTAACTAGCCGTTTTTGTACCGTTAACTACTTCGTGGAACATTTGGTAATATGAGTTTTTGATTAATCCCGGAAATTTGTCATGAACATGCATTATACTCAGTTATCATACAGTAATTAAGCACAATAATAATTTGTGTCCTTGTTCCCTATTATAGAGGAAAGACCACTGCCAGATATTGCCGGAACTTCGAGGGGGTATTTGGGTGTTACAGATCAGATGCATCTAAGCAAGTCAGACAAAGTACACACGTCTGAGCAAGACGCAAACGAAGTCCACGCGTCCAAGTAAGACGTAGACGAAGTAATTGAAGAATGTACTAGAACGTCAGTTAGTTGGAGTTGAACTCAACTTATAACAGATGTTGGAAAATTTTAAAGATTCGTCTCTCAGACAATTTAACACAATTCAGCTTTACTCTATATGTCTCTAATAGTTTCAATATCATCATCTCTCAAATTCTAAAGTAATCTCCGAAGTTTTCAAAGTCATTTTTAACAATTATCCAATATCATTAATTCCTATTTCTATTTTCCATACATCAATTTACTTGCCAATTTGGCATTTTTCCTAGTCCAATAAAATCAATACTTTCAGAATTTATTCCTAAAATTCACCAGAATTCAAAATTTACGATTATACTCACCAATTAAATTTCTGATACAACAATTTCACAAATTCTCAATAGTATCACATTAGAATTCAATTATACCCGGAATTATCCATGAATGCATATGCAATTATTTTCATGTGTAGAAGTTCAATATTCACATGTATGTGTATATCATATAATGCATGAGCATGCAATGCATTTCTAAATCTCTCATTCTTACTATTTTAGCCTTAACATGGGTAACGGGATGTTACAATATATTTTCCATTTTTCAAGCTCTTCTACTTTTAGTGTCTTGTAATATACATTCGTCGATAAATTTAGTGACGGACGTATTAACAACAGACTTACAATTTACCGTAGGTAAATTCAGCAACATAATATTAGGAATCCGTCACAAATTTAGCAATGGAATATCTAAGTACATCGGTAAATTTCCCTAATTTTAACGACAAAAATACAAATTCTGTTGCTAAATTTACCAACATATATATAACATTCCATCGCTAAATTTATTAACAGATTCCTTATTTTTGTCACTAAAATTTACCTACGACTATTTCTCTGATATCTCTTTCTGTAGGTAATTTCCGATGCCAAATTTGTAAAACCTATTTTTCTTGTAGTGTATGGTCTAAAATGTAAGTCGCCTATATGATTGTGTAATTCTTTCACACGTGCACATAGTTCTCAAGGTTTCTTGAAACAATATCTTCAAGTTTGTATACATTTTTAGTGAGTTACACATTCCCATTTATGATTGTGTAAGTCATAATAACTCCATTTCTTCCGTTCTTTATCTCGTCTAGTGATGGCGTAAGATATTGACTTAGGATATGACGTAGAAATTAACATAACATAGGTGAGACCTAATGCTATGTATTTTTCCATTTTTCAAGGTCTTTTACTTTCAGTGTCTTGCAATATATGTCTGTTAGTAAATTTAGCGGCAAAATGTTATATGTCCGTCGGTAAGTTTAGCAACAAACTTACAGTTTACCATAGGTAAATTCACCTACAGAATATTAGGAATCTGTCACAAATTTAGCGACAGAATATTTAAGTTCATCGGTAAATTTTCCTAATTTTACCGATGAAAATACAAATGTCCTTGCTAAATTTACCAACAGATATATAACATTCTGTCGCTAAATTTACTTACGGATTCCTTATTTCTGTTGCTAAAATTTACCTACGACCATTTCTTTGATGACTCTTTCTGTCGGTAATTTTCGTTGCCAAATTTGTAAAACCTATTTTTCTTATAGTGTATGGTCCAACATGTAAGTCACCTACATGATCGTGTAATTCTTTCACACGTGCATATAATTCTCAAGGTTGCTTGAAACAATATCTTCGAGTTTGTAAACATTTTTAGTGAGTTACACATTCCCATATACGACTATGTAAGTTATAATAACCCCATTTCTTCCATTCTTTATCCTGTCTAGTGATGGCGTAAGATTTTGACTTAGGATATGACGTAGCAATTAACACAACATAGATGAGACCCAATGTTATGTATTTTTTCATTTTTCAAGCTCTTTTACTTTCAGTGTTGTGCAATATCTATCAATCGGTAAATTTATCGATGGAGTGTTATATGTCCTTCGGTAAATTTAACAATAGACTTAGAATTTACCGTAGGTAAATTCACCGATAGAATAATTTAGCGACGGAATATTTAAGTCAATCAGTAAATTTCCCTAATTTTACGAACGAAAATACAAATTATGTTGCTAAATTTAACAACATATATATAACATTCTGTCGCTAAATTTACTTACGGATTCCTTATTTCTGTCGCTAAAATTTACCTAAGACCATTTCTCCGATGGCTCTTTCCGTCAGTAATTTCTATTGCCAAAGTTGTAAAACCTATTTTCTTGTAGTATATGGTCTAACATGTACGTCACCTACATGGCCGTGTAATTCTTTCACACGTGCATATAGTTCTCAAGGTTGCTTAAAATAATATCTTCGAGTTTATACACATTTTTAGTGAGTTATACATTCCCATATACGACTGTGTAAGTCATAATAACCTTATTTCTTCCATTCCTTATCCCGTCTAGTGATGGCGTTAGATGTTGACTTAGGATATGATGTAGCAATTAACATAACATAGGTGAGACCCAATGCTAACATGGCGGTATGATATGAAAACTAATGTGACAAAGTAGAAGCACTTTAGGTTAATATGGTGGCTAATGTTGCTGTTAGCTCAAGGTTTATTAATGATTTTGACGATAGGTCTATAATTTTCAAAATTCAAATTGCATTTTTTTTCCTTGTATAGGTAATGATATATTTCTTAAAAGGAAATAAAATCATAGTAAAAATACTTTTTTTCTTGCAAGAATTTTAATAAACTTACCTTATTAGAAAAAATTCCACAACATGTAGAAGGATCTTACTAATTCGAACAATTAGATCCGAAATTTTTGACAAAGGTTTTTCTTTTAACATTTGAATATTAGAAGATTCCAACAAAGATCATATCGAAGGTTTGTTTGATACAAAGTCAACTCAAAATCAAAATAAAAACAACAGTTAGTTGAAGAAAATGTCTACTTAAGGAAGAGCCATTGCGTTTACGAACAGACACAGAGTTGCAAAATACTTTATAAGCATCAATATTCTTAAAAGTTATATCTACTTCAAACTCCTTGTGCTTTAGAAAGTAAAAACACTATATTAAGAGAGAGACTGTTATTCTTTGAGAGCTTACATTGATCTTAATTTATATTTATTTTTAAGAGCTTGTAGAGGCTTGTTAAATACTTCGAGTGTGGAAGGTTGGAAAACCTTGAAAAATATGTATTTATGAGCTTGGAGAGGTTCGTCAAATTTAATACTTGAATTTTTATAATGAAATACTCAAGTTGGATACTTGGGAACTGGATGTAGGCTTCGTTATTAGTCGAACCAGTATAAATCGACTGTGTCATTCTTTCTCTCTTCCTAACTTTTAAATTTTAACTTTATAAGTTTGTGTTTTCAAAAGGCTCCTTCGGTTTTACAATAGGCTCCTTCTGTTTTTATATCATAAGAGGTTCCTTTTGTTTTTGAAACAATTAACAGGCTCCTTTCTTTTTGTGTGCTAGCAGGTTCCTATCAATTAATAGGCTTCTTTCTTTTTAAGCGCTAGCAAGCTCCTATCATTTAATATGCTCCTTTCCTTTTACATTCTAACAGACTCCTTTCGATTGACAGGCTCCTTTCGTTTTTAAACAATTAACAGATCCTTTCATTTTCAATGTTAACAGAATCTTTTCAAAAGTTAATAGAACCCTTTTATCTATAAACTTATTTTGTTTAGTAAGATATTATCAATTTGAAAGTACCTTGCAATTTTGTTTACACACAATTCACCCCCCTCTTTCATGTGTTTGCTTTATAAGTTACAACCAGCATTTTGATGATATAGGTAATGATGTGTCACTAACTTGCAATATATGGTCCACTAAGGGAATGATAAATGACAATGTTTGCTAATTGGAATTTCACATTTCTTTATTTAAAATAACATCGTTTTGGCTTAAGGCAATCAAAACAACATCATAGTTCAAGTTATCTTTAACTTATTAAAATTACAATTTTAAAACTAGATATTAAGCTTATGGTGGTGCGTTTGGCCACGTGGGAAGGAATTAGGAACAACATTTGTATCGTTGTGATCATCTAGAGGAGTAAAAGAGTTTGGTATATATCGAACGATATTTAGACAATTAAATTATTTTAACGATATTTAGACAATTAAATTATCTCTAAAAAGTCAAGAAGTAGAAGCCTAAAATTCTTCCTTGATTTATAAATGGAGTTCAAATATCATATAGAAAAAGAGGAGTTTTGAATAAGAAAAATATTTTGTATTTCAATTTCTTTAAAACTATTACATAAAAGAGTATTTATACATAAATATTCATAGAAATATATATGAAAATATGCTACTGCAATGACTGGACATAATATATGGCATAAGGGTTTGCAGGTTAAAGTATTTTTATGCTCAGATTGATGAGAGACAGGTTGCCTTTAGATCTCTCCCTACATTGATTTGGCATACAAGGCCCCTCGAGGTGCGTTTGTTTTATAGCCACATTTGAGCAATATATTGATCATCTATTTTTAAATGGGTAACGGGCTAAACAGTTATAGGAGTTTTTTGGAATGCTGTTTGGATTTATTGGACCTTATGCTAGTCATAAAGACACAATTTTGCGTTGGTGGTTATCAAGAGGCAACACTGCTCAATGTACTTTGTTCAGAGTTTTGCATTCTTTGATCAGTTGGGACATTTGGAAAACAAGATGTCCTGTAAGGTTTGATGGGGCTAAGATTGATATTTCTTCATGTATTGTTGATATTATACAAGTTGTTGGTTTTATCTTGCAGAAAACTCTATCCATGTCAATCTTTCGGATTAATTGGCAAGAGGTGATTATGGTAGTAGGAGGATATATAAGGCCAATGACTATAAAAATTATTAAGTGGTTCCCTTTTCCAACTAGTTTCTATAAGCTCAACACTGATGGAGCATCTAAATGCAACCCTAACAGAGAAGGTGAAGGGGGCATTTTAAGAGATTCAACAGGTAACCTCATTTTAATATATTCTTTGGGCCTTGATGACATCACAAGTGCCTAGGTTGAGATTTGAGCTTTACTAAAAGGTTTGGAATTATGTGTAAAGATACTAGAAGATTCCTAATTGTCAGTAGAACTTGATTTTAAGGTAATTGTGGATATGCTTAATTATCATTCTCAGACTCCATGGCGAATTAGGCCCCTCATTTGGGAGGTATATCATTATACTTTTGTGAAAGAGATTCAACATTATTTTAGGCTATATGGCAAACTTGGGTTGCTCTTTAGAGGAGCTGTTGGTTTCTAAAGAACGGACGCAGATTCCACGTGGATACCACATTACCAAATAAAATTGTATAAGTAAGGTCTCCTTTGCAGACATTATACTCTTGACTGAGCAAGTTAATGATTTCTAGCCAATTCAATAAAGAAGAAGTGAAGTTGCATAGATGACATGCCTTTCTTTAAATGTAAAAGGAAAAGCTTCATTGAAAGAAGATGTGATTAATTGATTTAGCCTCCTAATTGTATAAGACTGTAACAATTTGACACGTTATAATTATCCTTTAGCCTGTATATTGTATTTAGCCTTCTTTTTATAACAAGACATAGGATGAAAGAGTACTTTAGACTTGCTTGCTTGAAGTACACTATTCTATGCCAGTTCACTTTTGTTTCCTATGTCTTCTCTTACTATGGCATCTTCTGGAATTTAATTCCTAAGGAAAGAGAGTTTATTAACCCTATAGTGATGGCTAATATTGCTCCAATTATCATACCAAAATTATACAAAAGAGTCATTTTCAAGTATAATTTTGAATTTCAATTTAACTTTTTTGTTAGAATTGAATTTCAATTTAACTCGATGCTTCAGCTTAAGGATGTGACACATTGTCCAAGAAGAATGAGATTTTGGATTAATATTTTAGAAGTTCTTCTTCTTTAAATAATGTGCATGAATTCATCACACTAAAAAAAACTCATAAGCTATATTTACTTTTAAAACTAAAAAATGTAACAAATTTATAGTAATGTGCATGATTTATCTCTTATAAGGTGGGACTTAGAAGGGAAAAACTTTTAAACTCTGTTTGATCTTAAAATTATAAATGTAACAAATTTAAACTAATTTATTCAAAAAGAAAGTTATTTTAATTTATATCTTACTTATATTTTAAATATATATAGAAATAATTATATTTAAGGTCATTTAAACTACTTGAGGAATTATTTTAATTCTTTTCAAATGTTATATGATATATAATATAATTAACATTGATGGTTCTAACTTTAATTTTTGAATATAATTCTAGTTATCAAATGCAACTTTATTAAATTCATATTTATATATAGGAAACTTTTCTGAAGAAAGGCCAAATAAATTTCTAATATTTATATTTTTGAATAATTTAGCCTCCAATATTTTAAAAATAAAAAAATATAATTTTATTTCTAGCATGTAGTTAAATGTAAATAAAATATTATATACTTCATTAAATTTAAATAATATAATATATACAAAATACAAAAGGTCTTATTTTGATTGATTTAAAAATAAGGATAATTTTAAAATAATAAATTATGGTTTAAACTACATGTTTCACGTAAAATGAAAAGCTAGTGGCAATATCGAAAGATCTAAGGAATGCCTCGTAGCTAAAGGATATACCCTACACGAGGGAAATAATTATGATGAGACATTTTTTCCATGTTATGAGATTTGTTTCAATTCGTCTAATATTAGCTATAGTAGCCAGTTTGAATCTTGAATTACATCAAATGGATGTAAAAAGAATTTTTTAAAATAAAGAATTAGAAGAAGAAATCTACATGGAACAATCTAAAGGTTTCATTAAGGCAAGCCAAGAATATGAAGTATGTCAATTATTAAAATTGATGCATAGTCTGAAGCACTCCTTAAGATAGTGGTACATTCATTTTCATAACATAATTTTTTTCATATGATCTCCATATGCTTGATAAAAACTATTATGTATATAGTAAGAGATTTTATAAATTTACAATTTTATATTTATATGTGGATAACATTTTGATTGCTTGTAGTGAGTTTGTTAAGAAAAATCAAATATTAGTTGTCATCTGAATTTGAGATGAAAGAAAAGGGTAAAGCTACATATATTCTTGGAGTTAATATTTTAAAAGATCATATAAAGAAATTGTTATTACTTTCTCAAGCTATCTATATTTAAAGCGTTTTGGAAAGATTTTGTATGGAAGGTTGCAAACCAACTGATAATCCTATTACTAAAAGTGAATGTCTTAATAAGAAGTTTTGCCTATCTACACCATAAGAAAGGGAACAAGTGAAGAAAGTTCCTTTTTCCAATGTAGTTGGAAGTCGCATGTGTGTCATTATGTGTATAAGGCCAAATATTTGTTACATTGTTAAAATGGTAGGTAGATATCAATCAAACCTAGTACAGACACATTGAAAAGTTGTAAAGAGAATATTGAGGTATCTAAAAAGTAATGTTGGTTATGTACTGTGAATCAAGACAATGTGTAACACCTGAATACCCCCCTGAGAGGATATACAGATGCCACATAAAACAATCCTAAAACATACCAAGATATTCCATAAATTTATTGAAAGTAAGATAACATTCTCCACATTCATACTTTGCTGAGTTATATCCAGAACATCATGTATATATTGTACTCATCATAGACATGCCTTACATATAAATCCATCATGTATTATAGTTATTATAAACCATTTATAAGTTATTACAAGCTATTTATAAAAAACACAATATGTCTTAACACATTGAAATACAACTTAAAACTTAAACATAACATTTTCCAAAATCATATCAAGTCCTTCATTGACCACTATAGTTGTCCCAACCTTAAGCCTTCTCATCAGAACCTACACGGAGGCGAAACTACCATACTAAGCATATAACTTAGTGGGGAATAACTAAACAAGATAAATAATGGTGATTGTTTCTAACAGTTGACTAACATTCACATGTACTGAATCATGTCATTTCATAAGCAACCTCTAATTGTTCATATTAAAAAGCAATTCAAACATTATTTGTCTCATAAAAGAATGTAATTCATCAATACAGAACATTCTTGCATCAGAACAAAACATATAAGTATCAAAACAGAACATCATTACTTCAAAACAGAATGTACAAGTCTCACAATAGGATATAATTGTGTCAGAACAGAACTTGTATCAGATCAGAATATATCTTGTATCAAATCAGAACTTATCTTGTATCAGATTAGAAATTATCTTGTATTAGATCAGAACTTATCTTGCATCATATCAGAAACATATATCAAAACACAAAACAAATTAGCCTGCTAATCTTTTTTAAAGAAGTAGGTAACAGGACCAGAACAGAAGATACATAAGATTGGTATCTCAGAAACAGAAAAGACTTAAGTCTGTGAAACAAAAGACACTGAAGTGTCTAAGATCAGAAGACACTGGACTGCCAAGTACAGAAGACATCGAAGTGTCTAGATACAGAAGACATCTTAGTGTTTAGTTACAAAAGCAGTTATAGACTCTTCTAGGCATGTCTATTTACCCACGACTAGGACTTGGCAATTTTAAAAATAAAATATTTCAGATTTCAGAATCACATATAAGTAATGTAGTGCATAACATTTGACTTTATTCCATTTTGCTCAAATTTAACATATTCATTCACATTTGATCAAACTTAACATGCCTTATAAACATAAACATTTGCAATAATGCACAAATGAATACATTAAGTAATTACACATTACATGTATTCACACAAGTTCCTAATTCATAAACATTCACAACTAACACATTACTATTGTTCTTTAAATCACATTAACATTTATAAGTAAACTTCATTCATTTAACAACTTATAAGTTCCAAAATTAGATACTTTGTAACAAAGGACTTAAATTAATAATCCAAACCTTATTCAACTTTTGATTAACTAATTCCATATCAAACTAGGTTCATTTTACACCTTAATCAAGTCCAATTACACCATTAAATTATATAGTCAATAAATGTACAAAACCAACCTTTTTCCCTTCCAAATCATTTTCCACAACTGTTGGAAGGTGCCATATAAATCCCACAATCGTCCCATTGCCTTCAATGTGTTTCCAATTTTAACTCTTAAATGCTCCATTTAATACATCTTCACCAAAGTCCATCAATTTCACTTCAATTCTAACTTATTCATGATTCAATCCCTTATCAAATTCATGTCCAATCCAATTCAAAAATCTTTCATTAGGCAACTCACGAATCATTATCTTTCATACATCAAAACCAAAACAAAATTTGTCATACAAGGATCACTTTTTCAACACTCATTTATCATCATCATAACACACGTCCCATGCCAATTCAATCATCATAGAACTTATACATGCTATCAAGTTTAGAATCCCATTACCTATTTAACTTCAAATTTTAACTCCAAAGAATCAGCTAATCTAGCCCTTCCAAGTAACCAGCACACATCCAAGATCAAGGTGCAAATCTTAGCACCAAAAAGACAACATAAAAGATAATAAGATCTAGCTTCCTTGATGCAGCATTTTGCAAAGATGTCAAGTGATGATGATCCTAATTAAAGAAAAATCCAGAAGTTAGTGAGAGTAAGAGAGAGTTTCGGTGGAGAGGAGCAAAGGATAATGAAAATGCAGTAGAAACATCAAATGGGCTGTAGTGATTTAACACTTGTTTAGTGCTAGGTGTCATAAATTTGAAAGGGCACATGTCCTTCAATGAATCAACCTACATGTCACACATAGAAGTGAGCTACTTGTCCTTCATTTAAGTTACCAAATGTCACAATTCTATTAGGCCATTTTTCACTCAACTAATGCTGCCAAATGTCATTCAATGTATAGGCTTAGTCATACTAATTTTTATGTACCAACTTATCTTACCACTTGACAATTTTCATAGTCCAAATATACATTTTAACACATCAATTTTCTAATGGTATCAATTAATTCCAAGTTACTAATCATGGTCTATCAAACCAAGATTCAAGATATATACAATTCACAATAATATCACAATTTCAACACCTATCACATTTACTTTTATGAACATGTAACATTTCAACTAGGGTATAGTTTGGGGCCTTACAAGTTCTACTTAAACTAAACCTCTAAACTAGATAAAACAAAAACCTATGCATTTCATTCAATTCCAATCTAACCATTCACAAATCACAAATGCAATTCACAATTCAATTCCAAGTTCCAACCATTCACAATCACAAATGCAATTTAGGAACAGAAAAAACCAATTGAGAACACACCCCAAAAAATCACAATGTCAATTTGTTTTAGTGGGTCAGGTCAGGTGAAAAACCATATATGAAATTCTAGTTTCACTTTCTGACTGAGGAGGAGCAATGACTATAATGGTGGACAGATGCAAATAGCAATAGACGTAGGAGAAGGAGGGAGAAGCAGATAGAGGTAGCAGCAGGTGGAGGAGAAAGAGGGAGAGGTGGTAGGGAGGTGCGGTGGTGATCGGAGAGGGAGAGACGGACAATAGGTAGGGAGGTGTAATGGAGAGAGGTGGTGGTTGGAGGACGACAATGTTGAGTAAGAATGGTGATACTTAAAGAGGTTTAATTTTTGATAAGGGTTTCTCATAATTAAAAAAAATTTCTTTTCTCAAAAACAATGTGAAGAGTTATCTATTAGATATTTATTAAAAATAACATAAATTTGGTCTACATAAGTTTGTTTGGGCATAAAAGTAAGTGCACATGTTTTTACAATTAAAATAACATGTGATACATAGTAACTTACTAATTAACCTTAATTTTACCATTTAGTAATTAAGAAAATATTAACCTAATAATAATATTGACATGTTTAATAATGATATATTTTTCTAAAAAGATTAGAAAAATAATGAACTATACTAAAAAAATCAGTATAATAACAAGTGTTCATAAGAATTATATGTAGACAAAACAGGATCAACTAGAACCAAGCTAAGACAAAGAAGGTGAAGCACTAGTTAATGTAATAGTCATATAGCTACTATCTAATTTATCTTAGTTACATTTTTTATATGTATGTTATCATCCCCTAATGGAATTCAAGACCTTCTCCTACTCACTAGCTATCTAGTTCTCCCCCATATTATGGCTTATATTCCTATTTATCCTTTTAATAATTAATTTTCACCTGATTTAATTAAACATACTCTTACATAATTCTTGAGGACTTACCTTCTATTTATTAAAGCATCTCATGTTCCTCTCTTTCTATAAAATATAAACCCCTTCATTTAGCATTAGCTTCAATGCAATTTTAGCACCTTTATGTATGAATCTAACCTTTCAACTTAGGACAAGTATTGTGCTTAGGTAACACAAAAATATAACACTCTACATATGGGGTTTAGATCATCTGTCCCACTAACCCTGGACCTATTCTGTCCCACAGCAAAACGTCGATGTTTTCATCCGATTTTAAACCAGCTTCCACTTCGTCTCCATCTCAGCTTCGCGGTCTTCTAAGCCGAGTCGATGCTTCTTCCTCTTTTTTATTTTGCTTCCCGCTTCACTTCTTCAATCTCACTCTCAACTCTTTCTTCTTGCTCTGTTCCTCGTCTTCTTCTTATGGCATCTGCTTCTTCTATCGAGGAACAGCAAGCCCAGTACTATGGGGGATTTTATTTTGCTCTTGCTGTTATTTTGCTCTTGCTGTTTTAGATGGACCGAAATCAACTCCCTCTGTCATCTTGTAGTTGTTTTGGACTCCTTGCTGTTTTAAAATGCATTTCACTAAGCTCGATTCGATGACTCTCCCATGTTTCGCAAGCAGGTTAATTGCTGTCTCTTGTTACTTCTTTTGACTTCTCGACTACTCGGCTTCTACATCGTCGATTTGAATTTTGTAGGTGAATTCAGGAAGAGTTCGTGGGTTTTAGAGCGTGATTTTGATGTTTTCTTCTTGCGATGAAAGTTTTGAGCTTGTTCAGTTTTTGGGTATTCTTGTTTGGTGATTAGTTTCCAAATAGGGGTACTTCGGATTATGTATTGGGGCGTGATATTAACTGTTAACAAGGATTGATATTATGCGCATACTGATGTGGGTCATGCAGAGTTAGGTTGGGTGCTGATAAGGAGTGATCACAGAAAATTGTGGGCAGCCTGAGAAACGACGCCAAAGCAGCTATGGTTTGCACCGCTAATGGTTTATCAGCATGGAAGGATTTTCCAAAGGGCCTTAGGGTCCTTCTTCTTGACGAGGACAGCAATTCTGCTGCTGAGA
>JAOSBP010000204.1:10372478-10387937 GCA_027563825.1 Erythroxylum mucronatum
TTATGAGCATTAGAAGTGATGATATTGTATGGGAAGTATAAACTTGATGCCTATAATGAATGATGAGAATTTGTGTGTTTTATGAGTTAATTGAGTTGAGGCTTGGGAGTTGATGCATTTAGATTGGTATTTGTATGATTATGTTTCATTTAAGTTTGAGAAGGGTATATGTGGTTATCCTTGGTTGAGATTGTCAAATTGTTGCTAGTATTAGAAGAATAGCATGTTAAATTTGGGAAGAATGTGTATGATGGATGCTTTGGAGTTGAGATTCAATGATGTTTGATGTTGTTTAATGGGTTTGGAGTGGTTTTTGCGGTGTTGGAGAAGGGTTTGAAGTAAGGGAAGGTTAGGAGGGGTTTAGGAACCCTTTAAGAGGGCTTGGAGGGTGAAAAATTAGTGTTTCCCGTAGGTTACACGGTCAGGCCGTGTAAATCCAGTCCAGGCGCACTATTCTCACCCGTAGTTCACACGGCCAGGCCGTGTGATTTCACACGGTCTGTGTATTTTGACCCCCTTAACGACAAAATTTGAATTTTTGGTCTTCATGAAAGTTGTAGCCCTGGATGTTTACTTTCCAACTGTCAATAATGAAGTCGATCCAACATCTATAGCGAGAGTTATGTCGTTTTTACCAAGGTATGTTCAATAGGAATCAGGATATGAACATGTCGGACTCTTTCGGTCATAACTCCCTCGTCCGACCTCGAAATGAAGTGATTCTTGGACCAATAGATTCCTAAGACATATATCTTTCTATACATAATAATTTTGTACCATTTAGAGTTAATTCAAGAGAGTTTGCATTAGAATAAGTGAATGGTCGGGTTGGAGAGCTTAATTGGGTTATGAACATACTTTGGACTTTTAAGCATATCTTGATCTTTAGAGCTCCAATTGAAGTGATTCTTACTTCAAAACAATCCAGAGACTTGGAGTTATGATTTCTTTGAAGGAGTTAAATTGAAATTCGGGTTTGAAGATTTCCAAATTTTGTTCACAAACAGGAGAAATGAGTTTAAGCATGGTGACCGATATGTATGGGCACACCATTGCATAAATTGTCAGTGAATTTTTGGAATGTTACAAGAACGAAAATGAATTGATAAGTTCTAATATGGGTCCAATGAAAAAAAAAATCCATCAAGGTTATATGTACACGTTCATGTTTTAAGCAAGAAGGTTGGGTTCCGGAAACGGTGCCCAACAGATTTCTCCATCACCTAGGGAGGGGTTCGGCTTTAGAGGCTGAGCTTTGAGGCGTCTACTTGGGTTTGCAGCTGGCTTGGGTTCTTGAGTTTCGACGGGTCATCTTTGAAGTCGATTCCCTTGAGGTGATCAATATTCTCTCCTCTTCTCAAGGTCATGGAATTGACTACATTTCTTTGTTGGCAGGTATTCAGGGTCTTTTGCGCCACTCTTGGGAGGTGCAGTTTCAGCATGTTTATCGCGAAAGCAACTAGAGTGTAGATTGTCTGGCCGCCCTTGCAGCGTCAGCTAGTCCTGGCCTCCATTTTCTTCAAGAGCCTCCACCGCTGGTCTGCGGTCCCCTGCTCCGTGATTAGCACGACTTCTTGTATCGCAGACATTGCGTTAATTAGTTTTTAGTTTGTTTTCTTTTCCTTGTATCAAAAAAAAAATTATTATAAAGATAACTGAATAATAAATATGAATTTTGTTTCAAAATATTTATATTAAAACTATTATTGGGAGTGTCATCAGACTGAAGTGAGTGCAAGTTGGCGAAGAGTGACAACGGTCCGATGTGAACAGACAACTTGTAGCCGCAAGAGATACAGAGGGCTGGATTAGTATTGAATCCAGAACCCTACCAATCAATGGAAGAAGCGACGATGAATTTGTCCCACGCCCCCATTGCTAATAGCCCTGTTTGTGCCTAAGATCAAAACAAAGATTTCCCCACGATAGTATGTTTGTTTCAACTTTCAACTACTGAACTTAGCTCATTCCCGCTAAATTCTGAACTAACTCAACTCCCACTCTATATTATGGTGGAAACTGCAAAATGCCAAAGGATTGCTGCTTCCGAATAAAATGGGTCCACTTTAAGCGCACTTGACCCCAGCCATCGGAATCCAAACTCCGGCGGTAGATATAGCTGCGAACTTGCAGAGCTCTTGGAACTGCCGTTAGAGAGATGCTTATCAACTTTCTATAGAGCTAGATGGCGTCTTAGTGATTTTGGATCGTTTCAGTTAAAACTCCGGTTTGCCAGAGCCCAGACAAAAACTTCATATCTTTGCGCGTCACCCTTGTTTGGTTGCCTAGAAAATGTTACTTTTCGGCCAAGGTAGCATGGGAAAATACCAAAAGGTTGAACGTCGTCGTTTAGCAAGTGTTATCCTCTTTATGTGGTTGAAGATTTATGCACTTGGTTGGATTCGGAAACATGGGATGGATAATGACGACAGCCTAAATTGAATCAAAGGTCTGGGCATTGAGGTTCTGTTCTATCGATGAAGGGTGTAGTGGGATATTACAAACTAGGCTTAGTTTCATGTCCGAGATTGAATTTTGTGTTTCATAGAGTTGTTTATTCTTCAGTTGTTGGGTCCAGTAAACGAGCATTGGAGCAAGTGGACAAGGAGCTAAGCATGGGAGATGAGAGAGCAGCACTTGCTCTTGTAAAGGACTTGCAAGGGAAGCCGGAAGGCCTCAGATGTTTTGGTGCTGCAAGGCAGGTTTGCATTCTGACTTCTCCGTGGTTTTCTGACAATGTCGTTGTCTGAATCCTGGATATACTGTAGGTACCACAAAGGCTTTACACGTTAGATGAACTGAAGCTAAATGGGATAGAGACTGTTTCTCTTTTGTCTCCTGTAGATGCTACCCTTGGCTCCATTGAAAGAAATCTGCAGCTTGCTGCTCTTTTAGGTGGAATTGCTGTATGGAAGGCATCTGACCTTACTCCGCAACAGATTCTCTATATTTCTTTGGGTATGTTGTTTCTATGGACATGGGATTCGGTAAGTTCTTTCTCGTTCTCTAGCAGTCTCAAGAAGCTTTCCTCATTCCTTATCTGTGACTGTATGCAGGTTTATGACGTTCAGTTTGCATCTTTAAAATTGGCAGCTATCATTTCTTTGCATTATGGATTTAGTTTGTTTTCCTTTTCCCAGGATTATCTAAGCTAACAGGTCTAGTTTTTGATTGTTTTCTATTTAAAGATGCTTCGAGATTTCTGTCTTTCTCTATTATGTGAAGGTTTTGCCTCGTACTTTATACAATTGGTTTCTGTTCTATTTCATTTTCTCAATATTGATTGAATGCTCTTCTTGGGGTGATTCCAGAAAATCGACTTAAGTATACTGGATTGGTTAGTTGCTCTTAGTTAATTTGGTACTGTCTCATGTAGTTGGTTTTATAGGTCTCTTTTAATGGAGGAGTTGGTAGCTTGGTTCTTGATACAATCGGTCATGCCTTCAGCCAGAAGTACCATAATAGGGTCATTCAAGTAAGAATAACAGCCCCAACCAAAATCACACATAACAGTAGTAATCTTGCTTCAAGTGCTTTACGTAATGCACATGTGAAGCACTTGAAGCAAGAGGCTGGCATGGGTATGTATTTTTCAGTGCATTTTAAGTTGGTCAAATATCTGTTCTTTAGGAGCAATGCGCTATTCATACTCCATGATACCCTAAACCTCCAAAGAGACTTGGAATCTGGAGTGATCAATGTCCTCTGATTAGTCTTGATCTATAGGTTCGAAGTTATGAAGATAACTTCTCTTCTTTTTCCTTTCTTTAAGTGCAGCATGAAGCTGGCCATTTCCTAATCGCCTACTTGGTAGGCATTCTACCAAAGGGCTACACTTTAACCAGTTTGGAAGCTCTGAAAAAGGAAGGATCTCTGAACGTTCAAGCTGGGACTGCTTTTGTTGATTTCGAGTTTCTTGAAGAAGTAGGCTTTTTAAATCTATCCAAGTTATAATTTGTTATTTTAAGCTGCTCCACATTCCAATACTCTGCTTTGCTGTTTTATGCGATTGGGTCAGTTTTGCTTATAGCAGTCAAGTATAGCAGTAGTTGTTATTATTGATGCTTGGACTTTCTGTGGCAATTGCATAAGAAAATTTCAAGGAATCTGGATAATTTATATCTTGGAGCCAGGAGCTCTTTCTGTTCCTGTAAGTGAATTTCTTTTGCTGCATGACCAAGTCTAGAGAAGTTCTATACTTGATGTTTTGATGACCTGATTAGCAAACCCATCAAAGCCTGAAAAGTTGAAACTATATATGTAAATGGGCACCAAGATTGCAAATTCAGACCACAAACAAGGGCAAACGAGCTTGTCTTATGTCTGGTATAGTATTTATTCATCATTTGCTACTTTATGCCAAAGTCAGTAACTAACTAGCAAAAATATAGACTATGTGAATATTTGTAAAGTTTAGTTTTGGCTTGAAAGGGCAAAGGACCCAAGATAGGGAGTAACAAAGTTTGTGATGTTTCACAAACGTGTTTCATCATTAATTAGAGTGCAAAAACTTGTCATCACATTGATATATGGACAATAGCTTTCTTGCTGATGAAAGTGACCATATTACCTTGTTGCTAAGCTGGTATGATTCCGGTTAGAAACTAATGGTTTATATTTTGCATGTTCTGCAGGTTAATTCAGGAAAACTATCAGCTTTGGTATGTTCAGTCCTTAAATTTATGCGATGCTTTACTAAAATCAAGATCCTTGACAGTGAGAAATTCTTATGTCCAGACTATATTTTTGTTAGACATTAAACAGATTCTCATGCATTGCGTTGGCTGGTGTATCTACTGAATACTTATTATATGGCTATGCTGAGGGTGGGATTGCTGATATAAATAAGGTTTGTGCAATTTCTTTGTTCAATTTTTGGCCCCCTTTCATGAAAAGAAAGGTTATATCATGCATAGCTAGTTGGAAATGTGCAATTTTGTTGTTACCAATTTGAAATTTGTTTCTGCAAATTGTACAGTTGGATATGCTACTCAAAAGTTTAGGCTTCACACAGAAGAAAGCAGATTCTCAAGTTAGATGGTCTGTGCTGAATACAATCCTAATTCTGCGACGTCATGAAGGAGCCCGAGTTAAACTTGCAGAGGCAATGTCCCTGGGAAGATCTGTGGGAGATTGCATTGGTGTCATAGAGGACAACATAAATTATGAGGATATCTAGTTGTACATCACCAGTAGTTTGTTCATTCGCATTCAGTCCTTTGTGAGATTAATTTGCCCCTTACTTGGTGATATCCATCCTGTTAGATTTTGTACATCAACATATATGCAATGAATTATTGAAATAGAAAAGGACAATAAGGAGAAGGGCTCAATAGATGCAAACAGCTCATACGAACCATTCTGAAGAACCAAGGCTAGGTTTCGTTTCTACTTGCTCTGAGGTTTCCAGCCATCCGAAGATGTGCTCTGCAACACTAACCTATACCTAGGGTCAGATGTGAAGCTGTTTCTTCTGGTATGAATATGATTAGGTGTATGAATAATTCTAGTGGCATTTGGGACAGTCAATCTAAGGGATTGAAAAGATTGCCATTTATTAATGTGCATTCCATTGGAAGTCTAGTTGGTTTTATTGAAAATCTGCCATTTCATGTCCCATTTATTTTTTTAAAATAAATGAAGTAAAATAAACTCTTAAAATGGATCTAATCTAAAAATGAAACATCCGGAAACTGATGAAGTTGACCACAAGCGTGTGTTTATTCAGTTGTTTCAGAATCAGATGAGATTGAACTGCATATAATCTATTAATCCATATACCAAAGAAGGGAACAGAATTATAAACTCTTATTTTCTTTTCCTAGTTCAAATACACATGAAAAGACGGGAAGAAAAGAACAATTACAAAACTGATAGTCTAATATTTGCAAATATTATAGAAATAAGGTGTAAGGAAAGCAGAAATTGGAAAACAACCACCATAAGGTCAAACCCTGACCTCTCTGAAACTGGTAAAAAATGCACCAAAACTCAAAGGTCCAATCTTTCCCACATAGGACCCGATTCTGAATCCAGAAGTCCCTATCTTTTTCTCTCCTTTTCATTCTCTGAGAATGGCCGTACAGTGGATTCTCATATGCCATGGTCTGCTCACCATTTTAGTGACGATCTCTTTTCTGTGCGGTCAATGGCCTATCTTTCAAGGCACTCCCATTGAGCGCCTCCATTACTTTCTCACCTTTGGCGCTTACGATTACTTCCTGTATTTCTTCAATCTCCCAATTTCCTGTGCACACACTTGTACACATTTTTTCGATTCTTTTGCTGTTTTGGGTGTCTTATTAGGCACTATTTGTGTAATTGTTGAGTTTTGTTTGGTCAGGAGATTTGTTGGGACTGTTTTTGGGAATAAGGGCACCAGTGTTATTGTATCTATCGAGCAGTTCTGTTGTGATCGACCTAATCCTATATTACAGGTACTTTTGTCTAACTGCGTATGGCTTGATTGTCAGGATATGAATGGCAGCGAAGTGGGTGGTAGTGCTTTCGTGTGACTATGAAAGCAGTTAGTTTGATTGCTCATGAGTGCCGTCTTACTGGCTGTGGATTGGATTGTGTTTCCGCGTTAGGGGCGATCTTTTTTTTTTCCTTTGTTTTTTTGGTTGCATGTTTAGTTTCTCTATCTTCGAGTTCTTTGTATACAATATAGACAATTATATGTACTTAGCGGTTCTGTGCTTTCAAATGAGTGCCTTTATACTTCTTTGGAGAGTCAGATGCTTATTAGAAATTGAATTTGCTCAACTGAACTATCCCCCTAGTTTGTGTTATACTATTTAAATGAGAAGTAAGAAGAGCTACATATGCAACCAGTTTGCAGAAAGCTTTCCGCTTAATAAGGTCTATGAGCCTGTGCAGGATGGAGTTGCAACTTATAAGTTAAATGTAAGTTAGGAGAAAGCATAGTAACTGGGATATCAAGGAATGCATAAATTGCGACAGTAGAATGAAATTATTATTCAGTTATGCTAAGGGAGCTCTGATTTCAGCAAACATGTAGCATCCTTGAATTTAAGATTTAACCGAGGTGACTGGAATGAAAGAACGTATATTTTGACTGTTGGGGTCTTGTTAGATTTCCTTATAGAAATGAATATGTTTGTTAAGAATCACAGCTAATCCAAATTTTAAGTGCTGCCAGTCTTTTATTAAAACAAATATATCTTAGATATAACACTGCTGTGTAATTGCAGATTATATATTTAGCAATTCTTGGAGGAACTTATTACTTTGTTGCCAAATCATCCTTCAGCTATATTCCTGGGTATTATTTAAGTGACGTTCACATGTATGTGCCAATAATAGAAATTTCATTTTGAAAGCAAATTAGTTCCTTCCTGTGATTGCATTTCAAGCTTCATTCAGTTGTTCTATATTCTTACAGCTACACAAGCATGCTGGCAGTTGGTGTTGGTGTTCTACTCTTTCTAGTGACAAGCTTTTCTGATCCAGGAACTGTGAAGGCTGAGAATGTTTCAGAATTTCTCTCTGCCTATCCCTATGACAATATCATATATAAAGAGAAAGAATGTTCTACTTGCAAAATTCCTAAGTGAGTATTTTGATTTTACATCAAAGACCTGCTCTAAGCTTTTATTATTCAACTGTTGTAACATACTATTCTTGTTATGAAGACCTGCTAGGTCCAAGCACTGCAGCATATGTGACCGCTGTGTTGCCCGTTTTGACCATCATTGCGGATGGATGGTTTGCATTCCATTTTCTTTTTTATTTTTACCTCATATGTCTTATTTGACAATTTTGATTACTTCTTCATTTCCTCTTAAAGTTGTTTCATCATTGCAGAATAATTGTATAGGAGAGAGAAATACCCGATACTTCTTGGCATTTCTTTTGTGGTGAGTGTTGTGTCAACTATATATAGGCATTTAAAGGTGTATATCATTATTGCGACCAACAAATACCGCTTGAGCTAGGCCAACTTATAAACCTTTTTCAGGCAAAATTTGTCCTTATAGTTTCTTTTATTATTAATTGTCTTTGTAATTTTAGAATAGTGAGGATCAAGTAGATATTTATTTTATGGAATGATTATTAATGATGTGAATGTTGATCTTGAAATTTGGGTTAGATTTTGGCTGTACATTCATGTAAGATGGGAATTTCCTTGACCTGTTATCATGCTAAATGAATGTATGGACATGATATTAAGGAACATTTACATCTTTCAATTTTCAAATTTGAGCAATTACTTCATGATAAAGTTGAATTTTTAAATTTGCTGTGTTTACCAGCTTTAATCACTGGCTAGAAATTTGGTAATGGTCATTCCAATTTTTGCCTGATATTTGATAAGCTTAGTGTGTCTTCTGATTCTCTTATCCATTTGTCTTTTTTTTCTGGCATAAAAAAATTGTCACACTTCCCAGGCATTTTTTTCTGTGTGTGTATGGAACAATTGGCCTTGGATTGGTTCTTGCTGGCCGATTGAAGGAATTAAGAGTGGTGTATATTTTAACAGGTAAAGTCAACTTATATTTAAGACGTTCTACTATGTCTACCAATTTTCTTATGGGCGTAGGAATGTGAGTATGACATGCTCTTTTGTCTTATCCAGTTTACTATGGTGTTGAAAATTCTTTTCTTGGTTTAGCTCCCCATATTGCACAGGTGGGTACACTGAAAGAATTCCCAGTGTTGGTTCCGCTCTGACTTTGATGACCTCTTTTTGCATACTACTTGGATTAATGGCTATCGGTTCTTACAGTGGCTGTTGGGCTCATATAACACTCAGATACTTCTTATGGTATTTCTGGCCATTGTATCTCTATTATTGGTGGGGTTCTTTGGATACCACGCACATCTCTGCCTTACAAACACAACAACAAACGAGGTTGGGTTTGCTTAACCTATTCTCAGTCATTGCTGTGTTTTAATTGCAAATGTGTCCAGGCAGTATATGACCAATAATATACGTGGAATTCTTAGATTTTAGTCTTTGGCTTAAATTGAGCATTGGTGCTCTAGAGATGAGGTCTACAATCCTGATTTTTGTTGCATTGCTGAGCTATTTTTTGAGCTCTAACGAAAGAATTAAACAAGTGATTGATGTTTTAGAAAGGAAAATGAAAAATCAACACATGAAATATTGAGAACTGTGGCTAGACATGTGCATCTATTCCACACGGGTTCGATAACATTGTCTATACCCATAATTTCAACAGATATTTTGTTTGGATAATTTAGAAAGCATGAAATTTTTTTAGAAACTACTCAAAAACCGATCTTGTGATTCCTAACCCAGGGAAATGTTGATGGTGTTGTTCCCAGATGTAGCAACATCTTATGTTGATATTAGTGAGTAAGGTTGTAAATATCTCCATGTGATCGGTTGAACTTTACATTATTTGCTTCTTAGAAGTATAGATTTTATATGTAACTTTCTTTTAAAAGTTATCATTCTGGTGCTCTACAAGCATATGCTGTCACTTAGCTGTTGCTGCTGCTATAATTTGTGCCTTCTGTATGTGCCTCTGACTGTAAATTCACTTCATTACTGAGACCCACAATAGTTGCTGATTTGCTTATTTTGTGTGTATTTCCCCTCCATATAAACCTCAAAAATACAGACGTTCAAGTGGCAAGATTACACAAGCTTGCAAAAGAAGATGAATGAAGCAAGAACTAGTGCAGCTGCGCTCAAAGCAAGTATGAGCGGGTTGAGCAGAGAATCAAAGCCTCCAGAGAGCAAATCCAAAGCTTTTTGCCGCAGATCCCCCTTAGAAAATGCCGAAGTTTCTATGAAAAATCAGTATGATAAGGGGCTTTTGAGCAACGTGTATGAGGTTATATTTCCACCCTCAACAAGACCATCATTTGTGCAGAGAAAGCCAAAGTCCAGATGAGATGTTTGTAACTAGTATCCGAGCTTTAACTTATGGATGGTTGGCTGGCGCTTCAAACGGAGAATTATCGTTATACTCTCAGGGGGCATGAACCAGCTTATTGCAATGCAAACGCGGGGCCTGCAATGAGTAGAATTGAAGTAAATGTACACAACTCATTTGTAGAAACAGCATGAGAAATTTTACGAGAAAGTAAAGAGAGTCCAACATCTATTTCATGTTTATGTCAACAAACGATGAAAGGTATTTGATTTTAAACTGACACTATTCTTAAAACGCAAAATTTATCTCAATGCTTCTTCTTCCCAAAAATCTTACAATAAGCAGGGAGGGGACAGTGGCACCAAATTTTCTTTTCCTTTTTTAAAAATCCAATTTAAACCATAGATCATGAATTACTTGAATCGTGAAAAGACTGACTATTAAAAGGCACCTTATATCTTTTCTCCATAAACACCTTCAGGGTGATGGTCTTGACTTTTCTATCTTCCTGTTACATTATCAGAATTTCCTTTAGGATTTAGATTAGCTTTAGTTTCTATTTTCGTTTTCAAATTTAACACATTTCTTTAGTTGAATTTTAGTTATCTGAATAACCAAAAAAAAAAGAGAGAAGGTAAATTGCATTTATTTACATTTTACTATATTCAAAATTAATGAATAATTTTTGTTGTAATAAATTATTATAATATATTCATATAATATAGTTATAAAAATACAATAATAATTCAAAATAAAAGAAGAAAGATAAATTTGATATATAACAATTTTGTTAATTCTCGAAATGACGGGAGAAGAGTGATAAATTATGTGTTCACTTTTGGTTTATTTATAAACTAATAAATGAATTACTAATGATAAATCATAAAGCAATCACAGCAATAAATAAAAGAAAATAAAAGAAAGAGAGACAAAACTGACTTATTATGGTTTAACCAAACAATCTTTCGTCTGTGTCTACTTTCTAAGTTCTAATTGAAATTTTATTATCTTCTTTCTTCAATAGGTGAAGAACAATTCCTAACTAATATTGGCAGAGATGATGATATTTTGTTGAATGTGCAACCTTAATAAAAGAGATAAATTAGGAATGTAATGGTAACAAACAAATTAAAGGTGGCTAATATTATTGAAAAATTAAGAGAGACAAAGCTTAGATAGTTTAAACAAGTTAAGAGGAGACACCCAGATGCTCTAGTGAGAAGATGTGAGAAGATTGTACTTATAAACTGTAAGAGAAAAAAAGGGAGGACTAAGAAAAACTGAGAGAAGGTGATCAAGAATTATATGAATCTACTGAACTTACCAAGGATGTGACCCGCAATAGAAAACTTAGGTGTACTAAGATAAGGATAAAGGATTTCATATAAAGAGATCATTGTCATTCTCATAAGTCTTTTAGCATTTTCCTCTTGTATTTAGCCTAAACATTTAAATTATGTAGTCCTTACCTCTTAGTAATTTAGCCTAAACATTTCCCTACTTACAACAACAACAACAACAACAACAACAACAACAACAACAATAATAATAATAACTATTATTCAATTAATGAAATCCCTAAGAAATGTAAATAATAATGTCTTTCAATATTGAATTCCAGTTTAGTGAGTTGAAAGCTTTAGCAAAATCATTCTTCATGGCAAAACTTTGAATGGAGGCTAAGGAGTCATAATCCTTAAATAGTTCTTGGACTAATATAATGTTATCACTTATAGATCTAGGCCATAAGAATGTTCCTTGACTAGGACTAGTTAAGGATTGTAAGGATTTCTTCAATCTGTTAGCCAACATTTTTTAGATTAACATGTATATTGTGTTGAAACAGAAGATAGGGTGAAAATTAACGATGATACTAAGGTTCCTCCTATTTGGGACTAGACATATATGGGCGCAATTGAGCTGTCCAAGCATTTTCTTAGAGGTGAAAAATTCTTGAACCATATTAACTTCTAAGTCATCCAAAAATTCCAACTTTGCTAAAAAAATAAATGTTAAAATCGTCAGGTTTAAGAGATTTATAAGGGTTGAGACTAAATAGAACCTCTTTAATTTCCTAGTGGAAAGAAGTAAGGCATAATTCATACTTTGTAGACTAGTCCAGTAGGGAGTTTAGTAAAGGAAACCAACCATCCATCATGGATTTAGAGGGAGTAGATTAACCTAATAAGTCTCCGTAGTAGTTGAAAGCCACAGCCGTAATCGACACATGATCGCTACAAATCTAACCTTCCAAGTCTAGTAGAGTTAAGATTCTATTCCTGTTTCTTTATGCCAAAATAGAGTAATAAAAGAACTTACAATTTTCATCCCCCCTATGTAACCAATTGACTCTGGCCCTCTATTTAAGAAAAGAGTTATGCCACTGTAAAGCTATAGTATATCTGATGAGAGTTAGGTTTCAAGAGTTCTAAGATTTGAATAAAGGGGATCTTGATAGCAATTCGGTTGCATCTTATAAGATCTTCTTTAGCATCCTTAAGATTAGATTTAGTGTTTCTTGTGCAGGAGTTTAAGTCCATCTTTAATTTCTTGCAACTTTCTTATAAGTTGAAAGCTTTTACATCCCATAATGGCCTTCTCTTACCCTTAATAACCACTTCTTAAAATCCATCCATATATGTAAGAAAGTTTAGGAATTTAAACAATGCTCTTTAAGGAGGTTTAGTGGTCAGTTGGAGAATTTTGATTGTTGAGAGGTCTGAGCTAAGATTTAAACCAAAAAAGGTATAACTAGATGAACACTTATTTAACCATTCCTTGTTCTCCATAACCCTATCCAATTTCTTTCTAATGTGCTAGTTTCCTTGTTGTTTATTGCTCTTAATAGTTTCCTATATAGTTTAAATCCACCACTCCTAATTGACTCATAATCAGACCTATTTCTTTGATTTAGTTTTTTTATTAACTTTAGCTCTTTTAGCTTCCTTAATATGTAAAATATACAATTGAATTACCCTAACTATGAGCCAAGGCTTATGCATCAAGCCATTTATACTCCTTAGGTCTTCCTATAGCTCAACTTTTTGGAAAGTAAAGCTGGTTGTATAAATATAAGAGGTGTACAATTTGATTAAACATGTTAATTATTGATATGTGAATAAGATTCGTATTAAAAGCCATTACTATCCTCCCATTAACATGGTAGGAATGTTTTATGACAAAATTTAAGTTATTATCCAAAAATTTCAAATAGCTTCTCAACCTTTATTCCATCTATAGAAGACTTATTACAGTAAGCTTTTTTTCTCCCTAAATAAGGTCTTTTACAAATTTCTTTTTTAGGGTTCATTAAGTCCTTTAATGTTCTAGATCAAAAATGACATTAATTGGAAGATTGGGCACTCCCCAATAAGGCTTTGGCTACCTTCCTCCTTGATTTTCTTCTTGAGAATATATAAGTGATTTCAGTGAATCCATCCATACCCTTCAGACTGGTTGAGTCTAACTATTCTTGCATCTTTGATTTATAGGTTCATCCTCTAGATTAGGCACCTTGTTCCCATCCCCTCTAGTAGCCTCTTAATTAGGAACTTCAATACCCTAAGTCTAGACATCTTGGTTAGCCGAGCTATTTGAAGAAGATTCTCAATTCTAGGCTTATTTGTAGGTTAACCAATTCAATCATTTCATCCTTAGATAACCTTAACAACACAGTATACAGATCAATTTTAAGTGCCCTCTCAATTGGCTTCCATACCTTAGAGCAGTTGGTTGGTTTCCAATTGCAAGATAACTTAACCTTAAATCTTATGAGTTCCCCATCCATATTTGGCTTCATAATATAAATACATTTTGGAAGTTCCAACACATATTCTAGGGTAACAAATCATTTCAAGCCTAGCCTTAAGGGGGTTAAGGAAAATTAACCTACCTATGACACTAGCTAAATAGCTTAGACCATTTACTGTCTAATATTCTAGTGGAACCTTATAGAAATTAACCCATATGGGAATAGTTTTAACACTGCACTTGTAAAAGGAAATTCCAAGTTTCCATTTTTGTAGGAGTAGTAGTTGGTTAACAATGTGCTTAGGATCCTATTACAGGATGTTCTATAGGTTGACATCCTTAGAAAACATAATGAAGGTATCATCTTTAAATAGAAGGGTTTTCTCTAGCCCCAACTTACTCCATTTCAAGCTAGTCTAGTATTGGACCTAAAGGAAAATTAGATGTTTGTCCAGGAAATAGTCCACCAACAAGTGTGACCAAGTTATTGCCCTTGCTTGTAGGATTTCTACACATAGGGTTAGTACTCCTTCATGTCTAGTGTTTGGAAAATATTTGAAATTTTCCTTTGCTAACTCAGTTTCCACCCTATTTTTCCAAAATTTAAGGCTGACAGGATACTAAATTTAGAGGATTCACCATTTATAAAGAGCTTTTGGTTGGATGGACTTAGTGGATGGAACTCATTTATTATCAGTAGAGGGACTTCTTCATATTGCTTCACCTTGACCCCTAACGATTCCTAGCTCATAATTGGTGAAACAAAGACAGGGGAAACCTTTGAAGTCAAAGGCTCCCTACTAAGTGGTTCCCTATATGAAAGATTTGTCGATTAAACGATAGCGTCAAAGGTGGCTGTGATAGGGTTTCTTTTTGTAAGAGTTGTAAGCTATTTTTGGGTTTTGCAATCATTGTATTAGGATTACCTAAAGTGGTTTGAGGTTTCTCTTTATATTAAAGAAATATTGAAAATGAGGTTCTTCTTTGTTAAAATGAAAAATTGTATAAAAGTTATTTATGGCCTTGAAACTAGAATTATAGTAAGGAAATTCAAGATGAGTCTTGGGAGTTGATATAGGTAAGGATTATTTGCCGAACTACTATAAATCGATTTATATTTCTCTTCCCTTACTCTTTCCTTTATTATTTACAAGCATAGCTAAATTCCTTTACTTTTATCTCATGTTTACATTTTTATGATAATTTGTAGACATTGTTTTATAAGTTAGAATCTTTAATTTACCTAATTCACTCTACTCTTGGGTACCATTATGGAATAACATTATTGTCTACGACTACTCTACATGAGGTTTTGCGAGAGGGAAAAGAAAGTGGAGAACAAAGAGAAGGAGAATTAGAGGTGGAAGAATGACTAAAGGAAGATGAAAAAGGAGTTAAAAATGGGAGGAGGAAGGTTTAGGTAAACGGCCTTTAACAAGTGCATGAAAGGTAAAGGAATGAGGGCAAATAATGGAGTAAGAGGTTGAAGTGGAATATTAGAGTTGAGATTCATATATGATTTCTTATCTAGAAATTGGAAAAACAACAACTTGGGAGGCAAATAATGAGTGTTGGGTCCCTACTCTGTGTATCGGGCTTGAGTCCCCGACCCCGTGACCGGGCTAGGCCACCCAACTTAATCAGTATTGTCCTCTTTGGTCATGGGGAGTTTCTAGCACTCGAACCCATGACCTCAAGGATTTGTTCCTCTTAAGAGGACGCCTCTTACCAATTGAGCTATGTTAGCCCCAGATTTTTTTTTAATGATTATTAAGCATGATTAGTGAATTTAAAGCATTAATACACTTGATTAATGATGATAGAATTAAATGATAGTTAA
>JAOSBP010000204.1:10390629-10411855 GCA_027563825.1 Erythroxylum mucronatum
ATGAAAATTTGGAAACCTATTAAAAGTAGTTTTCTAATTTCCTAGAAAATTGGAAAAATAGAAAACACACTTTTCTTAAAAAATTGATCTATTTTTTATTAATAAACATGTTTTCTAATTTTTTTCTATTTTATAAAAAAAATTCTAAAAAATTAGAAAATTTTCAGAAAGTAAATCGTATCCTAAATTTTTTATATTATGATTATAATAACTGCTCAACTGACAAGATAATTGAATTCTAAGTTCGATTAAAAGCCCATTTAGAATTCTAATCTAGCCCCAAATTATTTAATGGCCTTAGAACCCCATGTTACAGAGGAAACTTCATCCTCTTTTTTTCTAGAGAGAGAGTTAGAGAGAAACTAAATGGGAAGAGAAGTATCAGAGAGCTGCATTGATAGCCTGCTGACTGAAATGGTTTCAACATACTGCAATAGGTTTTATGCCACCAAACCTGAACTCGCTGCTCGTCGGATCGAAGCTATCGGCTACCAGGTCGGCCACCAGCTCTCGGAAAGGTTACCTCTCCCTCACTTCGTTCAACTTTCAATTTCTCTTTGTTTGATTGTTTTTACTTCTTTGAATTTTAATGTCTTCTAAAAATGCTTTTTAGTTGATGGGAAGTGTGGGAAGGGAGGAGAAAATGATGCACTTTCATGGTTGTTGATGTGAATAAGGTTGATGGAAGTAAAGATGTTGTCTTTTTTATAGGTATACTATGGAGCGGCCCCGGTTTACTGATCATCTTGAAGCGATAAAGTTTATATGCAAGGATTTCTGGTCAGAGGTTTTCAAGAAGCAGATTGATAATTTGAAGACAAACCATAGAGTAAGTTTCAGGTTCGCGTAGACCCATAAAAAGAAATTACGAACTCCCTACTGGGAACATTGATTTTAACTAGATCCGTAGTTGATAGGACATAATTTCATGGCTTTGGACGTTCGGTAATGTGAAATGTGCTAGGACTTGAATTTGGGAGTGTTTTGAGGTTTTTTTTTTCCCTGTTAGGGATCACATCAGCGTTTGTCCTTGATTTTTAGGGAACTTTTGTGTTGCAAGATAACCGGTTTCGATGGCTTTCACGGATGTCAGTTGATCCATCAACTGATTCTTTGACTGAAAACGGACGATTGCCACAAGATCCTTCTGCTTTATCCGAAAACAAGGCTGCCCAAGCGATGAGCATGCATCTATATTTCCCTTGTGGAATCATAAGGGGCGCTCTATCTAACCTCGGAATCCCTTGTGCAGTTTCTGCTGACATTTCTAGTCTTCCAGCTTGTAAGTAATCATATCTGAATAGTTTCTTTGGTCCTTTATTAATGTGTGTTCTTTAGTAGTAATGAAAATTAAAACTTAACTTGCTTTCTGAAGCTTTAGAAGAAATTTGTTTGATTGCTCTCATCCTCAATTATTGAATATAATTTTTTCTTTCTTGAAAGGATGCTCAGTCTGTTATTTCTTTGGAAGGTCCATTTGATTATTTTTCTTATTCTGGATACAATTCTCTTAGATTATATTTGTTCAAAATACTTTTCTTGTTCTTTCTATCTGCTTTTTTTGTAATGATACTGCTACTCCATGTCTAACCATCTAATCCTTTAGTTTCTTTCTGATTCATCTCTTGGTGGAATCTATCTTCTGATAAGCTCCGTCCACTTTGACCAGCCATGGGCACTAAAATCTATTATCTGGTACCAAATTAACCATAAATTTCATTGGTTAACACAGATTATGGCCAAAAATAGTTGACCATGTTCAAAGAAGTATAGCGCAGTTGAAACTTATAT
The DNA here is from genome assembly GCA_027563825.1 of Erythroxylum mucronatum. Classification (NCBI taxonomy): domain Eukaryota; kingdom Viridiplantae; phylum Streptophyta; class Magnoliopsida; order Malpighiales; family Erythroxylaceae; genus Erythroxylum; species Erythroxylum mucronatum. The sequence goes on from JAOSBP010000204.1 coordinate 10,392,421, forward strand.
TCTCTAATGGTTGCAATTTCATACACGAATTTCATCCTTGCCTACGTTGATGAATTTGCCATTGCGTTTTTATTCCCTTCTGCTAATCCTTTTAGTACTTTTTCAAAGTATTTGAAGTGAACTACAATCACAATGCTGTCTCTCTTATCCTTTTGGAACCTTGAGCTTGCCATGTCTAATCCTCTAGTTGTTTTCAATGATCTGAGCTAAAGCAGTATCACAAGATTGACTTTCTCTAGATTCTTAAGGCTGACAGATACTTATGGCTTATCTGTAGATGGATCTAGTGCAATTATCTTTGTTTGTAACCATTCTTGTAGTTGGTTAGGTTTCTACATTCAAATTCAGTGCTCAAGGGTTGTTGCTGTCAACAGGATATGTATTTTGTAGCAACTGTATATCTATACTGTAAATATGGATGTTCGATTTCCTCTGTTTGTTGATCATTCCACTCTGTCAATATCCAGCACTTTGGCTGGGAAGTTTTTGTTTATGATTTTGGCATTTGTAGTCAGCCTTAAGAAAGACATTTTATGCAGATATCTATTTCTGTTTTTCCCATCATTAACTATATCTTATGCAGATATCGATAATGCCAAACTATAAGATTACTGCCTTATCCTTCTGTTTCTGATTGAGTTTGGCTCATGCATAAACTGAGATCGTAAGATTTAGAGTCCTGCTCACTACTTTTATATTCATTATTCTGCTCAGCAGGAATGCCTGAGATGTAGTTAAAAAGTTGGTGCTTTTTCATTTCCGTCATAGCATTTAGGGAGAACTTTTTAATTGATGTCTGACCATTGTTGTTGTTATTGTACTTGCAAATCTGTTTACAGGTTCGTTTGTGATTCGTATAAAGGCCTGATAAACGTCTTAGTCAAAATTGCACCTAGAAGAGCAGATTTTGACTTCTCTGACCTTGATCTTTTGCATCTCAATGCAATTGATGCGACACAATCACATGCAGCTATGTGATATGTCTTGGAAATATGGTGCATGTATGGGCAAGCATTTTAGTTGCTAAAAAGATTTAGGTGATGATTCTTAACTTCGTGTTCTGGATGTCTTATTGAAACGCCAAAGTTATGATTTATGTAACATTGCTTGGTGTTATTTTTACATCAGATTGGTAGTCAGATCCGTTCGTTTTTTTTTTTCGGGGAAATGAATGAATAATATATTATATCTATAGCAAAGATATTACACAGTTTGGAAGATAGAAGGAGAATCTACTGTCCAGCTTACGGACAGGATTTACAATTCTATTACAAAGATTTTAAAAGACAACACATCAGGGGTCACGACAACACTATCACTAGCCCTTCACATATACCATTGCTCCTTCATATTATCCGTGAGAACATGGCCCGGCATTGTTAGCTAGGATCGCAGCTCTGATGCAATTCACGATAGTATCAGCTAGCTTATTTTTTGTCACCTCCATGTGCTTATAAATTTGACTATCCCTTAAAATTTTAAAAAAATAAATATTATATATAGATATATATATAAAAATGAAGTTATTTGAGAGTTGGGCCTTTCTAAAATTTAAAAAATTAAACATTGGGTCCTCCTACTTTACATGTCTAGCTCCGTCCCTGTCTTGCTTTCCATGTCATGTAAATCAGTGCTTTATGTAACAAAGCATACAGGAATAGTTAATGAACCGGCTCAAGGTAAGCTCCCATTCGTAAGTCGGGTTAGATATCTCCAGCATATGTTGAAGTCTGCTCCCTACGGCCTAAAATATGTAGTTAATGGTTAAACCTTAGCTTGAGCTAGATAAAAGTCGGTTGACAGTCAAACCCAATTTTGTATGGAAATAAACATAAATAATAGGGTTGAGCACACAAGCACTTTTTAGAATTTAACTTTATAAAAATCTCTTATTTTTAAAATTTTAAAAAAAGTTTATTTTCTAAAATAATTCATTTGGTGAAAGATACGCAGCTTAAACATTATAAAGACACCATTCAAATATTTGTGATATAAATTTTAATTAAATTAATAATTTATTATAATTATTTTAAATTATTAATTTTAATAAAGTTTAATTAGTTTAGATAGAGTTTAAGAGATAAGCTATTATGTCAACGATACTTGACTAATCCACATGTGATATTTATGTTACTTGTGTTTTATTATTATTTTTTAAACTAAAAGCTTTAAAAAGAATTTTTATAAAAAATTGAAAATTATTACAAAAATTTTATTAAATTACTTAAATATCTTTTATCTCAAACAATAAATTGACTCATATTAAAAATAGAAAACATTATAAAACATATTTAATGCATAATATAATATTTTCCAATTTTAATTGACGGCGTCAAGTGGAATATCTCTAAAAATTATACAATCATCGCATTCCTCAATTATAACTATAAAAAACACAAAATATAAGAAATCTAATTAGAAAAAGAGATCTTAATAATCTAATCTTAAAACAAATATACGGATTAAAAAGGTGGCAGTAGGGAAACGAATATTCAAAAAAAATATTTTGCAAAAATTTCTAAATCTATTGAATGGAAAGATAGCACAAGATCCCTCTGTCTTGTGTGAAGAAAGTATATCGAGTGTTATGTTGTTAAACCATGGCTTTAAAGCTTGTGTTGTGCCCAACACCATTTACAGTGGAGCTAGTAATATTCTTGAGGAGTGGGAGCAAGAATTTTTTTTCTTTTTTGATTCGAGGAAATTTCGTAGGCGGGTCAAACGGGTACACCTCTTTGAGGGTCCAACTGACCCACCATCCTACAGGCGAGCCAAGCGAGCACACCTCATCATCGAGAGCCCAACTAGTTCTCCACCTACAGGTAAAATCCGGCTGCCCCAGGTTCTTACAAGAGGGGCTAGCATGGATTCGAACCTGAGACCTAACCAAAGCCAAGCTCCACTCTCAACCATTGAGTCACACTTCTTGAGAGCTGGAGCTAGTAATATTCTTGAGGAGTGGGAGCAAGATGTTTGATGCTTATATAGAGATTAGTCATGACAACACTTTTATCTAATTCTTATTGGTTTAAACCTCCCTCTGGTTGGGTAAAGATGAACGCTCATCTATTCCCTTCCAAATTCTGTGGTTTTCTGTACACACCTTAAGAGCTTTTAATCAGATCATTAGGTAAATGTATAAATGAAGAGTTACAAATCTAGACACTTGTAATTTAATTCAAAGACAATCCTCTTTAGCCACTTTAAAAAAAAGATTCCTTTAACAATTGAATCTACTTATCATTTAAGGTTATTGACCTGCAAATTACATTGTCAATCAACATGATATAAGATTCATATAGTGTGCGTCTAGGAGACAAGATGGGCGAGGTTAAAGCAAAAGAGATTAATGAATTCAAACTTTGGCATTTAGGATGTTTGAGATGATACAATAAGGAAGGTATCTTAGTTGTCAAAGAACGCATACATGTTGTGGGGTTAAAAAGGACTAACGATAAGATTATGTCCTCAAAGATTATGGCGAAGGATATTGTTATAAATGTGGTGTGTATTAGATGAGGTGATTAAGTAAATACCCCCTTGACGAAGGAGTTATTCTAGGAGGAGACTTTAATGATCATATAGGAGCAACCTTACATGGATAATCATGGAGGTTTCAGGTACGATAAAAGGAATGTTAACGGGACCACTTTGTTAGATTTCAAGGTAGCATTTAAGTTAGTGATAGTCAACACTTTTTTCAAAAAAAAAAAATGAGGAGCACTGGTGACTTTTAAGAACAGAACTATGAAAAATCAAATTGACTATTTCCTTATAAGGCAGAGTGATCAACCTAGTTGCAAGGATTGCAAAGTGATACCTGATGTTTGCTTCTCAACTTAGCACATATTGTTGGTTTTGGATCTTATTATTGAGGGTTAGAGGAAGAAGAGAAGTCTTAAAAGGTGCATCAGAGTCAAATGGTGAAATTTGAAAAAGGATATGATGAAAAATTTAATAATAGAGTAATATATGGACAAGAATAAAAATTGATAGAAGATGCTTACTAGATGTGGGAGAGAGTTGTAAATCTTTTAAGGAATACAATTATAAAAACTTGGGGGTGTTTTTAAGGGACTTAGGGTAGTAAGAGGGAATCTTGGTAGTGATATAAAGATATACAAGAAAAAGTTAAGATTTAGAAGTCTGTCTATAAAGCTCTATTATATAGCACCATAGAAGTGGAGAGAGTTGGTAGTAGAAAAGGTTATAACTTAGAAAAAAAAGCGAAAAAGATAATCTTAAAAACTAAAAGTAGAGTTTACGAGAAATTATACCAAAGATTGGATATTAAAAATGGAGAAAAAGGATATTTTTAAGTTGGCGAGAACTAAGAGACGAAAAGCAAAATACTTAGATCAAGTTTGTTATATAAAAGATAAAGCAGGGAGGGTGCTTGTAACTGAAAATGACATCAAGAGAAGATAACAGAGATACTTCTATATCGTTTTTAATAAAGGCATAGAGGTTAACATCTATTTAGGCTACCTTAGCATGTCTGAGAGGTTTCATATCTTTACTTATTGTCAACAGATTATAAGGGAAGAAATTAAAAAAAAACGTTGAGGAAGATAAAGAGTGGAAGGGCAGTAGCGCCTGATGAAATATCCATAGAGGTGTGGAAAAGCTTAAGTAAAGAGGGTATAGCTTGGCTAGCCAGGCTTTTTAATGTGATCCTTAAGTTTGACTAAATGTTAGATGAGTGGAGATTTAGTAATTCCTTTATACAATAACAAAGGGGGCATGCAAAGCTGTAACAACTATAGAATCATCAAATTACTTAGTAACACTATGAAGTTATGGGAGAAGGTAATTGAGAAGAAAGTGATAAATGATGCTTCTATCTTAAAAAATCAGTTTAGTTTCATGTTAGGAAAGTCTACGATAGAAGCTTTACATCTCCTTAGAAGATTAATAGAATATTGCAGGGAAAGACAGAGTATCCTACACATAGTTTTTACTAATTTAGAGAAGACATATGATAGGGTATATAGGAAAATCATTTGAAGGTGTTTAAAAGTTAAGAGAGTTCCTGTGACTTATACACATGTGTATTAGGGATATGTATAAAGGTGTAAAAATTAAAGTAAAGTCAATAGGAGAATATACAAAACATTTTTCTATCTATATTGAGCTACACTAAGACTCCTTTTTAAGCCCCTTTTTGTTTATAGTAGTGATTGATGGGCTCACTAAGAATATCTAAGGGGATGTGCCTTGGAGTGTTATTCGCTAATGACATTGTTTTAGTTAATGAGACAAAAAGGTGTCAATGTCAAACTTAAACTTTGGAGGGATACGTTAAAGTTGAAGGACTTTAGATTGAGTAGGACTAAGACTGAGGACGTGGAGTATAACTTTTCAAGACATAGGGTGGCTACTGATGTGTAGGTAAAGATTGATTCAGAAGTTATACTATAAAAGGAGTGCTTTAAGTATCTAGAATTTATCATTCAAAGCAACGGAGAGATTGATTAAGATATAGTTCACCGAATCAGATCACGGTAACTTAAATGAATAAATGCATCGAGAGTTTTATGTGATAAAAAGATACTACTCAAGTTTAAAGGTAAATTTTATCATTTAGTAATTAGGTCAGCTATGCTCTATGGGGTAAATTGTTGATCCATCAAATAAGTGTATAGTTATAAAGTTAATAGTGACGGAGATGAGAATGTTTCGTTGGATGTGCAACCTTACTAGAAGAGACAAGGTTAGGAATATAATAGTAAGAGACAAATTAAAGGTAGCTAATATTATTGAAATATTAACAAAAACAAGGCTTAGGTAGTTTGGACGTGTTAAGAGAAGACATTCAAATGCTCCAATGAAAAGATGCGAGAATATTGTACTTATAGATTGTAACAGAACAAAAAGGAAAGCCTGAGAAGAATTGAGAGGAGGTGATCAAGAATGGTATGAAATTGTTAAAACTTACCGAGGACATGAACTTCATCAAAAAACTTGTTTTTTTTGGTAAATACAATAAAAACTTTGACATACTATAATATAGATAAATGATCTCTTATAAAGAAATTCTTGTCTTTTTTTTTTGAAGAGCAAAGATATCCTTGTCTTATCATAGGTCTTTTAGCATTTTCTTCTTATAGGTAATCTAAACTTTTAAATATGCAGTACTTATCTCTTAGGAATTTATCCCAAGTTTTTTTCCCTAATTATTATTATTATTATTATTATTATTATTATTATTATTATTCGTATATTACTTATTTCATATTATTTATTTTATAATTTATTTTATAATTATTTATAATTTATGTTAATTATTAATTATATATTAATATAATTAATATATTATTTTTATTTTATATATTTATGTATTTATTTATTTTTGATATAGGTTATTCAAAAACAATCTCTCCACTAGTTAGGGATAAGATTATATATTACTAGACCTTCCCAGACTCATGTATTAGTAAGATTTTCACTAAGTTGTTCTTGTTATTGTTGTTGTCGCTATTGTTAGCTAGACTATCCATAATTTATCTGAACTTCTTAAAATCCAACGTCATATTATCTAAATTACGTTAATGAAACATTCTAAAATGAAATAAAACAAAATTTAAGTAATACCTAGTAAGAATAAAACATTACATCGTATATGATAAATAAAAATAACAATAATATAGTCATAATATTAATATACTAACTAAAATATACATTTTAAGCACAAAGATTGTTTAAGAATTTTAGAAGGTCCATTGACTAAATTCTTTCCGCCTCTTTTGCCCTTTCATTAGAGTGGAAACAACTAAGACTCGTAGCCAGTCCGAGTGGAACTACAATGTGTGGAAAAGTTAAAAGTACTTTCTAACATGTCATACCAATGTATTTGGTGGCTAAATATATAGATTTAGTGTTTTCCAACAGTCATTTTCAGTTCTGAAATATAATTAACTTTTACCACTTTTGAGAGAATAAGCACTCAAGATTTCAACCATGTTTAAACAATTTATCTCATAGAACTAACGAAAATAATAGATTGTTTCCATATATTCCTACAATAATACAAAACAATAAATTTGTATCGCCTTTCTTTTCTTGCAAATTATAACGAAGATAAATGTTTAGAATATACTGAATTAGCAAAACATTATCCTAATTTTTGTTTTATAATACTAGATATTGTAAGCCAACCCCCTTATGAGCCAAAACTTCACCCAGCTTTCTAATGACTTCTACACCATAAACGGTTAGAAGACAAGGAAATGCAAGTGGCATACCCAAAATTTCTTTTAAAGATGAAATGGAATAAGAGGTCAACAACGTACAGAAAACAGACCACACGATTATAGATAACAAAAGCATTACAGCCAAAAGGATTAAGACAAGTTTAACGCCTCCTCGTTCCATTCCTGCAAGCTAATCAGAAGATACATACTCCAACAGCATTGGCTTATTATGAGGGTCACAAATTCTCAAATCATCCTTGCAAGCCGATGATACCTGCAGCCAGATGAATTCATTATATCATTGGATGAACAACATACCCATAACTCCTCATCAAAGGCACACAAATACGCTTTATGATGACACTCAACTTTTAGGATCATAATATCAAGCACTTAAAAGTAGTTTAAGAAAAGATTATGATCCAGTTATTGACAATTTCCTTTGGTAGGGGAGTAAGAAATTTTTGGCTCGGATTCAAATGATAAAAACTTCGATCAACTTACCACATGCAACTCTTCCACCGGCATTTCCAGTCGTTTTGCTAAGTTCATGTCCTCCTGCATACACAAAAGCATCGCAAGATTAGTATACATTCAAGAATAGTTTCTCAACAAACAACCACATGCCAACAAGTTCACCTCGTTGCTAGGAGTATAACAACACCTAGATGCACACAATTAATTACTTCTTTATGACTCAGGATCACGATTAACTCGGACCACGATCACTCTACACATGCAGGAACTATCAACACAAAGCAAGTCTATCACAAAAGTCCTTGTTCCCTTAGAAAAAGATAAATTCTAAAATAATTTACAATTAACAATCCATTCATCAATACAGAACACACAATAGAGCAGCAGTGATTTAAAACAAGAGCCTCAGACTTGAGAGCACAGCAAAAGTTACCCTTTCCGAGATCATCAGGATCAGCATGAACAACAACCGCTCTTCCAATAATTGAATTTGGTCCGGTCAGAGGAATCTGCTCGTCAATAATGGTGAAAGTTGCAGTGCCTGTACATACAAAAACAAGCATAATGAAAAAATTAAAAATACTTTGAAGTAAGCATTAACTGACAATAAATGGAGTATATTCGCTCAGGAATCAGGTTCAGAACTTGGATGGTTCTGCCACTGGGTTTTCATTATACCTAAAACCAATAATAATCAATACCTGACCAGCCTAAGAACGTTCAGATGTATAATTCTAAGATATAGGTTCAGGAGGACCTGAACCAAAACACCAAGGATTTTAGTCACTTTTTATTTGTCATTTTCATGTTATCAGGCTTGCTCTGACAGTGCTTGTCAAGTAATTGCAAGCCTACTCCAGAAACTGCTTATAATAACATGAAAACATACCATCATCACCCACTGTAATATTTCCTAAATCACCAGCATGTCGATTTGCATCCGTAGGCGCACCATGCTCTTTACCAACTGGGTTGAAATGTGGTCCTGCAAACCATTGCAAAAGTCTTGAGAACCAAAGCTTTTACAGAAGCTTAATCAGATATAGAAGGAAAGTATTCCAGTCGCTGCATAATACCAGTTGACATGCAACCATTTGTTGTGTCTCCAAGAGCATGAACATGGAACCCATGGAGCCCTGGTTTCAGGCCAGAGACAGTTCCGGTTACAGTGGTTTTCCCTGATGAAGAAAGGATTAGAAAGCTTCTTACATCAGGAAATCTTGCAGAACAAATTAGTAAAAGAGTTTATCACACTATCAGCTTACCATCTCCTTCCTGGGTAAAGAAGATAGTCCCACTAACACCCTCGCTACTGCTGAGAACAGCAACTGCCTTCACCATTGGTTCCGTGATCTAAAGAGAACAAGTGCTAAAACTTGAGACTAAATATTCTGGCAAAAGAGGAAAAAAAAAAAGGGTCAAAATACAATTGAAGTGATTACAAACATAACTGGCTGAAGAAGTGGGTACATATGTTTGTCATCTGAAAAGAATTTAAATTAATTTACAGGAACTAACAAATAAGAACGGCATCACCCAAAGCCAAAGGTTCCTTCTTTACTTATCTTTCACCCATATTCTCGAATATTTTATCTTTTCCTGGTTTCTTTCCTCTATCTCCAACTCCCAGACAAATCAAAAACTGCAGTTAAGTTCATTTCACTACGTACACAAACAACTATAAACTATGTCATAATACCATAATTATCAGCCTAGTCACCTCAAACTAAAAAAGAAAAACGTGATTTGCCAATAATCAAGAACCAAAAGGTGGGGACGAAAAAAAAAGTAGATGTTCCAAGAAACCACAAGTCAATACTAAGCAAGAGGTAGATCTCAAGGGCACATAAGAAAAAAGAAAAAGAAATAAAATCTCCAAATCAACCAAAAATCCCAGAAGACGAATGTAAGGACGAATGAGAAACAGTGGCAGAGATCAAAACTTTAGAATGATCCAGATAAAAGAATCAAAACCAGATCCTCCACAAGGAAGTTGATACCAAAGAATCACACACAAAGAGCGAGTGATAGAGTTAAGTCACCTCAAAGCACCCCACAGAGAGAGAGAGAGGGAGTGTATTTGGTAGCTAAGAGAATTGACCGCCCTCGAATATATAAAGAATGTTAAAACAAGAAAAATGAAAGAAGGAACCTTTCTCGGCTGCCTTTGGTGGACTTGGGATCGCTTCTAGCACCTTCCGCATCAAACCTTTTCTATTATGACAAACCACGAGCCTACTCTATTTCTTCTTAGTTTAGATTCTTTGTCCAATATTATAATGTCTTATTGTATCTAATAATTTACATAAATAAATAGCTAAGATTTATTAGACAAGACCCATGTGAATCCCGCAAAATAAATGACTGAAATTCTATAAGACAGAATAAGACAGAGTAATATTAGATAGAGGATCTGAACTCAATTCTCCTACCCGTTTGTCAAATTTTATAATTGAGTGTTAATTTTTTTAATTTTAGTTTGATCCTAAACATTGTTTAAATAAGAGACTAAAGTCTTTAACAGATGTGTATATTGCACTGACATGACTATTTAAATAGCCACACGTCTTCGTTATTTTAGTGAATGCATGTCAGGATGGATCTAGAAATTTTTTTGAGAGGGGAAAAAATTTTACTGGAAGCAAAAAAAATTTTAATGGAAGCAAAATTTTAATGAAAGCAAAATTTTAATTTTTTTATGAGTTAAAAATTTAAAATAATAAATTTTTTAGGTAAAATTTTTTGGAGCCAGTGGGGGCACTTGCCCCCACTGTGGCTCCGTCCATGGATGCATGTATGAAACTTTGAATTTTACCATCGTTGCACTTATCCTCTACATTTTGTTTATTGACTTCTGCTTTCCATAAATCAATCTCAAAATCATAAAGATAGATGAAAATGTGAAATCAAAAGTTCACATATTAATAATTAAAAATACCTTTTTGTTAAAAGAAATGCATGTCTCCAAATAAATGAAATACATTTATATAACTATAAGATTGATGTATTACATTGTTTGAAACTTTATATTGTATTCAATAATTAGTAATCCCCTTTAATAAAGTATAAGGAGGAAGTTTCTAATTCGTTCTCATTTAAATTATTCACCAATGCTTGTTTCTTATTTTACTTTTGTATTTTATTTGCAACGGATCAATTTAATTTTAGTCCATTACTCATGGTGCGATTTAATTCCTTTAGTGAATTGATTTGTATTTAACATTTAAAGTACTATGTTGTCAACAATTCTTTGTTTTTAGTCTATGTAAAATGGATTTATAGAAATTATTAGAATTGTTGTTTATGACATATGATATTATGGAATTGCATTATTACCTTGTCAATGTAACATCTCTATAGAAATATGTATTTTGTGTTTATTTTGATATTTTTTGTCAATAAAGATTAAATTCATGGTCATGGCTAGCCATTGTCATTTGCAAAGAATTTAAATTAATTTATGGCACATCACGAGAATGATAACATGGATGTTTGATCAAGAAAGATGTAGGAAGGCACTTGCTAGAATGATTATTGTTAATAAGTTACCTTTTCGTCATGTAGAGCAAGAGGGGTTTCGTGATTTTTGTGCACATATCCAACCAAAATTTAAAGTTCCTTCTCGCACTACAGTGACTAGAGATTGTTACACACTTTACTTAGAAGAGAGAAAGAAGATGGAGGACTTTTTTAAGAAATTGCCTTCCAGGGTTTGTCTTAGTACAAACACTTGGACATCATGTCAAAATCTCAGTTATATGTGTCTCACGGCACATTTTATTGATGATGATTGGAAATTATGCAAAAGAGTTATAAACTTTTGCCCAATTTCTGGTCATTCAGGTGATACAATTGGTAGGGCTGTTGAGACTTGGTTGGTTAGTTGGGACATTGAAAAAGTATTCATTATAACGGTGGATAATGCAAGTTCAAATGATGTAGCTATTTAATACTTAAGAAAAAGAATCAATAGTTGGAAGGGTGGTGTATTGAAAGGTGAGTTCATACAAATGAGATGTGTTACACACATCTTAGATTATTCATATGCGTTATTTGGTTATATCAAACTTTTAAGTTAGCTTAAAACTAAATCATTAATAAATAGACTTTGTACATGAAAATGTATTAATCTTATAATACATTATATTAAACAAGGAGTAAGGTGGTAGAATATTGATAAAAGTTTTGAATAAGTGGGCAAATAGGTGATAAGGGGAATTTTATCTTCTTTTTTTTTCCATATTTGGTTAGGAAATTATAAAGTTAAGAATGTTAACATCTACCAAATTAGTGAACTATGTATATTTATTCCTTAAGTTGCCAACTTACTTCCTACATTTTACAATACTTGTAAAAGTTAAATACATTGAACCTCCCGATAGTTTAGGCATTTTTAAAATTAGTCTTTGAATTTTAAAAACTATTATTAATACATTAGGGTTTAGTTATTTTACTTGACTCCTTAGTGTTATTCTTCATTAGAAAACCTAATGACAAAAATTAAGATAACATCATTTGGTGTTACATATGACATCCTACTTTATCTCAAGGTTGAAAGTATAATCCATCTCAAACTTTGAATCCTAAACTCATTTGCATGAAAAGTTCGACTATTGCTAATTGGGAGACATTTAGAGGTAAGCAAAATTTACTAGAAAGTGGAAGACGTTTATAGTTGCCATTTGTTAATTTGGTAGTTCTTGCAAATTTAGGCTTTTAACCCTAAATTCATTTGTTGCTTTGGTAGGTGTTGGGACATTTTTAGGAGAAATCTTAAGAGGTAAACAAGATCACTAGTTTGTGAAAGTTAAGAGAAAAATAATTGTTTATGCTAGACGTTTGGTGAAATATCCTAAAAATAATGTTGGTGCTCTTTTCTTCATAAATAATAGTGTGATAGTCCATGATAAACTTTTGGAAAATAAATTAGTTGATCAATGCTTAAGTTGTCTTTATTCTTTATGGTTGCATATATTTGATCTGACAATGTGATTAGATTTCATCTTGATCAAATTTGATAATAATCAAGGAGGAATGAGAATCTTTTAATACTTCAAGATCTTTATTGTTATAAAATGGTTTTGATGGTAACTCACTTCATTATTGTCATATGTTTGTCAAAAGGTTCCTCTTTAAGTCTGTTTCTCAAGATGAAGGCTATATTGAAAGTTTGATGTATATCTCTTTATTAATGCCTTTTTACGGTCAATCCCTAGATTTGTTTTAGAAAGTGGGAAATTGTATCATAATTTAAAAACTGTATTTATCAATGCATTGGGACAATTCAAGTAGCTTAAACTTTTTGGTTTATACTTAAAATAACCTAAGCCTAGAATATTACGTTATATGTTTAAACTATGGTTTTAAAAAAACTCTCCAAATCATTGTGATTGTTGAAAAAACACAGTAATTGATAAAGTTCTTACATTATATGACAACGACGACGATCATGATAATAATAAGCTTTTAATATATAGAGTCATCTACATCAACAACAATTGTGTAACAACATATTCATGCATATTGGTAGACTAAAGGATCCTTTACAGAGTTCCTGGAGAGTAAAGGATCCTAAAAGGAGGTTGTTTGGGTTTTAGAAATAAAGGTAAACTCTATGCATATTTTTTGTTAATCTTAAGAAAAAAAGCATTGTTAGAAAATGATAACTAATTTTGTTATTTATTGCATGTAAAAGAATAGTGCAATTTCTTCAAGTAGTATAATGAAAAATTGACTCCAAAAAGTGCAGATGTCATAAATGAGTTAAAAGAAAAGAATATGATAATGGTTTGTAATGAACATAAGGAAGATGATAGTAAACTTAGTCAGGTGTGTGATTTGATGATCGTTTTTAGATTATATTTGATGTTGTCATTGCTATTTGTATGTACAAGCAATGTGAATAAGCTAATGTTTACATAGTAAATAGTATCTATAAATGCATCTACATGAGTACTTGTAATAGATAGTAAGTGTATTAACCTTATTTCCTAAATTATAGGTGTGACATTTAAGCAAAATTGATTATTATTATACTGTTAGTTATTTGATCAACTTAGTTGTAGATCATTAGCACTATTAATGTCATTACTTGGTTATATCAATGTTTGAGTTAGCTCAAAACTAAATCATTGATAAATAAACTTGCATATGAAATTATATTAATAGAATCATACATTTTTTATACTCCCTCCTATTCAAAATAAAAGTCGGTTTAGAGGGATTTTAATTATTCAAAATAAGTGTCGTTCGTGACTTTTCATGCATGATTATAATTTTACTTCTAAAATTACCCTTTAATTTCTCTCACATCCTAATTACACAAATTATATTTTCAAGGCACTTCAACATGCAATTAACAAGGGTATATCAAATATTTCATTAACTTTCTTAATAAGTGTGCATCCCTCTAAAACGACTTTTATTTTGGGTAGGAGGAAGAATTTGATTTATTAAAACTTTAATAAAGATAAACGATGACATGGTAAATTAATATCACTAAATAAGGAACAAGGAGGTAGAAAATTGAAGCAAATTTTGAATAAGTGGATAGATATGGTGAGGTTTTTTTTTGTATTTAATAAGGAACTTATATAGCTCAGAATGTTAACTATATACTAAACTAGTGAAGATGGTGTAGCTTTGTTTCTTAAGTTGTCAACTTATTTTCTAAGTTTTATAATACTTATAAAGCTTAATTACATCTAAACTCCCTGTACTTTTAGGCATTATTCAAATTAATTCCTAAATTTTAAAAATATCATTAATCTCTCTAGGGTTAGATTTTGTTACACTTAACCCTCTTAGTATTTCAATATTAAAAAACTTAACTAAGAATATTAAAACAATATCATTTGGTGTTACGTGGCTCAACACTTATCATGATGTACCATATAACACATGAAGTCATGCTTCATCTCAAGGTTGAAAGCCTAAATCCTTCTTAAGATTTCAATTTTATGTGTTGCAAATTAGGAGATGTCTAAAGGTAAGCAAAATCTACTATAAATTGTGAGACATTTATAGTTGTCATCTGTTGATTTGGTAGCTATTATAAATTTAAGATTTCAACCCTAAATTTGTCTATTGCTTTGGTAGGTGTTGATACATCTTTGGAGGTAAGCAGAATCACGAATTTGTGAAAATTAAAAGAAAAAGTGATTATGCATAATGTTTGATGAAATGCCCCAAAAATAAATTTGGTGCTCTTTTTCATTATGATTGATAATCTGATAGTTTGTGATAAACTTTCTGAAATGAAATTAGTAAATCATTGTTTGAGTTATCTAAAACATATATGATTTGAAATTAGTTTGTTAAAACTATAAATAAAGATAATTGATGACATGGTAAATTACTTAAATAAGGAATAATGTGGTAGAAAATTGATAAATTTTTTGAATAAGTAGTTAGATATGTTGAGGTAAATTTTATCTTTATTGATATTTACTTAGGAACTTATGTAGTTAAAATGGTTAACCATATACTAAATTAGTAAACTTGGTGTATATTTGTTCCTTATCTTGTCAACTTCCTTTTATAAGTTTCATAATACTTATAAAGGTTAATTATACCAAAATCCCTTATGTTTTAGCCCTTTTTTAAATCATTCCCTATATTTTTAAAACTATCATTGATCTTTTTAGGTTTAGTTTTTACACCTGACACCCTAGTGTTATTCTTTAAACTGATAAAGAATACTAAACCAACTAAGTTGGTACTAAATGGCATGACACTTGTCATAGTTGTGCCACGTAACATCGACATCATACTTCATTTTAGAGTTGAAATCCTAAATTGGACATACAAAGTCGTGCTTCATTTTAAGGTTGAAAGCCTAAAACCATTTCAGGCTTTTAACCTTAAACTCATCTATATAAAGTCTTTCAACCCTAAATTTCTCTATTGTTATGGTAGGTGTTGGGACATCTCTAGGAGCAATCTTTGGAGGTAAGGAAAATCTCGAATTTATGAAAATTAAAGGCAAAATGATTATGCATGTTAGATGTTTGATGAAATGTCTTCGAAATAATTTTGGTGCTCTTTTCCTCATAAGTAACGGTATGATAATTTGTGATTGACATTTTGGAAAAGAGATTGATAAATCAATGTTGAGTTATTCAAAAATGTGATATGATTTCAACTTGATCAAATTTGGTAGTAATTAAGGACCAATAAGAATCTTTTAAGACTTAAAGATCTTTGATTGTTACTTATGATCTAGTTTTGATGGAAATTTCAAACAAACTACTTTATTATTATTATTTTCTTATGTTTGTCAAAAGGTTCCTCATGATTTTATTTCTCAAGAGGAAGGCTATAGGGAAAGTTTAACATATACATCTTTATTAGTGCCCTTTCATAGCCAATCTTCATATTTATAGTTGGAAAGTGGGACACTGTAGCATAATTTGGAAGCTTTATTTATCAATGGTTAGGAACAATTCAAGTAGCTTATACTTTTTAGCTTACGTTTAAAACAACCCAAACCTATAACATTATATTTTATGTAATTATTGTATTGATAATTATGTTTATGTAACATCCCACCCCCGACAGGAAGGGTAAATTAGTAATTTAGCAAAGGCTGAGAGTGATTGGGATTAATTAGAATTGTTTATGCATACTGGTATTTGTAAACAGTGAATTTGTGCACATGAAATAACTGTACATGCATTCATAATAATTCCCGGTAATTGGGCCTAAACGAAATTTTACTGTGATTAATGTGGAAATTGTATTTGAAAAATTTATTGGACTGAGTTTTTATGTGTTTTCTATTTTACGGGAATTATAGAAATTTTTCTGAAATTTTTTGGAGAAAATTCCCGGACTGAAAAAACATTGCCAAGTGGCGAACCGACTGGTTTTCGGTACCGAAATTGCTATCAAATGGTACTGACTTATTGGATATTTTGTGTTAGAGTTGAAATTGGGACCCTTTGAAATGCATTATTAAAGATGTAATTGTTAGGATTAATTATTATTAGTAATGACCTTTGACTTTTCTTCTCTCACTTGGACTAGTAGTATTTTGCCACCTATTGCCTTCATTTAATGCCTCCTTATGTCCCCTCTCGGTTTTGCTTGTTAAAAGAAGGAAAAGATAAGTTTGATGGGTTATTTTCATTGTTATCCGAAACCCTCTTCATTTGTTTCCTCTCCATCGATTTTTGTTCTCCTTCTTTAAGTGTTAATTTTTTTTTCAACCTTGAGAGCCCTCCTTCATGCATCCAAGCTACTTCTTTTCATGGTGATGAGAACCTTGTGTGAGGATTAGAAAGTAGAGAAAGTGGAGAAGTTGGTGTAGTATTGAAGAGAGAAAAGCTTGACTTAGGTAAGTTGTATTGTTAAGCTTTAATGATGCTTTGATTATGAATTTAATGACTTGGTTGTTAGATGCATTGATTGGTATGTATTGGTCATTACCTATGATTTATGATGCTTTAATGTTAGGAAAATTATAGTTTGAATTGTTGGGTAAGGTGATGTTTGAGTATGACTTGATGAAGTAGTATGATTGAAGTGTTTTAGCTTGATTTTGGATTGATTCTTGATGATTATTCTTGCATGGAAATGAAGAGATTAGTGCTGCCAAATTGTGACTATTAGTCTAAGTGAATGTATGAATGATCTAGGGACTGATTTGGTGTCCAATTGGTATGCTTATGGTAGTAGAATTGGAATTGGCATGATAGGAAGTGCATTGAGTAGTAAAGCTGAAAAATTAGTTTTGACCTAGTACATTGTTTTGATCATAATTAATTGTGTGGTTATGCAAATGAAGTGAGGTTTGTTCCAAATGAAACTTGAGTTTGTTGGCTACATTTTTGTGTGTAATAGGTGTTGTCTAATTTTAGCCTTAAGAGGTTGAATTTTGGCTTGGAAAGTTACTGTTGTGGCTGATGTGAACAATAACCGAACCAAATGACCTAATTGTTTGATAATTTTTCTAGATTAATTTAGAAGGAATTGGTGAAAATGGTCTTCATGAAAGTTGAAGCCTATCAAATTAGCTTTCCATTGCCACTAATTTTGCAATTTTTCGATATGTATATTAGGAGATATGAGTCATTGACTATTGACTGGTTAAATACATTTTGGTGAAACCTAGCTAAAGTGTCAGTTTTGTGAGCATTCTGATTGGAAGCAAATTTAGAGATTTCTGTGAATTGAATTGGCTCTAGTGATCTTCTGAAAAGTTTTAGAGGAAGTGATTATCTTGAAAATGGTATATAGCATGCAATTTTTGGATATCAGATTTGGGAGTTATGAGTTTTCAAAAACTGAATCTGAATTAGGTTATTGACTGCTGATCAGGGCAGTCACTTGTTTGGCAGTTTTGAACTTGTTAGAGATGGAATTGACTTTTAAGCTCTTCATGAAACTTGAAGTATGTGGTTTTATCTTTCCAGTTATATAAGGTAGTGATTTTTTAGACATTTATACAAGGAGTTATGCTATTTTGAAATTTGCTGTCCAGATTGGGTAATGTCAGTGGGCAGATTCTTTGATGAATTGTTTGACCTAGTTAGCAATTGAAATTGCTTTCATGTTGTACATGAAAGTTGTAGAAAACATTGTGATCTTTCTGGGCATATTTATTGTGTAATTGTTGACTGAAGAACTGAGAAGTTAGGGATTTTACAAAATACTGCACTGTTATGGAGAGGCATGGACTGAATAGAAACTTTGATTGGATTTTTGACACTCTTAGGGGTGAAATTGATTTTTGTGTTCTACTTGAAACTTGTAGAGGTTTTCATGATCTTTCCAGCGAGATATGGTTTGTAATTTTCTGAATTGTGTGCAAAGAGTTATAGGTGTTTAAATTTCGGTTTGAAAATAGGAAAAAGAGAAGGAAATAGGGGCAGCATATATATATATATGAATTGTTTTATTTGATTTTTTGTGTTCTTTTGGGAATAACTTTTTCGTACGACATCCGATTGACCTGATTCTTGAGGCATCAGATTCATAGCATATTTAATTTCATTTTCTGAGAGATTGAGAATTATTGGACGGAAAATGGACGTGGGTCCGGTTTATTATTTTCTGGTCACTGTTTTATTTATTTTTGGACCTATAGGGGTCCGAATTGAGTACCGTCATCGCCATTAGAGTTTTAATTTTTAGACGGATTTTTATGATGGAAAAAGTGGGATTAGGTCTGGGAATATCATGAACATGCATTATACACCTACATATGCATCATTAACTAGTTTTGATTGGATAATTAGTAATTGTTATCTTCTCTGACTCTTATAGAGGCACAATTGGAGCGTCATTCCACCGATGTAGCAGAGACTTCCCGGCATTAGCTCAGAAGTAATAGGTGAGTAACCTAGATGGTTTATTCAATTATTATATGTCCAATATGGGGAATAATGGAGGGATTAGGATTGTGTTTGTTTATGACTGGATTCCAGACAGGTGATCCGATGAATTGGGGGATCTAACATAGAAGTGTTCTGGATGTGAATACTGTGATACATTGTGAATACTGTAAATACTGTGATACATTGTGAATACTGTAAATACTGTGACTACTGTGATACATTGTGAATACTGTGAATACTGTGATACATAGTGAATACTGTGATACTGTGCTTTATTTCTTTGCCTCTACTGGGGCAGACTGTTTTATATGGACCGTTAATTGGGCATATGCATTTCACACACAACTTTATAAACAGATAATAACAACAGTTGTGACCAGAGTCGCCACTGATACTGATACTGAAAAAGAGCCTCGAGCTCGTAGG
>JAOSBP010000204.1:10431560-10446447 GCA_027563825.1 Erythroxylum mucronatum
GATTTGTTAATGGGTACTGTATCATGGTTGACTCAATAAGCAGGGTTCTAGGTGAATTATTGTGTAGCTTGAAGTGAGATTTTTGGGACTACGCACCATTGCTTTTATTGTGTAAAGCATTGCTCAAATGGGGCAGCGATTGGGGGCTGAACTGATAGTTTTGAATCTACTGGGCAAAGAATGAAGATTGTTCATTATTTGTTTAGTTTTTTGAGTTTGATGTGCATTTATTGTGCTGTATTCCCTCTTTCTTTTCTATATTATTAAGTATTGTTTGCTTGAATTTGTTACACAGGGCATAACTAAATTCTCTAGTTTTAAGGCAGTTTCTCTATCTACTCTGGGAAAGAACTTCATGTCCTTCAATTCTTGCCGGATTCCCGCTCATCTTCGGATCTCCTGTGCGGTATGTTTTGCCATTTGATATATACTCGTAATTTCACAACTATCATGTTACTGAATCTCAGGGCAATGAGTATGGTTCTTGGACGAGGCTATCAAAGGAGCTATTGCACCAGCCCATTAATAGTTTTTAAATTTGGCAGATGCGAAGACAGAAACATGTTACCTGTGAATATCTTATCTAATGGGCAATGAGAAATAAATACGTGGATTTGAAGTTGCTAATGTTTAAGTACAATCTAGATATGCTTCTATTATTTATTTATTTAATTTTCCAGACATTTAAATTTCATTGGAGAATATATGTTGGTTTTTCCTTAATTTTTGTTCAGAATGGTTTGCGGCTGTGTTATGAATTTACCTGCTTGTCCTAAAGCAATGTGGAACTAAATTAAATGTTGTTGCCCAGGCCAAACCAGAAACAGTTGAAAAGGTGTGCAAGATTGTGAAGAAGCAGCTAGCATTGCCTGAGGATTCTACACTTACTGGAGAGTCCAAATTTGCAGCTCTTGGAGCTGATTCTCTTGATACGGTACCCAGTAGTTTGTCTTTGTTTATTTATATCGTTTTTGTTTATCTTGTTTGGGATCGACTACCATGATGACCTTGCTTTGTTTATGGAAAGTGAAAAACATTGTTTAAAATCTAACTTTGGATTATACAATGATAGAGGAAGCTTCAAAAGAAAAATCTTATGGTACATGTAATTTTCTATCAAGTTGAGGAACTGATTGGTTGAATTTTTTATTGAGTTTTTGGTTTCTATTTTTTGTTTTGATTTCTTCCAATTTTCATAATTTCTAAAAGCCATAAAACTTGTTTATTATTTCTGTTTTCATTTTTTCATAATCTGATTTATCATCGAATAAACTTATATTATTTAATTATTTAATATTGATTACTAATAGAATTATAACTAATATAATTTGACTTATTTTAATTTATAATTACTTTAAATTCAGAAATTGAAAAATATTTCTAAAATAAAATACTTTCAAAGTTTATAATTGTTAATTGAATATATTTAAATCTTAAATATTTTAAAATACGTAAAATTCAAAATTTTAAAATAATAAATTAAATATATAGTAAATAAATATTAGTTTATAAGTTATGTGTTTTTTTACTTGTATAATTATTTATTTAGATAAATATAATAAATTTCTATTAATATGTATTGATAAATATTATATAAGAGATTCATAATATATTTGCTTGATTAATTTATAAAATTAATTTATATTCAAATTTTATTTTATATTTAGTCATTATGAGTAATAAAAGTGTGGTCATATCGATATTAATAAATAGGTTTGTGTTTATGTTTGAAAGGAAAAAGCATAATCCAAAATAAAAAATGAAAAACAAAAATCATCATAAAAAGGGTAGAAATGGATTCAAATGATCCGTAAACTTTTTGAACGAGTCACACAAGTCATAGACACCACTGACACTGGTATGACATTATCACATAGACTATTGTGAATGTCAATTTATTTTTCCATGATAACAAAACTATTTTTATGTCATAACAAGTAGGGAGCTAGGTTTAAACTAGAATTTTCTTAAATTTGCTCAAACACCAGATTATCTTTCATGTAATTAGTGCTGTTGGTTACTTCCCTCACTCTAAAAGTCGTTGGTGATGCTGTCCATTTTACTTGTTACATCAACTGGATTATTCCCAATCATTGTGATGGTACATAATCCTGCTACTTAATAATGATTTCCTTGACGACCATTTATTTTCAGGTTGAGATTGTGATGGGACTTGAGGAGGAATTTGGTATTAGTGTGGAAGAGGACAGTGCCCAAAGCATCGCAACAGTACAAGATGCAGCAGATCTTATTGAGAAGCTTGTTGAGAAGAAAGCTTAAAACCAAATGCATATTTGAAGATCTCTTACCTAATGTGCCTGTGAACTCTAGATTTTGTTGATTTAAGCTGGGAAAACCCACAAAAAATTGCCAGAAATTATTAAGTTATGAATGATGATATCAGTGTTCTTTGCGTGTTTATTGGCCCCCTCTCTGATACACATTTTCATGTTTACAGTGGACATTATTGCTTTTCTTTTTGAAGATAAAAAAATTCATTAAAGACATGAAAAATATCAAACGACAATGCTGTATCAAGCAAAAGGAATACATTACTCTTTCAGTTATCCTAGGAAAAATTAGGAAGTTAAAAGATTCCATTGTATTCTGGAAGAGGTGCTAATGTAACCTGTGGATTAAAACATGATTATCTATATTAGCCTTGTTAAATATTTTCTGATTCCTTTCCCTCCAGCTTACATAAAATGCAGAGTTGACTGAGATTTAGCAAACTCTATCTTTCCCTTAAAAGTTTGAACTTATCTTCAGCTCTTTTCAATATATTGTTCCAATCTGAATCGTGATAGTAGAGATTTAAGGTATGTTGAATGCTAGCCCAGATGAAATTGGTGAACCTAAATTTAAAGTGGAGATGGTCAATGTTTTCATGCTTAATACAGCATAGCTCACATAACTTGTCAATGGATCCACCTATCATGTCTTTAGTTTTCGGTCTTCTCTTAGTTACAAGCCAAGTTATAAGGGAAGCTTTTGATTTTAAGGAACCTTTCCATATGATATTGTACCAAGGAATGAGAGGGATAGGAGGCTTGTGAGCTTTGATGCATGAAGAGTTTGAGTAGTCTCCTTTGTTGCTTAAGGACCAAACAGGTTTATAGAAGTAGAAGGATTAGGCAGGTAGTTTGGAAAGTAGCTCAGAAGCCTAGCAGCCCCCTTGCCTTGAAAATGCCAAGAATGGTGCTCAATGACATTTCGGACTCGCGCCTGAGAAGAGATTCTTTAGAGAACGAAGAAATATTCTTCCTGAGGTAGAGGGGATTTAGAGAAGTCCAATTATTAAACTAGAACCATGTATCCTCTCCATTCCTTACCTAAATTTTGATGAATGGATCAAAAACTAGCCTTTTTCTTATAATCTAAATGAAAGGCCAAGAGAATTCTTTCCTTTCTGTAATTTGCCATAAGCAGGTTTCCTTGAGATAGAATTCATTAATCCATTTGCTCCAAAGTGATTATTTATCCTTGAATAGTCTCCAAGTCCTTTTAGCCACTTGCATTGATTGGAAAGTTAAGATTGATGTGAGACCAAGCGCCCTTTCCTGCTTCCTCCAATAAAGCTGTTTTGACATTGTTAATTTTTTCTGACTAGAGAAAGTTTCTGATGCATTTTTCAATCTCCTTAATGATTTTTTTAGGAAGAAGAAGACTAAAACTCTAATGTCCTGAAATGGGAACCCCCATGTATGTAATTGGCAAACCATAAATATTCATATCAAAATCTGCAGTAGGCTTTTAGTATTGGATATGTCTGAGAAGAAATAAATTTTACTCTTGCATTGATTGATGCTTAGGCCAGAAATCCTACAGAAGCTCATAAGAGATTAATGCAAAATGGAAATGGATTCTTGCTGAGCTCCACAAAGCCAAATCAGATCATCTACAAAGCTTAGATAGGTAAGAGACATTTCCTTGCATTTATGATGACACTTAAACTCAGTTCTTCTAGATAAGTTGAAGCAAATAGTCATGTTTAGAATTTCTGTGGAAATGACAAAAAGATAAGGAGAAATAGGATCTCCTTGTCTAATACCATTAAAACCTCTTAATTAATTAGTTGGAACACCATTGATGAGAATGTTATATGAAGGGGTTGAGATGTAGGAATGAATCCATTTTATAAAAAAGTTAGGGAAGCCAAACCATTCCATGCATATAAGAATGAAATTCCAATGAAGCATGTCAAAAGCTTTGGAGAAGTCTATTTTGATAGCATAACTTTTGATGGTTCTGCCTAAGTTATAATCTCTTATCCTTGCATTAAGAGAATAGTATATAAGATAGATCTACCAGGTACGAAAGCTCCTTGAGAGTCACGAATGATCTAGTTCAAGTTCACTTTGAGTCTGTTAGCAAGAAGCTTTGAAGTCACCTTATTAGATGGTGTTACAATAAGATATTGGGCAAAAATCATTGACGCAATTTGCATTAAGTAGTTTAAGGATCACACAGATGTGAGTAGCATTAATTTCTCTCAAAATTCTTCCTGAATTCAGGAATTCCAATATAGTATCTACAAGGAGATTACTTGTAATATGCTAGGTTCTCTGGAAGAAGAAGGCATTGAACCCATCTGGACTAGGGCTTTCATAGAATGGAGGTTGAATAGAACATATTTGATCTCCTAGAGAGAAAAAGGTTGTTAGAGCTTCATCAATGTATCCTGAGATAAGGATATAGAGGGACCAATAAGCTCTACAAGCTCTCACAAATTAGATAAATGAGAAGTAATTGGAGCTCTAAGTAAGGTTTCAAAGTAGTTGAATATCATATTCTTTTAAGAATCTCTATCAGTAACCATCTAATCATTAATGTCTAAGAGACAGGTAATCTTGTTAGAATTTCTCCTTGCCAAGACAGAGTTGTGGAAGAAGAATTTAGTATTGAAATGCCCTTCCCTTAGCCAAGTTGTTCTTGCTTTTTGCATAAGTAGAGAATTATGATCTTAAAGAGCTTTATTATAAATCTCCACTTTACTAACCACATTATTTCTGTATGCAATGTTTTCAGAATAGAGATAGCAAGCCTTCTAAGCTCTCCTCAAATCTCTCTTGGCTTCTTGAAGCTTAATAGAAGGGGTGGATTAATCAGCTTTATAATATAATATTATGATAATCTAGACTTCACGCACTAACTCCATAAGCCCATCCATACTTATAAGAAAGTTGAAGAATTTAAAAGGAGATTTGTAGGGAATGGGAGGTGTGAAGTTAAGAATTTCTATGTCGGAATGACCTAAACATAGTGCGGTTCCAAAATGGGCATATGAATTAGGGAATTGGCCTAGCCATAGATGGCTCCTGATGAGGCAATTTCTTAGCTGTTTGTTACTCTAGGTGTAAAAGCACCTTATTGATATGAGATCAGTCACTTCTAACTTAGTAACAACATCCTCCAGTCTTTGAGGGATGAAGAATGCAGTTCAAATCACCTGCAATCAACTAGGACTTAATTATAGAGGATTGAATAGAGAATAACTCCTCCTATAGCTTAGCTCTTTGAAATTCAAAATTGGTTGCAAAAATGATTGCAATCTTAATCTTAATCTATGGCTCAATGAGTTTGCAACTAAGATGAATGAATTGATCTAAAGATTTTATACAGAGAATTGTATTTTTTTTAAAATTTTGTAACCATACAAGATTCTACCATTGTAATGGTAATCGTGGTTTGATCCATACTTCCAATTTTTTCATATGATTTTCATAACATTGTGAAGTTTATGAGCTTTTATTCTTGTTTAAAGTAATCAAAGCAAAATTGGATTCCTTTCCAGCAAAACATCCTTGATAGCTTGTCCCTTGTGAGGTTCATTAAAACCTCTAATATTCCAAAATATCATAAATATTTAGACACATGAGAGGTAAATCTACTAACCCCCTTTGGGTTTCCTCCTTTTCCTCCTTGATCTTCTGCTAGATGTATGAGTGAATTGTTCATTCAACGCTTGCCTTTCCTCAAAGAAACCTTGACGAGGTGCCTCCTCTTCATGTTCACTCTCAGGAGGGTTTGCACTAACTTTTCCCTGATCGCTAACTAGAGCAGTGTCTTGATTATCAAGCTGAGTCACTCCTACTAAAAATGCATTCTAATATTCAAACATAATATCAATAGAATCGGTTTCTGTGTTTGGTGTTGCTAGTTCTTCCACTGTTCCCATTAACTCATTGTAATCTCCTCTAGAGAACAGTGGTCTCTAGACTTGTTTTCCTAGCTAAGGTTCCAATTGTAAAATAGCTGAATTTTATCTTTTCATTAGCAGGATTGAGTTTCATAATAGACAAAACTTTAGGTAAAGCCTTCTTGGGATGCATCTCTAAACAAATTAAAGCATAGCATACTTTTTCAAACTTAACAGCGGCTGAATCGAATGCTAAACGTTTCCCCACTACACTAGTCAAAAAACTTAAGCCATCCATAGACCAATACTTAAGAGGAATATTGTGGAAGTTGATCCATAAGAGGATGGATTCTATGTTGTTTTTGTCAAATTCCAAACCTAGTACCCATTTTTGAATGAACATGAGTTGTTCACCTACTTGCCAAGGGCCTGATTCTAATATCTTACAAATACTATCACCATATGTAAACTTAAATAGAAAAGTTTCCTCCTCAGTGAATAGGATTCTATCTAATCCCTTGTTATCCCATCTGATTTGATCCCAAATCTGCATGAAAGGAAAAGCTGGCCTTTTGTTAAGGAAGAAACCAACCAAGGTATTGTTCCAGAGTTTAGCTCCTTTTTGAAGAAGCTCGAGAGGAGGAGATACAAAACCATCAACTAAGGTGGATGAGAAATGTTTAGGCTTGACAACAAAGGTTTCAGCTAAAATTACATAACTCCAAGATTCCCAGCACCATTCGGACCTTCAACTTTCTGCTTGCTCATATCCCTCACAATGTTGACATCTAAAGACTCTTAAGGAAAATGGTTATGCATTACTCCTAAGGGAGAGGAGCCTCCCTTGGAGGTTTCCAGGGAAATTTCTAACAATAATATCGCGTGGTGTAAGAAAATCTCTCGAATGAACAATAACTCAGAACAATTTAGAAAGTTACCTGAAATTTGCTTGGAGCTTGCCAAATATTCTTCTGTAAGAGGAAAGTTACTGTTCTAAGGGGTGAGTTACTGTTCATTCGAGAGAGTTTCTTACACGACACGACATTATTTCAATCTTTAACATTGTATTGACAGTTACAAAAGGTA
The DNA here is from genome assembly GCA_027563825.1 of Erythroxylum mucronatum. Taxonomy (NCBI): domain Eukaryota; kingdom Viridiplantae; phylum Streptophyta; class Magnoliopsida; order Malpighiales; family Erythroxylaceae; genus Erythroxylum; species Erythroxylum mucronatum. The sequence continues at coordinate 10,438,786 of JAOSBP010000204.1, forward strand.
AAAAGCGTTGCGATTTATAAAGGGGTCGTAAAGGCAACACCGAAGGCCTTGTTGCCTCACTTCTCATCAATGAAAATCCCAGTGCAAAGGCTGTTATGCTAGGTGATCCAAAAGGTACTTTTAGACAGGTGTTTCTTCGAAACCATACTCTAAAAATGTTGACCAAATTAAAAGAACCACCTTTTTCCTGCAAAACCTGCTTTTGGACCTTGGAACCTGGAAGCAGTTTGAGAAACAAATCCCGAAGGGACTGTACCTTGTCGAGTTAAAATTTATCCCTCGTACACTTTTTCTTTTTTCTTTTTCCTTTTTATGTCAGTCTTTAGCTACGTATTTCATGTCGAGTTGAAACTTAGCTCTGTAGTCTTTTGTGTTTGTCCTCAGGGATGTCTTTCGCGATGAGATGAACTTACCCTTAGTAGTTATTTATGTTAGGGTGTCTTTCGTGTTAGTTGTAAATTGTAATTGGCATAGAAACCTAACAACCGCCACGGTACTTTCGAAAAACCGACCAGTACAAGGAACTTTGTCAAACTGGACCTTGTTTACCAGTCTCGTTTAAGGTTTATCAGACCGAAACTAAGGCTACCAAACATTTTGATGATCGGACCAGAATTAAAGCTACCATACATTCAACTGGCCTAGAGCTCGAAATGTCGGATATCTGAAAAATTGACGCTGAGCTTCTGAACCATATTTTTCTCTAAAGAGCAAGGGAAAAATGCGGTAAGAAAATGGAAAGATCTAATATGAACCAACCTGGCAGAAGATGACAACCTTCAGATGGGCCCTCTTTTGCCTCGTTCACTTTTGTAGCATAAAGCATTCCATCACTAGTTCCAGTAAAATATTCCTAACACTAACCCTGACACTCTAGATACTGAGTGACATACTGGAAAGTATAGAATCTATAGATACTTATATCTACAGTGTCATAACCAGATTTGTTTAACAGATGCTCACTTTCTTACTCCCAATCAGCATCAAAGAAGCCAGCATCTTTCATCTCTGAATAGTATACATTCTCAAGATGCAAATCTTCTTCCTACAGTCATGAGAAATGCAAGTATTGGTCACAAATGTTTCTGTACTCGTAACAGAAAGAATAAGTTTGAAAAGGAGGGTAAGGTGAAATCCTGATAAACCTGGAAAAAATCTGCTAAAAACGTTATGTACAGTAGGGGAAGGTAAAAGGCGTGGTAGCAAACAATTGTTGTAGTGTACAGCCTGTGAAGGAGATTAAGGATCATTAGGAATACATATAGTTCCAGAAGGCCTTTTGTGGAAGAAAAAGAATTCTATTCAACATTACCAAAAGCTGAAACCAGCCCCGCTTCCCATAAGCACACAAGCAAGCAGTGCCAGTGAGTTCAAAGTGAACATTATAGCAATGTATTTGTAGAATGCAGGTCGTGCTGCATAAAGGAAATGACAACTCATGAACCATCTAATAGGGATAAATATACTTCACCAACATGCATGTACTGAGAACCTTACCAGGCAACCTGTCCCTCCACTGAGAGTGGTACATCCATAATATCAGGCCATACACTGCAGTTAGCACGAGCCTGTGGATAACCCATAAATTCCACTTTTTGGTAAGCTGTTCTTCATTATTATCAATGAAAAGTGGGATCCCCAGTCCAAACAGGTAAATTGCCTGCACAGAAAACATCAATTAAGTAATTTATATTTCATGTTATAATCTTGGCCAGTTGCAGCAATTTTGTAGAGGCAGGCGAAAGAATTAAGAAAACAAAAACTGAGGGTAACTTCATCATCCACAAGCTCGTCGTCCTCATCTACTTATGCAGAAGTTTAAAGATGTCCAACAAATTCAAATGTCAGATATCATATCTAGCCTAAGGATAGCATTTGGTAGACAACTCTAAAAAGGGCCAAAATAAGTTAAAAGTGACACCAATATTCCCCAGACCCCTTAAGGTGCCTTTTGGCATCAAGCTAGCAATTAGAGAACTGCAATGATTAAAGTGAAAAATGAAGGACCTTCAAAACTATGTCCAAACCAACTACAAGCGCTGAGATACCAAAGGGCCGGGTCAAAGCATCAAACCCACTAGAATAATTTCCTTGGTATAGAAAGGCAATCAAGCTGACTTCCAGAAACAACATTCCAGATGTTGTAAACAGGGATAGGATGTTCCATGCTAACTCTTTTCCAGGACTGCACTCCCATGCCTGCAACAGTGAAAAAAAAAAAAAGAATTATGATCTCCATCTAAGGGAAAAAGGGCAAAAAGCTCCAAAAAGAACCAAGCATCAATAGTGGAAGCATGTAAACCAGTTATTTGTTAAGCATAGTTGCATGCAAGAAGGTCGTGATTAAGATTTGAAAAGGAAGCATTAGTGGACTGAACTATTATTTTGATGCTGAGTAGGCAAAGAAACAACATAAACTACAAAAATCTCTGCACAGACCCCATACGAATATTCATGCATACAAACGTACAAAGACACACAACACCTAGAGAAAGAGTGTATGTGCTAGTATTATTGAGGTATCTTGGTCAGAATTGGTTGAGCATCTTGTACAACAATATGCAGGTCTTATGCAGTTATATTTATATGTCAGAAAGAATTTGCAATATATAAGTGGAGATAACTAAAGAAGCAATGTCAAAATCGAATGAAGATGAAAGCCAACAGGTTGGATCCTGCACCAAGTCTTCTAATTCTTGTGCCTTAAGTATCCAATCATAGAAGAACTAAATTGACCAGAATCATGATATTTGGATATCCAGAATGAGAAAACATTTAGACAAACAACCATAAATGTAGAATTAATCCACTGATAAATCTCAAGATACAGATGCTTCTTGACCAAAGGTAGTTTATGGATGGGAATCCAAGAAAGTTGACAAGAAAAGACAGTGGTAGGAGGAGAAAGAAAGGTAACTAAATGTCGCATAGCAAGTTCCAATTGTCAAGGGTTTTGTTCAATAACGTTATCGATTAAACATCTTTCAGACTCAGTTTCATCGTAGCTTTTCATTGATCCCCTCCCAAAAAGAGTTCCAGATTTGGTAATAGTGATCCTCGTAGGTATAACCTTAACATTTGAATTCTTACTCAAGTTGGAAGTAGTGCCCGTTAAGTTACAACAACTACATCACCATGTACATCAGACCAATACTTGGACAACATTACTGCCGTTTTGTCTGATAATTGCCTCCTCAAAAGTGAATCCACAGTTACATTTACAATCATGACACGTGAAACAAGGCCTTGTTTAACAAACTAATCAAAATTTCACAAACTCGAAGAAGAATCGGCTCTCAATGAACATTTCAATAAAAAACAGATAGCAGATGACAATTCAAGAAACCTACAATTCAATAGCTAAATTCATGAATCCGAATCATAAATACGAGCATAAATGTAAGTTAGTTAATACCAAAACAAAAGGATATTTAAAAAATCAAGAAAAAACTAGCTAGCTTGACAGATTCTAATAAAAACTCACAAACCTGAAAGCAGCACCAAGCAAGATTAAGCAAGCTGACGAGCCAAAGACTCACATAATAAGCGATGATTATATGGGATCTCCCATGGGATAGCTTTCTCAAGCTTTTCTTAGTCTGGAATGTCAAGTAAAGCACAAAACAAAGGGAAGCCGCAATCAAGATGATATTGTGTAACACGCCATGGCATTGAGATAACCAATTGAAGAGACCTTGGCCTGTAAAGCGGGCATCGCTGAGAGTGGGGTTAGGGTTTTGTGAGATGGGAATTGAAAAGGGAGAATCTCTGGTCCCTGGTAGATGATTTTGCATGTTAATATTTCCGGGTGGAAGAGAGACTTGAGCAAATTGGTGAGGTGGTGCGCCTGAAGCCGTGCTAAGATTGGAATTTAAAGTGGGCGTGTCTGTCTTGGTTAAACTTCTGGTCAGATATTCTTGTCTTCTTCTCTTCTGTAATTACTAATTAGTGGATGAAAGTCATATCTGGGACAGGACAGGACAAGAACAGGACATATGTAAAATTAAAAATTAAAAATTATTTTAGTTTGATATGAAATAGGCACTTAATAGTTAATATTATGTTGATACGAAATAGGATATATGAACATGGTCGTCTTATTCCATCGTCTTTCAACTCCAACCCTACATATTTACGAAAGTTTAGTTCAACTTAGGGTCGTTTCTAACCTATTGTAGGCTTGGGATAAAATAAGAAAAGGACTTTATGAATTGATAATATATAAATGTCTAAATTATTTTTATTAAATAAATTTAATATTTATACATAAATTACTGAAGTCATAAATTTACATACTCAACAAAATATTATGGGCAAATGATTATAATAACAACCGATCACTAATATCAAATTGTAAAACACTAAGAGAACTGTACTAACAAATATACAAATGATTCATGAAAAACAATTTCTCTATGTACTTCTAGATGCAAAATTATTATGTCCAACATATTTTTCTCAATACATAAAATAGTTAAATCATTCAATAATTTTTGTAACATTGATGATCTCAAGTAGGCTTTTAGTAATTTTAACTTTGAAAAACTTCTCTCAACTGATGTTATAGTCACAGTTACAGTTAATAAAATTTGATAATCAATTCAAACATTTGGATAAAAAATATATAGGTTTGACAAATTTAAGAATTTCAATAGATAATATTAACTCATTCGACAAAATTATTTCCAACACTTTTAATTTAGGAAAAAGATCATCTAAATCCACATCTGACAAATTATTATGAGAAAAAAGTAGTAAAATTAGTGCAATATTTTCTTTGTTCATTATCATCCTACAACCTCAACTTTTTTAAATCAAATAAGAATATAAAATTACTTTCAAATGTCATTAATTTTTCAAATATATTCTTCAATAAAGCAATTGTCATATTCCTAACAACTAGAAAATAACTAACTTCAGAGGGCTTCTTAGTTGATTTTATTTCTCTATCATGTTCATTACATCTAGACGAAAATGTAAGGCCTACATTAATCTAATGTGCAAGGCTTTTGGCAATATTTATAGTAGTGGTAAACCCTTCATCTAATGTGCAAGGCTTTTAGCAATATTTATAGTAGAGATAAACCCTTTGTTTCTGTATTTCTAAAAAACTATCATCACACCTTTTAATTGCTCCATAGTAGCGTTGGTGCACATAGATTTAGGCTATAACTTTTTACTCACCATGTTAATAGCAAATAAAATCTCATACTAAATAACCATACTAGGTAAAAACTCAAAACTCTTAAATGTAGTAACCAAACTTTCTGCTTAACTCTGACTTAGCATCATCATAAGATCTAGGTAATTCCATAAAAGCCAATCTTATTTAAGGAGCTTGAAATCTAATAGCTTTAACACTTTTTATTTTACTATCCCAATGAGTATTGGACAATGATTTTATAGTTAAGCCCAAAATATTTTTAAGTAAAACCTTCCAACTTTTAGGAAAATTTGAAAATAATGCATATATGTGTTGCATAATTCAAAATAATGAAACAACTTTAACATAAGAATGTGTCATATCATTAAAAGTAAAATTAAGATCATAACAAACACATGACATACATAGTGCTCTTGGATTTATTTTAAGTAATTACTTTTGAACTCTTTGGTGCTTTCCCTTTATATTAAAACCATTATCATAACCTTGACCTCCCATATCGTGGATATTAGGATCAAGATACTTTAATGCATTCAATAATTCATTAAAAATCTCAATCTGGATGTGTCATCTACCTTTAAAAACTCTAAAAAGTACTCCTCTATTTTTATTTTGTTATTTGACATATTCACTTATCATACGAACAGACTCATTTGTTCTTAATCACTCAAATATAAGGTACAATCAAGAATTATAGAAAATTATTTCACTTCTTTAATGATCCTTATGATAAAAGTTCTAATACGATAGGCCAAAAGAGAAATCAACTTATTTTGAATTTTGTGATCAAGATAATGATAATGAATTTTATGATTTTAAATGTGTCATGATCTTACATTATTACATCACATCAAATTCAACAATCATCTCAATCATCCTAAAAAAATAGTATTATTATCTTGGTAAAGTTTCTCATTGGATCTTTGAAAAATCAAATTATATTTAGCAAAACATTTCACAACAAGAACTATTCTTATCAAAACTTATCTTCAACATTCTTTCTCCTTTACAATTTCCTTATCGCAAATCTTTATCAACTAATTGATTTTTTCTCAATCTTACTTTTAGTTCATTCCAAGTGTTCATGTTAGTCATAGCTCAACACTATTCTTATATTCTTTGAGTCTGCATTAAGATGCTTACAATCTCTAAATCCATCAGTTGCTAATGCATTTTGTTTGCTATTAGATTTGAACAACTTACAATAAAAACAATATAATTTATCTATATTATGAATTATGAATACTTGATGTTTTTGTATTCACTATAAACACTATTTATATGCATGTTTTATGCCTAAATGTGGTAAGTAGTTATTGTCAATCCCTATAATGAAGCTTCCTATAATCAATCTGTAATATCTATACATTCATTCATAACCTTCGTAATAATAACACTCCCCCTTAAGTTGGAGCATAGATGTTTATCATGCCTAGCTTGTTACACAAATATTCAACCCAGGTCCCATTTAGAGCTTTTGTAAAGAGATCCCCTAGTTGTTCTGCAGTCTTCATATGTCCTATAAATACTATATTTGGTTGCACCTTTTCATGAACAAAGTGTCAATCAATTACATTATGCTTAGTTTGTTCTTGAAACATATGATTAGAGCCAAGCAACTTGGTTGTCAAACTATAATTTTATTGGCATATTACCTTTAAGTCTAATTTCTGTCAAAATTTGATACATCCACATTATGTCACATACAGATTATGCCATAGCTCTGTACTTTGATTCTACACTTGAGTGAGCTACAAAATTATGTTTCTTACTTTTCTATCAAACCAAAATTTCCCCAACAAAAACACATTAGCATGTGGTGGATTTTTTTTTATCAATCTTGGATCTTGCCCAATCTGTATATATGAAGCATTCTATATGAGCGTGACCAAGATTTCTATAAAGTATACCTTGTCTAGGTGCCCCCTTCAAGTAACAAAAGATTTGCTCCAAAGTAGTTTAATGATGAATTGTTGGTGAAAACATAAATTGGCTCACAATACTAATTAAGAAATATGAGGACGAGTCACTGTAAGATAATCTAGTTTTCCAACCAATCTTTTATACTTCTAGGTTTTTCAAACAAATCTCCATGTTTTGTGAGTTGCACATTCGGTCACATAGAAGTACTATATGGTTTAGCCCCTAATTTTCCTATTTCAGATAACAAATCTAGCACATATTTAATTTGAGATAAAAAGATTTCATTCTTATGCCTTATTACCTCAACTCCCAATAAGTATTTTTAAACTCAAAATCCTTTGTTTGTAAATGACTGTGAAGGAATCTTCCATAGATGAGTATTTTTAAACTCCCAATAAGTATTTTTAAACTCAAGATCCTTGGATGTCGTTTATTTAGAAGTGTTATATTCCCCCAAAATACTCTTTTATTGCTTGGTTAGGATTGTGGAATCGCTTACCCACAAAGGACCGTCTCACCTTTCTTGATTTGGATTCAACGTGTATCTTGTGTAACAGAGAGGTGGAATCAGTGGC
>JAOSBP010000204.1:10491813-10517463 GCA_027563825.1 Erythroxylum mucronatum
ATTCTGTATTCAAAGTGCGATACATGAGAGCAAACTCTACTGTAACAAAAAGCTCACAATATCTTTCTAGTGAGAGATAGAAAAGGCTAAGAGCCTGAAGAGGCTAAGATAGCAGAAAGAATACTTTGTGTAATAGACCTAAAGAGGCTCTGAAAGGGATGAAAAGAATACTTGTAAAATTGAAGAAGCATAGTGAAATCTCAGACGAATTCTGAGGACTGAACGTAGCTCAAAGTTTGGGGTGAACCAGTATAAAATCGTAGTGTCTATCTTTTAACCTTTCACTTTGATTTCTCTTGTTTTTAAACAAGTATATAGAAGTTATTTGCGATTTAACCACGTAGCTATTTTTGTATAACATTTTTGGTATTCATTTAATAGTTTGAAAAAAGTTCTTTTCAAGAAATGTCAAAGGGTTTTGTATTCACGAAAAGAATACACAATTCACCCCCATTCTTGTGCATTTTTTATATTGTATGTGAATTCTATATTAACAAGTGATTTACTTCATTTAATTGTTAATTCAACTGTTTAGTAGGTGTTTAGGTTAGAATTGTGTTAGTTTGTTAACTATTAGTGTTTAAGTGTTTTCATGGGTTAGTACAAGTCTTTGAGCTTAAATAATATGTTTTTAAGGTACCTTGAACGGACAAGTTTTGGAGACATTTGGGCCAAAACAATGGCCCATGATCATGACAGAAGGATCATATATGGCCCATGATTGTGGCTTGCATCGGGTAGAGATGCAGACACTACAAAATGTCAAGTTTCAAGGGATTTTTAGACCTTTTGGACCCCAGAAAAACCCCAGAGCTGCTCAGAACCAAAAGGATATTTATAGAATAAGAAAAAGAGGAAGAAAGGAGCTTTTTCATTAGCCAATTTTGACAAATCCTAGAGAGAATTCATCGAGAGAATGAGGAAGAGAAGAAGGAAGAGAGAAGAGGAGAAGAAGTCGATTCGATGTCCTTCCCAAATCAAGAGGTTTCTTGACGTCGCTACCTCTCGTCCTCTATTTCGATTGTATTTCCTATTTATTTTCAGTTTTATCATTGTATATAATTGGATTGAATAGTTGATGATAGGATCTAAATGTTGAGGATGTTCTAAACTCACCTTTGGAGTTTTATTTTTGATTTAATGAAATTTGATTGTTTTTATGTTTATTGGATTTATTGTGATTAAATTATGTGATTGCATAATTTGGTAATAAACTAAGAGGGTGAATCGAATGAAAAATAATTAAATTGGGCTAGCGAGAGTTAGGTGATTTAATAGAACAAGAATTAAATCAAATCGGTAATTGTGCAAAGAGAGATCTTGCATAGTTTCCTGATAGTTTATTGGAAAACCTCAGATCTAATTAAGGTTTTAGATAAATTGTTAATTGCAAGATTGCAATTCCCATAATCTAATTAGGTTTCAAAATTTAAGGTTAATGGCTATAACTCGAGAGAGAGTATTCAACCCTAGGATTGTCTAGAACCAATAATCCGGTAATTCATGATCAATTAGGTTAGTGTTAAGGATAGGTAAAATTCCCTGCTCTCAATTGGTAATTCTCTTAGGTTGATTTTCGGGTGTTTGTTGCAATTTCTGAATTATTAATATTTTCGTGATTGATTCTTGAATTGTTTTGATTGATTGAATTGAATTCTCATGTAAGTTTCGTTATATTTGAATTTTTGCGATTTATTTTGGCCTTAGATTTTAGGATTAGATTATCCTTCCTTGTAGGATCAACACCTTAGGTGCTATGCGAATGAACCGTGCGTTTATGGATTATCGAGGGTATTATTAAAACTTACACACATCAAACATCCCGATCAAGTTTTTGGTGTCGTTATCGGAGAGACGATTAGTTTAATTCTTTAATTTAAGATGTTTTAGTTAGTTTTTGTTTTCTTTCGTTCTTTCCTTCTATTTCTGAAATAATGCTTTTACATGAATATAAGAGTCATGAGAAGTTCGAGTCGTGTAGCTAAAACCCTAGCGATAGATATCAATAGATTAGAAAAATCCGTTAGGAAAGCTGAGCGTGAAAAATAAGAAGAAATCGAGAAAGCAACAATGGTTGAGAATTTTCAACAAAATTTGGACAACAGAGCGAAGCAAGGATGTCAATAACGAACCCTTATGGACTTTATGGGACCAGGGTTCAGTGCAACTAACCAAGGAGTAACTAGGTCACCTGTACAAGCAGCATCTTTTGAAATTAAACCAGCCATCCTAAACAAGCTTCAACAGAATGTGCAATTCTATGGACTAACGAATGACAATCCTAATGCACATATAGTGAACTTCCTTGAAATCTGTGACACCTTTTAGTACCATCAGATGTCAGAAGATGCGGTAAGAATTAGGCTCTTTCCTTTTGCCCTTAAAGATAAAGTAAAGGCTTGGTATCATTCTCTCAACCCAGCCAATGTCACCACTTGGGATCAACTAGTTTGTGCCTTTTTAGACAAGTATTTTCCCCTTACTAAGACCACAAAGATTATCAAGGAGATTACCAACTTTCAGCAAAGTGATCGGGAATCAATCTATGAAGCATAGTGATCGAACCTAAGTTTTCTATATCAATTGGTGACAATTTCATAGTTTTTCTTATACTTCTTGGCTCTTATTTTCGGATTTTGTGCTTAATTTAACTCTTAAGTGCTTGTCTTGAATTAATGTAGTTTAAAGGTAAAATTGTCACAAATAATTAGAAATTGCACTAAATTGATTTTCTTAGAATAATTGATACTGCAAACTACTATTTGTCATTGTAGGAGATTCAAGAAGTAGAGCTAAGGAGTGAAGAACAAGAGCACAAGTCAACAAGTCAATAAGTCAACTGGATGCAACAGGCAAGTTATTCGCGGCGAAACCTGCATATTTACTGAAGAAACCTTTCGAAAAATGTTCGCCGTGGTAATAATAATGTTTGCGTCGCGGCGAAATCTGAAGTTAACTAAATAATTCTTTCAGAAAAAGTTTGTCATGGCGAACACATCCTCTCGACGTGGTGACAATAATGTTTGCGCCGCGGCAAAAGCTGAAGTTGGCTGAATAAATCTTTCGAAAAAAGCTCGTCACGATGAACGCATCCTCTCGCCACGTCGAAACCTTCTAATTGGCACTGACCCGGACCATTTTCGATGAATTTACCCACTGTGCAACCCGATCCATCGACCCATTTCATGAAAAAGACCTATTTTAGGCTAACTTACAGAATTAAGGTTTGGATAGATTGTTAATCCAGTGGTTGCAATTTCCATAATCTGATTAGGGTTTATAATTTAGGGTTAATGGTTATAACTCGAAAAAGAGTAATCAACCATAAGATCGTCTAAAACCAATAATCCGATAATTCATAATCAATTAGGTTAGCTTTAAGGATAGGTAAATTCCCTTTCTCTCAATTGGTAATTCTCTTAGGTTGATTTTGGGTATATGTTGCAATTGTTAAATTATTGATATTTTCGTGATTAATTATTGAATTGAATTATCATTTTTAGTTTAGTTATATTTAAATTTCTGCAATTTATTATTGCCTTAGATTTTAGGATTAGATTATCCCTCCTTGTGGGATTGTCACCTTAGGTACTAGCAAACGAATCGTGCTTTTTCAGATTATCAAGGGTATTTATTAAAAATTACACCCATCAAACACTCGATTAGTCTACATAAGGTTTAATTTCCTAAAAATGGAGGTTTTTAAATAATGTAAATGTACTTATTTACCAAATAGGCTCTTTGTCTATAAGATTCTCCATAGCCTCTTCAGCACAAACAGAAAATAGATAAGGTGATATAAGATCACCCTTTTTTTTATCCATCTACCACTCTTAAAAGTAGGAATATGTTTGCCATTGATTAAGATGCTAAAGGTAGACATGGAGACACATTATTGAATCCAAACAATGAACTTATCAAGAAAACTAAGTACTTCAAGGGCCTAAAGGATGAAGGTCTAACTTTTGGCATTAAAAACTATATGAAAATCATTATTTATGGCATAATATTGATTAAAGCTTTTGCTTTGACATACTTTAAACAATTCTTGAGCCAATAGAATGCTATCTCTAATGCTTTTACCTTTAATAAGGGCACCGTAAGACTTGTAGATTAATGAACCCATAATAATAGATTTTCATAACAATTATCTTTGAAATGATCTTGTACAATGTATTACAATATGAGATGAGTCTAAACTCCTTAAATGAACTTCGGTTTTGGGAGTTTAAGAAACATACAACTTGTAGTCATATTAAGTTGCTTGAGGATCTTACTTGCTTTAAAGAATTCATATATTGCTTTATACATTTGGTGCTTAAGGAGATGTCAGAACATTTTTAAAAAGTAAGTATTTGATCCATCCAAATTAGGGGCCTTGTTAGGATGAAAACTAAAACAACAACCTTAATCTATGGAATTCCAACTAGTTTCATCAATTCCATAACCTAATTCTCAGAGATGGACTTAGAGATAAAACCTTTAAGAATCAAAGAAGTAGTAATACAAGAAACAAGAGATCCCAAGACCTTTTGGAATTAACTAAAAGCTAATTCCTTGAAAGCTTTTTAACCCTCAGCCTTCGGGCCATCCACATTGTATAGACAAGATATCTTATAGGAGCTCCTCCTAGCAAGGATATATTTGAAGAAGAATGAATAGTTCTTATTCTCATCCCTAAACCATTAGAATTTAGATTTTTGCTTTAAAATGGAGCTCCTAGAATCAAAAGCTTTTATATGATTATGAAGGGTAAATTTATCCTCTTTAATCAAATTTAAGTTTATAGAATTTGAATAAAGTTGGGACTGTACTTCAGAGAGCTTATTCCTAGTAACATTAATATCCATACATCTACTTGTATTTTTCAAATGTAGTTTCTTGTATTCTTCAAATCCATTCCATTTGTTTTACTTTAATTCCACACAAAGCTTCCTCTATCTAAAAAGAGTTAAACTTTGGTTTTATTTCCCAAAAACTTTGGTTCTCCAAGTAATGATAACGAACCTATTGTACATAAAGTGTTTATATATCTATTTAAAGTATCCATATTCTCTAGAGTAGTAGAACTTTCTTGATAATTTGTATAGGCCAAATGCTTAGGCCTCCCTCTTATTTTAGCAATCCAATGTATACCCATTTGACTTTGGTATATAGTGAAACTTCTCTAGTCCATAGAAAGTTCCTTATCATTTTCTTTAGAGCTTTTTTTTATGTTTTAAAGAAAAGCCAAATGTGAGATCTAATAAACATGTAGATTTTTTATTATTATTTTGATGAGTGATAAGTGTAAAGTGCATCGTATTTTGGGGCTTAGTTTGATATATGTTTAGTTATTAATTCAATCATTTAGTATGTGTTTAAGTTAGAATTGTGTTATTTGTTAATTATTCGTGTTTAAAGTGTTTTAAGGGTTAATACAAGCTTTTGAGCTTAAATATTATATTTTTGAGGTACCTTGATAAGCTTGCCAGTGTTTTAGGGTCAATTTTGAAGAACAGAGGAGCTTTGGAAAACATTTATCCATGATCGTGACAGAAGCTCCAGGAATGGCCCACGATCTTAGCCTGCGTTCTATGATCATAACAGAAGGCTCAGATATGAGCCAAGATCGTAGACTGCGTGGACAGACACAAAGACACTTACGAACTTCACGTTTCGAGGGACTTTTTGGACTTTCAACCATAAAAGCCCTAGGATTACTAAAAACATAAGAGATTATTTAAAGAACAACAAGAGAAGGATGAAGAGAGCTTTTCGTGCAGCCACTTTTGGAAACCCTAGGAGAGAAAGAGGAAGAATAAGCGATCTCAATGTGCTTCCTAAATCACGAGGTTTCCCGATGTTTCTGCCTTCCCAAATCGTCCGTTCTAAGTTTCTATTCATTTTCGTTTCAATTTTATTCATGTATAAAGTTGGGATGGATTGTATGATGATAAATGGTAGAATGTTGATGATGCTCTAACTCTTCTTTGGGATTTTATTTTGATTTAATGATAACTTAGTTTATTGTGTTTAATGGATGAATGACGTGATTTGATTACGTTCTTGTATAATTTGATAATAAATTGAGAGGGTAAACTGAATGAAAAATGATTAAATTGGATTAATGAGAGTTATGCAATTTAATAGAAACCGTAACAAATCATATTAGTAATCGTACAGAAAGAGATCCCGTGTGATATTTTGATAGTTAGGGTTTTGGATATTTTGTGAATTGAGATATTACAAATTTCATAATCCAATTAGGGTTTATAAATTAGGGATTAATGGTTATAACTCAAGAGAGAGTAATTAGCCCTAGGATCATCTAGAACCGACACCCCATTAACACATAATCAACTAGGTTAGCATTAATGATAAGTAAAATCCCCTTTCTCATAACTTGGTAAATTCTTTGGTTAATTTCCATTATGTGTGCTTGTTGCTCACTTATTAATACTTTTGTGTTTAACTTTTGATTTAATTGGATGAATTCAATTCTCGTATTTGCTTCCTGTTGCATTGTTTATTTTTAGTCATATCTTTTCAGCCTCAGATTTTTGGATTAGATTAATTCCCCCTTCTCGTGGGATTGATACCTCTTATACTACAGTCACGACCCGTGCGCTAGCGGTGTTTGAAGGCTTATAAATTTTAAAACTCAAATGACTCAACCAAGTTTTTGGCGCCATTATCGGGAAGGCGTAGATTATTATTGTAGTCTAAGGCTTTTTCACCATCTTTTGTGAAAAAAGAAGATGGGCATAAAGTAGGCGACACAACAAATTGGATATCACTAGACAATAATGGGGAATCTCAAGAGTTGAACATTAAAAAGAGATGGAGACCAATGGACCCTTGTGGACGTCATAAGGCCACAGCTCAATGCCTGGGATTACTCGACCACCGATGCAAGCGAATATGTTCGAGATCAAACCATCACTGTTAAACATGTTGCGAACCAACGAACAATTCTACGAGTCAGCCAATGAGGATCTTAATGCTCACTTAGCTCATTTCTTAAAAATTTGTGACACCTTCTGAAATATTGAGATGTCAGAGGATGTTGTTAGGATAAGGCTTTTTCCCTTTACACTTAGGGATTGAGCCAAGGCTTGGTTGAATTCTCTCCACCCATCCAGCATCACAACTTGGGAGCAGTTGGTGCGACTTTTTCTAGACAAGTATTTTCCTCTAAACAAGAAATTAAGACTAATAAAGGAAATTATAAATTTTCGAAAAAATGACAGGAAGTCTTTATATGAAACGTAGGAGCAGTATAAGCAGTTGCAAAGGAATTGCCCTCATCATAACCTACCTAACGAATTCTTGTTGCAAACCTTCTACACTGGAGTTAATCCACCCATAAGGAGCACCATAGATGTAGCTACTGGAGGATCATTCATGAAGACAAGAGTTGAAGTAGCACACGATTTGCTTGAAGACATGGCATACACTAGTTGTCTTTGGACATCATAACGAAGTAGACAGGAGTCAACCTTTTAGGCCCAGGAGGAATGATTGCTACAAATTCAATGATAACATTAAAGGTTGAGATCGACAACCTAACCAAGTAATTAAATAGCCTAAAAGCCACCTCTTTCTCTCCAGTCACAACAATGCAGCATGAATATGAGTTATGTTGATAAGAGAGCTATATCGCAACATAATGCTTCTTAGGGAAAAACAACAACATGGAGCAATTCAACTTTAATAGAGCATAAATTGATCGGGGAGATAACAATCGTTATTCTATCATATACCAGTCGGGGCGGCATAACCATCCAATTTTTCATTAGTCTATCAATACTGAGATTTAGTTTAGAAATCAAAGGTCACATAGATATCAACAAGATAAATACAACGACGATGATTCCAAACTGGACAAGATCATAAGTATGGATGAGGCCTAGAAGAGGTTAGAAAAGCAAATTGACTAGGTAACAAGGACTCATGCCTCTTCTATTCTCAGCCTGGAGGTTCAAGTCGAACAACTTGCTAATGTGTTATCGACAAAAAGTGTGGGAATTCATTTGAGCAACACGGAAGTATATCCAAGAGAGCAAGTTAAGGCTATCACATTTAGGAATGGAAAAGAGTTAAGAGAACCAACAGATAGACCAGCTGAAACCCACTCTGTAGCGAGTTAATAACGTGAAGTAACCGAGCAACTGGATCGACATGCATCACAAATGTGTGCCTTCACGTCAAAAGGCTATAATAACGTTCCAACCAAGCAACTTACTAAAAACATGACTTAGTTGAGTAACCGGATCAAGATTCATCACCAATGTTTACCTCCATGTAAAAAGACTAGGTCCATATCCACAAAAAGTAACAAAAAAAAGATTGTTTTCTAATAAAACCTATCAAACTTGTAAGTAGCTTAACTTTTCATGAAAATGTATTTAGGAGTTGTTACAAAGTTTATTGACCAAATAATTATTAATGTGTGTGTAGAATTGAAAGGGATGAATAAACTTGACATTTAAGTTTTGATTAATATGTATATTTAGTCCAGAGCTCCTAGACGCGGATTTTGCATGTTAATAATTTGGAACAACTTGAATGATTGTGTTTAAAGTTAAATTTGTTTCACGAAGTTGAAGTCATTGTCTCATTATTGCAATGTGTACTTTGTGATGTTGTTTTGTTTGATGTTTTGTTTGCTTGAGGACAAGTAAATGTCTAAGTGTGGGGATGTGATAAGTGTAAATTGCATCGTATTTTAGGGCTTAGTTTGATATGTGTTTAGCCATTAATTCGATCATTTAGTATGTGTTTAGGTTAGAATTGTGTTAGTTTGATAATTATTTGTGTTTAAAGTGTTTTAAGGGTTAGTACAAGCTTTTGAGCTTAAATATTATGTTTTTTAGGTACCTTGATGTGATTGCTAGTGTTTCAAGATCAATATCAAAGAACGGAGGAGTTTCGAAAGACATTTCGGTCAAAACAATGGCCCACGATCATGGCCAATCATGACAGAAGCTCTAGGAATGGCCCATAATCATGGCATGACAGAAGGCTCAGGTGTGAGCCATGATCATGGCCTGCGTTGGACAGATGCACAGACACTTACGAACTTCACGTTTCGAGGGACTTTTTGGACTCTAAAAAAGCCCTAGGGTTACCTAAAACATAAAGACTATTTAAAGAACAACAAGAGAAGAAAGATTGTGCAGCCACTTTTGGAAACCCTAAGAGAGAAAGAGGAAGGAAAAGATAGGAGGAAGAGGAAGAAGAAGCGATCTCGGCGTACTTCCCGAATCATGAGGTTTCCTGACACTGCTGCTTTCCCAAATCGTCCACTCTAAGTTTCTATTTCCTTTTTGTTTCAATTTTATTCATGTATGAAGTTGGGATGGATTGTATAAGGATAGATGGTAGAATGTTGATGATGTGCTAACTCTTTTTCGGGATTTTGTTTTGATTTAATGATAATTTAGTTGATTGTGTTTATTGGATGAATGTTGTGATTTGATTGTGTTCTTACATAATTCGATAATACATTGAGAGGGTGAACTGAATGAAAAACAATTAAATTGGATTAGTGAGAGTTAGGCGATCTAATAGAAACCGTAACAAATCATAATGGTAATTGTGTGGAGAGAGACCCCATGTGATATTTCTATAGTTTATTAGAGTGCTTCAGATCTAATTAGGGTTTTGGATAATTTGTGAATTGAGCTATTACAAATTTCATAATCCAATTAGGGTTTAATGGTTATAACTCGAAAGAGAGTAATCAGCTCTAGGATCGTCTAAAACTGACACCCCATTAACAAATAATCAGCTAGGTTAGCATGAATGATAGGTAAAATCCCCTTTCCCTAACTTGGTAAATTCTTTGGTTGATTTCCATTGTGCGTGCTTATTGCTCACTTGTTAATTCTTTTGTGTTTAATTTCTAATTTAATTGGTTGAATTCAATGCTCGTATTTACTTCCCATTGCATTGTTTATTTTTATTCATATCTTTTCATCCTTAGATTTTTTGGATTAGATTAATCCCCCCCCCCCCCCTCGTGTAATTGATACCTCTTAAACTACAGTTGCGACTTATGCGCTTGCGATATTTGAAGGCTTATAAATTTTAAAGCTCAAACGACACAATCAATGAGTTGCATCCTCCCTATATAAGACAAGATCATATCATTTCAATGCCCAATTCTTTTATGAAACATATCAAATAAGGGTTGATATTCATCATATGTTAGTCTTTTGTATATTATAGGGATTCTTAGGTATTTTAATGAAAGCTTTCCCAACTTCAAACCAATAATAGTAAAGAGACTACTAAGTGTAAAAAATTACTTTAGCATAAACAAACACATATCTTTTATCTCAATTTATGATGAGGCTTTATATCTTGTTAAAAGTCTGTGGTGAATTTATAGTTTTCTAATTGAACTTATATATACTTTGAAAAATGAAAGTAAATCTTCAGTAGAAGAGAGACTAAAGATTCTTAATTTGGCAGGTTTTCTATGGAATTTAAATTTCTGATTCATTTTAATATTATGATCAATGAGCCTGGTTAATACTTTTAACACATATAAAAAATAGGCAAGAGGATAGGGGTCTCCTTATTTGACTCCTCTCCTACTTCTAAATTCACAAGTTAGATCACCATTCACAAATACATTAAAGGAAAATTTATGATATATTATTCAATGCATTTGATGAATTTTTTAGGGAAACCAAAATCCTTCAAAGAGAGTGGTATAAATTTCTAATTAATTGAATCAAAAGCCTTTAAAAAATCAATTTTCATAACACAACTCTTGAAGGAGCCTTTCCTTTGATATCCTCTAAAATGCTCTTATGCTAATAGGATACTCCCACCTACAATTCTCCCTCTTATATAAGCACCATGGGACTTCCAAATTATTGAATCAATAATAGCATTTAGCTTACTAAAAATAATCTTTACAGATGTATCATACCATGGGACTTACAAATATGAGATTTTATTAAGATCCAGGATTCCTTACAGAAGAATATCTTCAAACCATCTGACTTGAGGCTTTGTTAGAGTTAAAACTAAATATAGCTACTTCAATCTCTTATGATTTTATTGATCTAATGAGCTATAGGGATTGTTTTGAATATACAAAATTAGAATTGAATGACTTTAGCACTAAATTGAGTAGTAGCATTTAGGTGATGAGCCTACGATATCCTGAAAATACTTAAGAACCACTTCTTTTAGCTTAATTTGGTCCCATAACTTTTTTTCCATTATCTTTAATAAGGTCTGTAATTTTATTTGAGTTTCTTCTACCTAAGATGGACTTTAAGACGAAAAGGTAGTTTTGTTCACCTTTCATTTGTGGAAATGATCATTTGGATCAGGATGTTCTTTAATGAATATGGAGTAATTATTTGTATTGCTCACACAGTAATGTACTATAGAACATTAGAACCATTGAGAATACAAAAAGAGCTAAGGTCTCATCAACGATCCAAGTTTATATTTAGATAGTTTTTCTTAATTATAATGATAATTAAAATGAAAGCTGCAAGATTTAATCAAGCGCTCACTATAGAGAATCTTGTAGAATTCTCTCACTAAAACACTATCCCAATAGTTGCATAATTGTCATGTGGTAATCTAGTATAAGATACTTAAACGATTAGCCTAGTGCAAGTATGAGAATTTTGGTTTATACCCTATAACCAATCAGCTAGTTGTAGTTTAGTGACATAACTATTTAAAGGCATTCTTTATCTTATATTTATTTGAATGTATATGATAAAGTCCATGAGATAAATTTATATTGTAAATGAAATTATGATAAGATCATAATTACGAGATTCATATTACATGTATAGAGTATTCCTAAATTGTTCTTATTCATTGATCTATTAGGGCTGGATATTAATAGAGTGTAAAAAGACTGACACAATTTATATTTCTTTCTTACGAAGGAAGTAATCGATCTCATATACTAAATTATAGAAATAATTAAATAACCATTTGGGTGCTTGATAGAAAACAAGTTTACTAAATTGACTCATATGAGAATTTTGTTTAGAACATTATTTGTATATCTATAGAAGTTCTCATTGCCATGATTGTATAAGTAATCTTTTGAATTTAGATCTCTAAAGTATCTCATATAAATATTGATATATTTTGATACTACTTATGACCTATTATAGTCGATGGTAACTTAATTGGTAGTCTTTAACTAAAGCATGAACTATAAGTAGATAATTGAGTGATTAGTATAGGATTCATCATCCTAAAGTGATTAAAGAGAATGTTCTATTATTTTTTATTAGTATTTATTCAAAAAATCCCTGACTGAGGTGGAATAACACTTTAAAAATAGTTTGCAAATGTCATTAATAGAATTAATTACTATTTATGGAGAGCTATTATGATTGGCATAAAATAGAGTGGACATTATTTCTATACCCTATATCTAATCTAAACATTGTATAATGAAAGGATTAAATTATACAAAAAAATCATATGTATAAAGATTAGTCAAGTTCCTCGAAAAAAACAAACTTTGATAAAATCATATGTATAAATATTTGGAAGCTCATAATGTGTTGCTAGATACTAATCTTGATTTATAGATATAAATTATTTAATTAAAAAATTAAAGATAAATTAAATCTAAAATATAATATAGGGTTACAATTTATATATGCTGCCAACATATTTAGGAACCTAATAGGTCACACACAAAAAATAGGTTAAAGAGAGAAAAAATGTTTTAATTAAGTTGGACTTGATTGTAAAGTTTTAAAAAAATTTAAGTTTAATAAATAAGGATCTTTAATAAATAAGGATCAATATAAAATATTGGATCATATTTGTGTGCAATTGGTATTTAACTAGAATTAATTATAATTCTAACTAAAGTTTAATTGAAATTAAAATTTTATTTCAATTAAACTACTAACATGTCCAAAAACATATTATAAAAAAACTTAGGCTTCAAGGGAGCTAGCACTTCTTACCTCACCTTCTTTACAACAGTTGTAAAGTTCTCTCGACATGTTTTGTAGATATCGTTAGATGCTAGATATTTTTTCAACTACGATAGTTGAGATGAGTCAATTTCAAAAACAATTTGAGATAAGCGACAAGAAAATGATCAAACTTCAAAACAAGGTATAAATATGATACATGCTTTATTATGTTTTTTTTTTGAATTAATCATGTTATAAAATTTAAGTAATCTCAATTTTGAGAAATCAATTGAAAAAATTCCGTTATCATTCCACTACATGTGATATCAAATCATACCCCAATCTTGTAAAGTCAATAACACTTGTGTCTCTAAAGCTAGGAGTTTATATTTCATCAACAAATTATACATATAAAGTTATTTAAAGATATAGGATAACAGAGATGAGATAAAGGATCCTTACAAATTATCCATAATATCATTTGATTCTTGAATTAAGTTATTTGTTTTTACTTCTTTTATTTCTTTGATGGAATGTAAGATATGTAGCTAAATTTTGAATTTTTTGTTTTCTTATATGTTACCAACCATTTTGTATTGGAAATTTATTTATATATATTATTTTAGGATATAATTTCATTTGTAATTTTACATTTATTTTAAAATTTTCGCCAGTTAGATATGTATTCAGAGTATTTACATGTGACTATTTTTTGACAACTGCTCAAATTAAATTGTTAATTATAATTTAAATCACAGTATCCTTATTATATAATTTAAATAGTTTTCATTTGACATTTTTATTTAATACTTTTAGGATTAGTATTGCTACCTTCTCGTTTCTATCCTTTTAGATACAGAATATAAGAATTGAAACCGTTGACCATTGACTATACTCGAGAACATCCCCTCATAATTCATTGCATTATGATAAGGCTTCAACAGTTCTTGAAAATATTATGGAGGTGTTTAGCTAATAAGCTGGTTTTTAACTTTATGATTAAAAGTTAATTTTTTGATTATTTTAAAAAGTTATTGATGTATTTGATGAATAGCTTATTGGTTATATTATTTAACCTCAATAAGTTGATTTCTAAAAGCTTAATAAGACGAGCTTTTTTTATGATCAGTCAAAAATTAATAAGTAAAAAAACAATTATACCCTCTTTCATAATTTTTGAATTATCTTAATTATGGTATAGTGATATTATGAATAATTTAAACTAAAAATTATGCATGTATTCTACAGTGATAAAAGTTTTTACACAAAACTTAAAGAGATTTTTTGGTTACAAAATAAAAAAATATGTTATGGTGACAAAATTTTTAAGAATGTTCTATATTTTTATTAGAATTAAAATTTTAAATTTTTGTAAAATTAAATATCTAATCATAACTTTTTTTTAACGCCATGTCTTTATAAGTCATTTTATAATTAAACAGTTAATATTAAATAGTTAATTTTACCAAACATCTTTAATAAACAACTAATGTTATCTGCTAGTCTATGATCAGCTGTTAGCGTGATGCTTGAGTAATTCAGTTATCGTAGATTTAGTTTTATTGTACGACTAACCACTAATAAAATCAGCCAACAACTAGTACAATCCACTAATTGCGAAACAAAGCACATTCTTCCTCGTAATCGTGATAGAACTGGATGATTGCTAAGTTACTGGCTATTTAATTAATGTTGGCTCGTATAGTAAAACCAAATCTACGATAACTGGATTACTACTCAAGCATCACATGAAAGCACACGCAAAGAAATCTAACAATATCTTTATTTTAGAACTTCTATAGTAGTTGGTTAACTGTTTGAGACTCTTAGCTCTCTGATCGATCAAAACACATACATATGTACCCTTTCAACAGGAATAATTATACTTCGTATTGGAACTTGTTCACGTATTAATCTCAGCCAGTTCAGATTTCAAGAAGTTCTTCAATCAACTTTTACATGATTTCCTCTTTAATTTTCCTTATCGCGATTTTCCTTCTCCTTTTATTTAAGGGGATTAGATTTTTTATTCCAGTTATAATATTTTTATCATGTTCTATTAAATCTCATCTACATATTTACGTAAATTTTAAATAAATATATAGATAAAATTTAATAAGAAAAAATTGTAATAGAGTAGCTAAAACAAAATACTTAATGTGTATTTAAGGTCGGCGTGCCTAATATCTCACATGTCGTAAGCATCAATATAACCAACTAAACATTTGTTTTATATTTTTCATTCCATAGGGACTCAAACTTGAGTATTCTCAAGGGAAATAAAGACTTTATCATATCTGAAGGGAAAGCGTGAAAGAAGCCCTCTTCATCAACTATTTATGTAAATGTGATTTGGGATCCTAAACAAGGGGTTAATCTAATCCTTTTAAGAAACAAAGTTTTGATCATAATATGACCATTCACGTAATAAGGTTATAGGAAGAACCAATAAAATAAGACAAGTGCAACCGTATTTACCGAATGCTATGTCCAAATGGTTAAAACAATAGAATTAGTCCCCTCACATTGTATAACTTAATAAAAATTAGTAAGTAAGCAGGGACGGAGCCATGTTATAGGTGGACCTCCCTTTCAAATATTTTTTTATAAATTATTTATATAATTAAAAATTTTAAAATTATAAATATAAGTGACCCCCTTTTTTAAAAAAACCCTATATTAATAATATTATATTATTGTATTATTTTTTTGCATTTAGATGTTGGCCCCCGGCCTCCCTTAGAATTGAGTCTGGCTCCGTCCCTGTAAGTAAGCGTCATGGACAATCCCTGTATCGTTTCTCCCAAGTTACCTATGATATTCGCTAGTTGAAGAGCTTTATATATTATATTAAGCTCAATTTTTCGTAAATTAGAATTATTGTTCAAAATATATATTATATTGTTGCACCCATCATTTTCTCTTTTATATGTATATTTATCAACGACCCTAGTGATATTTTTCATATTTATTTTATATGAAATTTGTTGGAGTCAGTGGGGCAATTAAAGAATATATATTATAAGTAAAGAATATGGCTAGTGTTAACAATATATCATATATGTTTCTTCTGCGATTCAAGAACTGATCTTGAAGATGAAGCATGAAGCAAACATGCAAACACGGGGACGAGAGTGTGCACACGTGAGCGTAATTAAGGCCTGAAAAAGAGTGTCAATTCTTGGAAAGCTCAGTCCGCGGATTGAAATGCCCCACGACACAAATCCTAACACAACACGCCTTCACCTCGCTTCCTGCCATAACACACGCCAAGCACTTTCGTCTTGTTGGAGTTTGGGCCGATGATCCTACTTTCATGCCCCCATATGCCTCCTCTTGAGATTTGTAGTTTTGGGATGCAACAAGAATAGTACATTAACATGTTAATGTAGGAGAAATATACAGGAAACAAAGAAGAAATTAAATGATACAAAAGATTTACGTGAAAAATTCCAATATAGAATAACTTAACAGTTAAAATAATATATGCCAAATTTCTTCCGAAGTTTAATTACGTAATAAGAGCTTTCACTTGCAAAACGGTAGAGAATGAGGTTTCGATACATGTTCCGCATCCTAATTTAGACCTTTTAAAATATACTCCCTCCGATTCATAATAAGTGACGTTTTAAAAAAATGCACACTTATTAAGAAAGTTAATGAAATGTCTGATATACCCTTATTAATTACATGTTAAAGTGCCTTGAAAATATAATCTGTGTAATCTGTGTAATTAAGATGTGAGAGAAATTAAAGGTTAATTTTGGAAGTAAAATTATAAACATGCATACAAAGTTAAGAATGACACTTATTTTGAATAATTATAATGTATCTAAAAAGACACTTATTATGAATCAGAGGGAGTATGTTGTGATATTCTCATAAATGTATATTTGTCATAATAAGAGACCTATTTTGCTTTTGAATAAGCTAGGATGATTCAAATATTTAATATCTAACTTGAGCTTCACTGTATGACTGTCCATGCTTCGCACGGTTAGAATTAATGATATGCTCATGTTCCTTACTCGAATTTCCCTAAAGAATCACATGATCATCCATTTTTAACCGTATTTTTACAACTAACATGTGGAGTTGCGTCACATCAGTCTGTAGATTTATTTAGCAGATTGGAAAGTGGTCAATTCCATCCAACAAATGGTTCATCTCAATCTCCTCTGTACTCGTGAACCCCTTTCCATTATTTATTTGACACGACTGGGACCTTTTGGGTGTATAACATAGATTACATTCAATCATTTGCAAGAGAGTTGACAACTTTATGAAAAAGTTGTTATCGAGAGTTTCAAATAAGGAATTCTTTGGCAATGTTATTGTAGAGTCTTTCAAGGAGAAAATAACTTAAATCCTTGATATTACATCTTTTCCTAATAGATCACTAGAAAGCGACATTGATATATCTGTCTTATTTGTCTCAAATTGATTTGAGCTACACTTATGAATTGAGAGTGTGAGTAAAATACCTAAATACAAGTGAAGTGAAGTATTTGAGAACAAATATACTTGTTGGTCAATGATCACAAAAGAAAGTTGAAGTAATCTTTGGGAGTTAAATTTGACTACCGCAATAAATTTATCCAATTATATTACACTAAAAAAGTTTCTTTGACATTAAAAATACCCATTAAAAGTGATTTTAAAACAGTAGTTAACCTGTCAAAATCTTTAAAAAGCTTCTCAATATGATGAAATTCTTTAAAAATAAAAAGTTAAGCAATAAATAAACTAGAGAAGGTTGAAGAAACCTCCTATTTACACCTTCTTTCTTGTGGTTATTAGTGCTCATCGAAATCACATAAAAGATTTTATAATAAATAAAAAATGGCAGAGACAGTCGTAATTCTCTCAAAGGAGATACTTCCTCTTTTTCCAGCAAACTATTTTAGGCTAATAATAGAGAATGCCACTAATGGAGGATTGAATTGAAGAAGCCAGTCGGTTTTAATACAACCTAAATATAGAGATATCTCAACATATAAACTCATAGATGCATGTTCAATAGTGATATGAATAAAGCACCAAGTGTTGAGAATATGGGTGACTCAAATCCTCTTCTGCCTTTGATTGTGGTTAAGCATGTCACAATATTTAATATGGTCCACTAATGTTTGAGTAATGATCATATTTGTTGTAGGAGTGTGTGACTAGGTATAGATTAAGACTACAAACACACACACACACACACATCTGTATACATTCTTATGTAGTTCACCTTTTTGAAGCTTTTAGGATTATTATTCCATATTATTTTGTGAGAGAGGGTGTATTGAGAATTTATAAAATTATCTCCATCTGCATAGTGCCTACGAGTCTTTTAGAAATTCTTATTTTCTCTTTTCACTATAATGGATTTTTAATTGGCTCGTCATCATTCATGGTTTTTCCTCACTCTAAGGTTTTTCACGTAAAAATCATTACAAGTGGTATTAGATTATTTAATTAGGAATTCAATATGTCAACTTTCATAAAGTTTGATATCGGGAAGTTTGAAGGGAAAATCAGCTTTTCCATATGGATAGTTCAGATGAAGGCCAAAAAGAGCTTTGAGAGGAAAATATAAGAAGCTAGGCAGTATAACCGACAAATAATTGGGGGAGTTAGATGAAAAGGTACTCTCCAACATACATACTTGCTTGTCTAAGGAGGCTCTATATGAATCGGTGAATGAAACAATTGTTGTAAGCTTATAACTAAAATTTGAGTATTTGTACATGACTAAAAACCTTGAAAACAAGCTTCATCTCAAGGAGCATCTATATGCAATATGTATAGATAAAGGTACTATATCCAATCTCATCTTGATGAGTTGAAGTCTATTATTGTGTACCTAGAAAATATTAATATGATAGTTGAAGACGAGGACAAAGTTATTTTGTTGGTAGTCTCACTCCTTTTTATAAACAGTTCAAAGAAATCATGTTGCATGGAATTGATGTTACCTTATCTTTTAAAGATGTTAAATATAACTTATTATTGAAGGAAATTTTTGATCTTAAACTTCATCATGAGGATAAAGTTAAGGGTTCGTCTATAAAAGGGAGATCCAAAGAAAACGGAAGTAGTAGTAGTAATTCAAAAAAATCTAAGTCTAAATATATAGGACACAAATCCAATAAAACCTATTGTTATTATAAGTATATGAAATTTGAATGTTACAAGTTAAGAAGTAAGCAAGATCATGAGGAGAAAAAGAAGTAACCTTAAAAATCTATTAAAGCTAGTATTGCTAAGACTAATTCTGAAGGTGATGTTCCGTCATCTATTACTTCCATTAATAGAGGAGTAAAATCAAATGGGTTCTTAATTTTATATGTGCTTTTCATATGTACCCTCAAGGACTTGTTTGTCACTTTCGAACCCGTTAATAATGGTGTTGTCTTGATAGGCAATGATACACAGTGCAAGGTAATTGCATTGGTAGTATGCATATCAAGACCTATGATGATGTTTTTAGGACTTTATCCAATGTTCGTTATATTCCTAACTTGAAACAAAACTTGATTTCTTTGGGAACCTTTGATTGATCTCTAAGGTACAAGTACACAACTAAAGGTGGAGTTATTAAGGTTCTAAAAGGTTCTCTTATTGTTTTGAAAGCTAATCATTTTGGTAATCTTTATGTCTTGCAAGGTTCAATTATGACAGGTCTACAACTATTTCCTCTCATATGCCTAATTCTAATTTGACCAAATTATGGGACATGCACTTAGGCCATATGGGCAAGAAAGGTATGGCACTTCTAAGTAAAAAGGTCTGCTTGGAGATCAAGGCATCAGCAAGTTAGAGTTTTGTGAACATTGTGTTTTTGGGAAATAAAAAAAGAGTTAGTTTCTCTACTACAACTCACCGTGTTAAAGACATTCTTGAGTATTTAGATCATAATCTATAGGGATCTTCTAAAGTTCTTTCTTATAAAGGAAAAAAAAAGATATTTTATGTCTATTATTAATGATTTTACTATAAAGATTGGGTCCATTTCTTAAGGCACAAAAGTAAAGGCCTCTTCATGTTTAAAAGGTGGAAAACTCCTGTAGAGAAATAAATAAGGAAAAAGATTAAGAAGCTTTAAACAAAAAACAGGTTAGAATTTTGAGATTTTTACTTAACTCAGTTTTACTCAGATCATGATATAGCTAGACATAAGACACTTATTGGGAAACCCCAATATAATGGTGCTACAAAATGGATGAATAGGACACTTTTAGAGAGACCTCATTGTATGCTCTCCAATGCTAGCTTGTGGCATTAACTTGATTTTTGGCTGAGGTAATCTCTAGTTCTTGTTATTTGGTCAATCAATCTCTACACTCTTCTGTTGACTTCAAAATCCTAGAGAATTATGGTTAGGTAATCCAATTAACTATTCTATTTTAAGAATTTTTAGATGTCCTACATATGTATATGTTAATGATGATAAGCTTGTACATAGAGTTAGAAAATGCATATTTCTTGGTTATACATATGAATCTAATGGATATTGTTTATGGTATTCCGATGAGTCTCACACAGTCATTCTTAGTAGGGATGTTACTTTTCATGAGGATTGTTTACTTTCTTTTGGAAAAATTCTAATGTTTCTTCTTTTATTGGTACACGTTAAAACCTTCTTGTTATTCTGAAAATGTTTCCTGTGTCGATTCTTTCAATTGTTTAATGGCAATGAATGAAGAAATTAAAAGTCTTCATAAAAATAGTACATGAGATTTAGTGGAACTTCCAAAAGGAAAACAAGCTTTGAGTTACAAATGGATCTACAAAAAAAAAAGAATGATATTACTAGAGTTAAAGAAGCAAGATGGAAGACACATGGAAGACATGCTTGGTAGTCAAACGTTTTGATCAAAGACAAGGTATTGACTTTAATAAAATCTTTCTCCAATTGTATGTCATACCTTTATTCATGTGCTACTTGCATTTGTTGCTCTTTTTAATTTGGAACTTAAGCAACTTGATTGTGTAAAAGTGAAATGGTTCGATGTAATTTTCTTTAACTTTCATGCATCAAAACTATTTAAATACAGAGAGTTGTATAAAATTAAAAAAAAAGAAAGGCAATCAATTAATAAATAGTAAGAATATTGATTAGAATTAAGAATAAAAAGAAATAATAAATGAAGTACTGCATAGTACTTTATAGAGTAAAAGACATAGACTTTCCATATAACTTAAGAAATTTAAAAAAAATATAATCTTTAAAATTATCAACAAAAACCTTTTTAAATTTTCAGTTTTTTTAAAAAGCTTTTTCTCTTAGAATTTAGTAAAAAAAACAATAAAACATATGCAGTAGGAATATCATACGTGAATTAATATAGTAACTCAATTGAGCTCTTAGACTCGGCCCAAACAAATTAAATTTGATTAAACCTAAAAATTTAAAATAATTATAATAAATTATTATATTGAATCGAATTTAATTAGTTCATTTTGAATCTAAGAGTTTGATTCAATTATTATGTAAATATCATTTGGTTCATTTAGATTTGAGGTTCATATTATGAGTATTTCGTTGTTGTTTTTTTAAACTAAAGTTTATCAAAAGAGAATTTTTAAAAATTAAAACTAAAAAGAGTTGTTTCGGGAGAAATTTAAGATTAGATCTATATTAAAAAAAAAGGAGTACATTGTTAGTTGATGCTAATTCGGGTGATATATAATAATGATTTGGTAGAATTGTTAAATAAAAAATTTAGTATGCCCAAACATTGGCAATAATTAAATTCCAGGTCAGTCAAGCATTTCAAAGCCCACTTATTTAAGCCAGAGTTTTGTTATCCTTAATCCACCCATCTCAGCCCGCTCTAGCTATTCCTTGCCTTTCTATCACGCTCTCCATCTCTTTGCATGTACTGTCTACTCTGCGACTATGGAATTGTCTCCAACACACATAGACTCTACCTTTTGGCTATTTTCACATGCAAATATATTGCACACCGATAACTTGATCCTTTCTAAAACTCTACTGTCCTTGGCTGTCTTCACCATTTTACTAATTTTGGCTATTAACTTGCCCAGTTGGGCTTTCTCTGGCGGTGGTCTGGCTTGGAAAAATGGTCGAACCCAAATGGGTCGAATTCCGATCCCCGGTTCTCGAGGCCTGCCCTTCTTTGGAAGCTTATTTGCCTTAAGCCGTGGGTTGGCTCACCGCTCTCTTGCTTGCATGGCTTCAAATTTAGCTGCCACCCAGTTGATGGCTTTCAGTTTAGGCCCTACACCTGCTATTGTCACGTCCGATCCTCAAGTAGCTCGTGAGATCTTGAACTCGCCTCATTTCGCAGACCGTCCCATTAAGCTTTCTGCTAAGAGCCTCGGATTTAGTAGAGCAATTGGTTTCTCTCCCAACGGCACTTACTGGCGGCTGCTGAGAAAAGTAGCATCAACTCATTTATTTTCACCCAAGCGTATTGCTGCTCACGAGTCTTCACGTCAACTAGACTGTGCAATTATGTTGCGAAATATATCTAATGAACAGTCCTTACGTGGAGCCGTTGAACTACGAAAGCATCTCCAAGATGCTTCTCTTAATAACATCATGGGAATTGTATTTGGGAAAAGATATGATGAGTCTAACATTGAGGAGGCGAAAGAATTGCAGGAGCTTGTTAATGAAGGGTTCGAGCTCTTGGGTGCTTTCAACTGGTCTGATTATCTCCCATGGTTAAATTATTTTTGCGATCCTTTTCATATCAAACAACGTTGCTCTGTGCTACTTCCTCGAGTCGAGAAGTTTGTAAAGCGTATTATTGTGGAACATCGAATTAAAAAGCTCAAAAGTGCCTCGGATGGCGGTGATTTTGTTGATGTTTTGCTTTCTTTGCAAGGTGACGAGAAACTAGAAGAGGACGATATGGTGGCAGTCTTATGGGTTCGTATTTAACACATGTACAGTACTTAATTGCCTCATTTTCACCCTAGAACAACTCCGAAACATACGCGTGGGCCATTTCTAGAAACCACTTGACACATGATCAATTCTCGAAATCCAGAATCTAGGGAAGAACCTGACTTGGTTTATTTATTAAAATATTAACTTAAGCGGTAATTTTATCAATGCTTGCAGGAAATGATCTTCCGGGGCACTGATTCAGCAGCGCTGTTAACAGAGTGGATCATGGCGGAGTTGGTTTTGAACCCAGACATCCAAGCCAAGCTCCGACAAGAAGTTGACAGTGCTCAAAATTGTATGGCTAATTCAGACATAGCTAAGCTACCGTATTTACAGGCTGTAGTCAAAGAATCCCTACGTTTACACCCACCAGGACCTCTTCTGTCATGGGCAAGGCTATCCACATCAGACACTTGTTTAAGCAACGGCATGGTGGTCCCCAAGAAAACTACTACAATGGTCAACATGTGGGCCATAACTCATGACCCCAGGATTTGGGCGGATGCTTTGGTGTTCAAGCCTGAGAGGTTCATGGAAAGTCATGGCGGTGCTGACGTGGACGTGAGGGGCGGTGACCTCAGGCTTGCGCCATTTGGAGCTGGCCGGAGGGTTTGTCCCGGTAAGAATCTTGGATTTGCCACAGTGTCCCTCTGGGTGGCTAAATTGGTTCAACACTTTGAATGGGCAGAGGATGGCTCAAATCCAGTTGACCTAAGTGAGGTGTTGAAGCTGTCTTCTACTATGAAGAATCCTCTCTCCGCCATTGCTGTTCCCAGAAATTTTAAAATTTCCTCAACTTGAGTTACGGTCTTACGAGAAGAAGAACTCGGTCACTCACATTGGTCTAATTATTCATGTCATGTTAAAGTAACACTAGTTGAATTTCAGTGGATCCTATATATATATATATATATATATATATAATAAAAGCGTGTATGAAAAATAAATCTGGATTCTGTCGGACGATACGTCATGTCCTTTTGTATCCGAATTGATAAATAAATGGAGTGAATTGGTCTTCTTTATAAGTGCATATGTAGTTCTGTTGATAAGTGATACCTACACAGGTTGAGGAAGTGAGGAGTTTACCACTGCTATAACGTTACATTTTCACTTCCAAAATGAAATTGGGCCGACATATGATGATGATACACTTCCAATCTACTATATACAACGTCGAGCAAATTGGTAAGCTGAAGCAGGACATCGAGAAAGGATTCTAACTAGTTCTTTATTAACTTCAAGAACGCAAATTGGTGGATGCGACTTATGTATAAGACTAGGCATTGACAAATCTGACATACTAACCATATGCTAGCCATTAATGTTTTTAAGGAAATGATGACAGGCAATCTAGTATATATATTATTCAGGATTATTGGACATTGTTCACGGTTTTTATAATGCTCTAAACCTTTGTTGAATGACATATAAACGTGGCTGCATTGTCTCCACGTACGGAATCACCAGTTATATATTGTTACACTTAAATACGTCTTGTGGCTCCAGATGTTTCTTTTAAGGATGTTTAACGTAAAATGTCCTTTAACGTAAACTAACTAATGCATTTTAGATGAATTGGTGGACAATGTTGTAAAAGTTCACATATGCTTTCTTTGTATTGGACCTGCGTACCTGAAAGGGCAGACACTAACCCAGTGTATGGTTACTGTCCTCAGAGGTGAGGACAGTGGACAAGGACATTAAAGTTCTGTCCGTCCGACTGTTTGATTACTGTCCGCAACGAATTTTGTCCTGTCTTCAGAGGACAAAGACAGAAATTTATGTCCGTTTCAAAAATGAGGTACACAAAAATTATGTCCGTTGGACAGGAGTGAGAAATGACAAAACAACCCTCTTTTTCTCACAAAACCTATACCCCTCAAGCACTCTGCCGCACCTCCTTCGTCCATCTGCTGTACTCTCTGCCGCACCTCCTTCTTGTCTCTGCTTCGTTTTTGTGGCACCTCCTCTTCGTGCATCTGCGTCGTCTCCATCGCCCCTGTACCGGGTAAGACTCTTGTCGAGGCATCGTTGTTGTTCATCTGGAATACGTTATATGGGTTTCGTCTGGGTTGGTTGATGGGTGTCCAAGGGGTAAGGGAATCGTTGATGGGTCTCGATTGGCTGAGGCATTAGGTTCTGTTGACTGTGTTTTTCCATAAAGAAAACCCAAAGTGTCGTCATCTTCCATTAGAATACCGTTTGTATGAAAGGGTTTTTCCATTAGGTTCTGTTGACTGGGTAATCTAATGTCTGCCATCTTCGTTCTGTTTGTCGATGTTGTTGAATTTGATCTTCCATTAGCATACCATCTTAGATTATTTACGGTGTAAAGCAAATTACAACTAGAATCTATGCCTGCTCCTTCCACAAATGGTTTGAACTAGAATTAAAGACTTACCCTAGTGAAGACCCTTGCTTTCACCAAATACCTAATGGTTGATATTTGCAACTGGCATTCCAAATCTAGGATGCATAAAGTGTTTTTAGTATCAGCCTCATGGTTGGCTAGCGATGGCAAAGGCAAAAGTTCATATCATTTGTTCTTCTTTTGTGAATGGTCATGTTCGTCTTTTTGGTGGCAACAATTCAAAGATGGATGTGTGTTTGATATCAATGATCTGTTTTAGGTCTACTCTTCTGTATTTGTAAACTGGGAATTCTAAAGTATATCAGCTTACATTTTGTACGTATATATTGCTTGCTTATGTTAGTTGGGAACTTTGCATTGCAGAGACAGAAATCTTCTCCCATTCGGCAACTTGAATTAGACAATTTCCTCTCAAAGTGGTAAGCCCTTCTTTATCTTACCTTCATTTCACAATTTTT
>JAOSBP010000204.1:10555571-10577387 GCA_027563825.1 Erythroxylum mucronatum
TTCTGTTTTATGGACTTCTGATTTGTTTTGTTCTGTTAATGATAAAATCTGTTCTGAAGTGCATTTTGCCTGATTATAATCTCTGAATGCATGCTTATACTGTTATTGTGAAAAGAAATCGGTTAATTTAGATAAATGATTACTCACTAAGCTATAAGCTTAGCACGGTAGATTTGCCCCGTGTAGGTTCAGAGCGAGGAGATTAAAGACTGGGACGATTCAACTGCATTGGCCAAAGGAGTCTGTTTTATACTGTTCGAAAATATATTTTGTTTCGCGTGTTTGGGCCTGTAAATATTCTTTGGCTTTTTGTTCTGAGATTACAATATGTAATATATGTGTGTTTGAGATTTTTTTTTGTTTGTTCTGTCTTGGGTGGCATCCATGTATCCTCTCATGGGGTATTTGGGTGTTACACTATTACTCATCTATTCTATTATTAAAAAATTACCATTTCATTCCTTTTTTTATATAAAAGGAAAGATAACGAAACAGATTACAGAACGAGTTTAGGGAAATATATCTCCAACATATCCTGTAGAAGGATTAAGTGACACCCAATGGATGTAATATCAAAATAAATGACGCCTACATCAAAATGAACTGTATGGTTAGCAAGCCAGTCGACGCATCTATTAATTTCTTGATATATGTGTCGATGTATAATAGTCCAGTTTCGAGTAAACACTTCGTTAATGCCCATTACTATGGGATTGAGAGCCCATGATCAGTTCTCGAAGGAAGATAGGATATTTATCACCGCGATAGAATCCACTTTAAGTTCAATCCAGCGATAGCCCAAATTCCACGCTAGCGTAAGCTTGATAAAAAACACCCTAGAGTTCTGCAGACACCGATGAGTACCATCTGAGATTTTGTATGAAGCCTCCAAGCCAGTTGCATGCGCTGTCCTGTAACAGTCCACCTTCTGTGGCTGAGGACGAGGAACATTTGTATGCTCCATCTGTGTTTAATTTGACCCATTAAGTGGAAGGTTTGCTCCATCCGATGAGTTGCTCTTGTCGAGGGTAATAACCGGTACCAGTTCGGCTTTGTCATATGGCAGACTGGTGGATCTGATCTGCATAAGACAAAATGGGAGAAGCTGGTGAGTATGGCTAAGTAAAATGTTCATCAAAGAGGGACAAATTTCTCCATTTCTATAGGAACCAACAAGTAGTGCCAAAAATAATCGACCAGTCATGCCCAAGCACTCATTGGTGATTTTGGAGATTTGTAATAAGCCACTCTCGATTCGGCATAGTGAAAAAGTCAGGAGAAACTGTTTGTGAAGGGAATGTGTGTCACACTTGACGGGCTCTAGCACAGTCTCGCACTACGTGAAGCAAGGATTCTATAAGTCGACAATGATGACAATCGTCGTCCGTAGTGAAGTGCTTATGTACGCGTTGTTGAATAGTAAGTAACTGATCTTGTGCGAGGAGCCAGAGGAAGGAGCGAATGCGTTGTGGGCTCTTCCACTGCCAGATTGCCTTCCAAATATCATGAGGCGAGGCGTCGTTATGACCCATGATCATGGAATAAGTGGAATCTATGGTGAATTGTCCATTATCAGAAATTTCCCAGATCAACTTATCCTGTCCTAGGAAGGGCTTCGGGGGAAACGTACCGGCTATTGCCCTACAAATTGACGTCGGGAGACCATATTCAATTGCGTCCCAATTCTAAGTACCATCATTAGTCACAAAGTGTTGGACACTGAGGTTGAGAGTTAGATCTGGGATTGAGGTTGTAACATGGGTAATAAGAGGTCCTGCTCCCGCAATCTAAGGGTCTTTCCATAAGCGAGCCCTAGTGTCATCTTCGATCGTCCATTTCATGCCTTGAAGCACTAGGTACCAAGTTGCCTTTATGCTCATCCAGGTTATTGAACCCCCGGTTGCATCAAAAGAGGTGGGGAGATTGTTGACGTTAACGTTATATTTTGCAGAGAGAACTTTGACCCATAATACATTTGGCTTGGCAACCAGAGTCCATCCTAGTTTTGCTAAGAAGGAATCGTTAGTCTCGCGAATTTTTCGAATGCCAAGGCCCCCAATTCTTTCGGTTTACAAACTTCCTCCCAATTGACAAAGTGAATCCTCTTCTTGCCATTAGACGAATCCTTAAAAAATTGCCTTATTAGTTTCTCCAGCTCATCACAAAGGCTGTGGGGCAGTCGGACTGTATGCATTGTATAATTGGGAAGAGCCGCTATGACAGATTGAGCCAATGTGATGCGTCCGACAAAAGGCAAAAGGTTGGCTGTCCAGCCTGATAATCGTTGGTGAACCTTATCCAAGATGTATTGATAGGTATGTTTGCTGACTCTTTCGTGCAGTAGAAGAACTCCAAGATATCGTTCAAGATCCTTCGTTTGTTTGAACTCCAATGCTCGGCTTAAGGAGTGAGTCGTCATGGGAGGAGTATTTTTTGAAAAATAGCACCTAGATTTTCCTTGGCTGATGCATTGTCCAGAAGCAACACAGAAAGAATCTAAAATATCCCGAATAACAGATACTTGATCAATTGAGGCTTCAGAGAAGAGGATGATGTCATCAGCAAAGAACAAATGAGAGAGAGGGCAGAACCAACTAATCACCCATTTAAGTTATGAGTGTTTGATCCAAGAGATGTGGGCTTGGTGTGAAGTAATGGCATGGTTTAATAAAATTATTTCATTTTGCGACGCTGCTCTAACCAAACCGTGTATAACGTTGAGGCACTTTGAACTTGTATATAATGTTTGGAATAAATTGGGATCGACAATCGAACCGAGCAGGCTATCATGAAGTTGGGCCTTGTGTTTCCTACCCAGCACTATTGGGAACAGGTTAGAATGCAAAAAATGGTTTTTGGTTCCTAATATTAGTAATATGGGTTTCATTAATTGATTTATGCACGTATCAAGTTCAACAATTAATTACTAACCATTAAGAAACATATATCTAATAATTTCTTAAGCTTTAATTTGCTGTAACCGAGACTATAGTTTTAAAATTTGAACACATTTGAATTGAAATTTCATATACCACTCAGATTGATACGCATAGATGAAATTGTCATGACTAACTGATCAAGTCGCAGGGAACTAAACGTGTATATTTATACTAGAGGAAAAGGCTCGCGAGCCCAGGCACAGCACTAAAAGCGTTTTTTCAGCATCTTTTTCAGATATTGAAAATTTTTAGAACATGGAGTAAGTTAATTGAAAAAAATTAAGTCAAGGCCATTGTCAAAGGAATAGCAAAATTTTATCTCCAACCTTAGCAAGTCCACAAGACAGATCCCAAAGTCCAAACATGATCTCCTTTCACCATCAATGGCGTTAACCTTATGCCAATCATTCCAATCCCAACAATTGACCAGTTCGTCACCTTCATAGATCAAAACCAGGAATTTCTCCTGCATGCTACGATGCTCTAGTGTATACAACAAGGCTCATGTAACAACTCTATTGTCACAAATAGATTCTCTGAAAGGGAGTTAAAAACAATTTTTGCATCAAAATCCTACTAACAGTTCCACCGTCAATGTTTTAGAAAGTGGCCTTCTGAATTATCAATCTTTCTGTATTTCTCCCGACTTCCCAGCTGAAAAACAATCACAATCAAGCACAAATGATAATGGGAGGTTGGCCAACCTATTACATGTCAAAGACATATTTTGATAGCAAAGTTAAAAAAGATAGAATTTAGAAAAAGGAAATGCATACCAAAAACGGAGCCCAAAGTTTAAGCTTCTTTCCTAGTAATCCTGTCAGTTGAAAAAGCATAATTAGTAAGGTATATGCTTGGGAACCTCAAACCTTGGTACTTTATACAAATAATGGCAACTGAGAGTTAGCTTTTCCCTTTTTTTTTCTCCGTCCAATAAGAGAGTTAACTTTGAAGTCGAGATAGATAACATTAGCATCTTTAACATCATCAAGTAAGAACAGGCTTTCTTTAAAGCTCCAGAACTTGAGATTTAAAAACCCGGAGATTCAAGGAAACTCAATGTTAATTTTGAAAATTCTTTTGCCAGAACTCTTTTTAATCGCTGCAAGGCTCATATAAGTTGACAACAAAACTGTTCATATTCTAACCTGAAGCAATAGATTCCCAAGGCAGTAGTAATCTCATGAATGACAGATGTAGCGAAGTGCAGATAAAGTCCCCCTACATTCATGAAATAGAAT
This sequence comes from Erythroxylum mucronatum, assembly GCA_027563825.1. Lineage (NCBI taxonomy): Eukaryota > Viridiplantae > Streptophyta > Magnoliopsida > Malpighiales > Erythroxylaceae > Erythroxylum > Erythroxylum mucronatum. The sequence goes on from JAOSBP010000204.1 coordinate 10,559,752, forward strand.
GATCAGGCAAGAGATGCAAATGTTAGGTAGCAAATGAAAGTCAATCTTGAATAAAAAAAGCTTGAAGGCAAATTCAATCAACATGATAACAAAGTTTTCTAACAAACTAGTCAGATTTGATGACTACAACCTAATGAACAGAGTGAGTAACACGTACCAGTATATAAACAATAACCAAGGAGAACCCAAATCTCATCAACCAAAGGAATCCTGTCATAGAGAATAAAAAATTACAATGGAAACAGAATAGATCAAGTGATAAATCATAGAAATTACATGGCTTTCAATCCACCATACCCATCATTTAGCCTTGCAGTCAGTGAATTTGCAATTGCAAAAGGTAGAGGTAACAACGACTGCCCAAAAGAAATCAATAATCACCCATTTGTAATTTATCTATTCAAATGTTTACTTTTAATTTATTCTTTTTTTTTCCATCAATCAATAACTGGTTTGAATACACATGTTAGTTGAATCAAACACATACACAGATATTAAAAGTGATCCTTTGAAAAGACTTAAAGGAACATACCATACACATGTTGGTTTTCAGTCCCTTTGGTTCATCACACAAGTGAGCCAGAATCATTCGCCCCTGTTAAGAAAAACTTTATCTCAGTACAGCAACCATAAATATAACTGCTCTGAGTCCAAGAAAATTTGGACACGACAAAACTGTAACCATAGAATAAGATTAAAAAAAAAATCAAACAACCACAGTGAGGCACCAAAGTAAAAAGCATCTATTGTTTGCATACATCCTCAGGTGGAACCAGATAAATGCTCTCTGTGAGTTATAAAAATTGTCATACGAAACAAATATCATCCTAGGAACCAGTATATCAGCATTTATATGCCATGTCCCATTACTTGAGTCCAAAAAGTTATTATAATAATGATCTACTATAAAAGTATTATACACTCTCGTCTCTCAATAATCCAGCAAGTCATTCAAAACAAACAAAATTGTGCAATAAAGGGAATTTGTATGTTTCTGAGTCCAATCATGGAACTGATTCCCAACATGAAAGAGCAGCCACGTTCAGAAACTTGGTGTTGTATAAGCACGAGAGTAGTACATCAACATGTTAAGGGCAACATTCAAGAGTTGCACACAAGGATGCTAAGTATTAAACTGCAGAAAGGAGTCAATCCATAAATTGTCCAATTATAATCAGAAATGGATATCATGTATACCCCATTTGCCATTTATATTACAATTTTCATATAATGATTCTCCATCACACCACGTGTATTCAAATCATTAATTTGGTTAATATGATTAAATTTTTTTCATCATTAAATGATGAAAAACTGAAAACTAAATCACCTTAAGAAAACAAAAAGTTCTGCTCCAAATAGATCAAGACCTTACCACAAGAAACCCAAACGCAAGTCCTGTTCCCAGAACCACCAGATGGGGATAATTTCCCATTATATCAGAAGGAGAAAGATAATCCCTGTATGAGAATAAGATTCATATAAAGACCATGAACATCAAAGACTTCATCACATGCAAGACATTAGTGCATTTTGAATCATACCAGACAAGGACTCCTCCCATAAGCACGATAAAAGGATAAAGCTGACAACAACAAATAACAGTAAGATTCTCCAGCTAATACCTAAACTATGAGAGAAATTAGTTTGGTGCAAGTTTACCATTGCCAATGCCAGAAAGATGCTGCCTTTTCTTGCCTTAACAATTTTGTATACATTTGACACACTGCAGAAAATTTTACCCAAAAAAAAGTAAATACCAGGAAAAAAAGCAGAATTCGAGCTGGCCTAACCAAACAGAAATCTATTGACTCAAAGCTGAACTGACAATCTATTGACTCAGCTAAAGAATTTAGAACCATGAGCTATTCCAACAGGGAGTAAAACTGTGTTGTGTAAGATAAGGAAAAATAAAAATAAGTAATCTTCAAATATTAATGCATGCTCAGATGAAGAAACCTCAAGCCTAAGAATACTAAGAATAACTTACTTGAATGCAATTGTTGGAATAACAGCAAAAGCTATCATGAAATACAACACAGCCTTGAAGGTAGGAATTTCTGAAATCATAAGATGAAAGGAAACAGTAAGTAATTTATCTTAAGATATGCACAATAGTGATGGGATTTTTAAGTGCTAATCTCAGCACAGCCTAATTTATCAGGTATCAGAAAGTACAAAAACATAGTGCAAAATGCAGTTTGGAGACAATTCATGCTTGGGGAGACCAACGATAAAGTCTATCAGAAGGTCTCTAAAAACAATCAACTAAACCACAAGTAAGAGTTCTTCCAGAAGCCAGAAGCCAGAAGCCACAGATTAATTGCACATAATCATGGAAATAGTGATCAGGTGCTATGCATCGAATAACAAATTCTCAATATAAGACATAAAACCAGATGCAACTAATATTTTTTATGACATGATCAAGTATCTAATAGTGGATAAGAATTTTCCCATGAAGTTAGAGAGGTAAGAGATTTCAACTCTAAACTCCTTACAATTATACAAAAGGAAGTTAGAAAACTTACCATTAATAAATGGCACCCAACTCAAAAATGGAAAAGACTTCCCAAATTGCTGAACCCACCACTCAGCACCTTCATGAAGATGGTAAAAATAATAAAGTTATTACAGTTCATTTCAGATTAAAAGTTCACAAATGAACTCCTGTGTACATTGTCTTTCTTTGTCTTGAAAAGAAAAAGAAACATGGCACTGTGAGAGAAAAAATGTACCAACTAGAGCTGTAAAAAAATGAGCCACATATATCAGCATCAGCCCTTCTGTTGGCCCATTTATTGCAGGAAGAATCAGAGTATTGGTAAAAAAGCTGGATCAAAGAAGAGAGACTGGTTAGCAAATCTGTAGCCAAGGGTTAAACAAAAAAGAGAGAGAATGGTTAGATCGCTTACTGTTCCCATGTTGCACCATAAAATGGAACAGCTGAAATAACCCAGAACCAGAAAGTATATCTTCCACACATGGCAGTGCTACCAAATGCCATGCTCTCAAACTGGAAAAGGAAACAATATCGAACATGTGTTAACAAAAACTCCACTTGTTGGAGCTATAGAACCAAAGAGGGAAAATACATACAGCACATGCGAGTGCATCACATCCTGCAATACATTTAGAAGACCAACACATGATTCAGTAATTAACAAAGTAGCATACAAACATTAAGAAGACAAAAATTGAAATGCCAATTATACCATGATCAAAAAGTTCCCCTAGTGGACTTGAGGAGTTTGTCCGCCGTGCTTGCTTTCCATCAACAGCATCAAAAGTCTATGAATTTTAATGAAGAATTGTCAGAAAGAAAATTATAAAGATGCACAGCAGAAGTGTTAACAAACACAAGAAGCAAATAACTTCACTCCCTCTGAGAATCAGAATTAAACCTGATATAAGAATAGAAGTAGCCCATGCGCAAAATGAACCCATCTAGGTGGCGGTGTATCCAAGGTAGGTGAATATACCTGAGAATAAATCAGAAAAACAGAGAAGCAACCACTGAATGAATAAAAGTTTATTTCCTATCACCAAACAAGAAGAAAAAGAAATTCCAACTCACATAACCAAGCAGTGCAGAAGTAACTAAGAACATAAATCCTGTAAGTGTTATCTGAAAATCCAAAACCACAATAAATCAGTGAACATTACCACCTTAATATATGATTCTGCTTAAAATGCAAGATATAAAGTACGGTTATCGTACCATGTTTGGACTGCAGGAAAACCCAGAAGCAAAAAGTTGCCCGATCAATAAGGAAAGGAAAAAAAAGAAAAGGAAATATTAGCCAGAAGTCATTCATTGAATTGACGAACTTAAACTAGAGAAAAACTTGGTAAACCAATTGTAAATCGATAGAGAAGTGTCCCAACTAAAACCCCACATAATCACTACAGGAAATAAACAACAAACAGATCCCAATGATCAACAACTAACCCGAGCAACTTGCCCAATTACTACCCTAAAATGTAAAGCTAATAACAGCCAAGAACAGCAAAGGAAGGCTCACAAAGAGAACAATCAACAGAGACCATTTTAACTAAATTATATATATAAACAAAAGAAATGGAAGGTACTTACGGCATCCAAAGGGGAAAGAAAGTGACACATCGGCTCCAGAAGGGTTGCAACACATACTTAGCAAGGTAAGAATGATCAACACCACTATACTTGTATCTGTGAAGCGCTTGAACTCCATGCGATCCTATGTACCCCATCCCCCACTTCATTTGCAAAAGAACAGAATACCCAAAAACAAAATCAATAAACTGCTTTAAAAACTTGATTATAGCGTCACTTTAAAGCAGCTTCAAACTCAAACGTGGAAAGGCAGGGGACCTAAACTATATAAACAAAGAATCATGCAAAAAGAGAGTTGAAAGATTTAAAAAAAAAGAATCTAGAAGGGATTCGGCGAGTGTAACAATAGACCTAGAATTTAAAAGAAAAAGAAAGAAGAAAGTGAAAGTAACAAATGGGAAAAGAAGAAAATGAAGAATACAATAGCAGATCGAGAAAAAGAGAGGAAAACATTTTCCCTAACGAAATCGAAAAGGAGAGGGTTGTTACCATAGACAATGAGTAGATCTGGAGAGAGCTTTTGGGAGACTCAGTGTCGACAGAGGGCGCAGAGGAGAGTCATGAAAATGAAACGCGGCTCTCTCCCTAGAGATCGGAGTTGCTTCAATTTACTGGCTGGATTGGATGTAATAAAAATTAAAGAAAGCTTTTGTCTTAAAAGTTGGTAATTTTTACTTTAGTTAATTATGTTTGTCTTCAAACTTGAGAAAGTCCGCGGAAGTCGGAAGAATACCTTTCCATGCCTTTTACCATCAAAGAGCAATATCACACACGTGAATGAAAGTGAACTGAAGAATAGATATTCATGCCATGTTAAGTCCACTCTGAATAAGGCAAAAGTTTGATACAATAACCTATTTGACAATCGGGTTAATTGTACTAATTGTTAGCTATTAATGATATTAATTGTTAACTGATAGTTGATTATATTTATATCAGTTAATTTGATCAGTAGATTGCATTAACTTTTTGTTAAAGATGTTTGGTAAAATTAACTGTTTAATATTAGCTGTTTATATGTAAAATGAATTATGAGGACATAAACTAAAAAAAAAGGTATGAATATTATATATCTTATTATTTCGTTGAATATTTTTATAAGAATTTAGATATTTAATTCTACAAAAATTAAGTTTATAATTTAATAAAAAACATAGAATATTTAATAATAATGATGATGATGATGATAATGATACATCTAAATATAAAATATAACAATCCAAATGAAGTTTAACAACACAATTCAAATAGAGCAAAAGAAATGAACACTATCATTTAAAGCAAAGGTTTATAACAATTTAAGAACGACGTTTAACTGCCATTCAACTAGAAGCAATATTATCACAAATAGTTGTTATCTCCTGAGTTTTCTGTTCTTCAATGTCTTCTGGTGTAGAGTTAACTTCAATATCTTGAATATATCTGGAGGTATAAATTCAAGATCTTGATCGATGATGCTAAAAGTCGGGTCGCCAATTATACTTCTTCTAATGTAGTTATGCAAAACAAAAGCTGCACAAATTATTCTATTTTGATCCATTAATGAATACTTAGACATTTTCTCCAATATCTTTCATCGAGTCTTAAGAACATCGAAAGCCCTCTCAATACAACTTCTCAATGATGAATGAGCTCGATTAAATACTTATCGAGATCTTCTTGGGTTTGCACCATGAAACTCCGATTAATGATACCTTGTCTTTGAGTAAGGTGTCAAATATCATTTTCTTTCCAGATAGCCTTTGTCAACAAGTAATATTTACCTGAGTTTTCGTAGAAACAATATAATTAGTATAAATGATATCATAAAAAGTCTAAACCATGAATAGTAAATCCTATGAATCTTAAAATTATCTATTGGTGGTTTTGGAAATTTAAATCTCAGATTACTGATTGTATTAAGGAAAATACGAGAATTGTGTGTTGATCCCTCCCAACCTGCTAAAACATATGTAAATAGTAAGTTAAAGTCACTTGCTGCCAATACATTTGTTGGTATTCCTTTCCGTCCTCTATATCTCATTTGATCCTCCTTTGTAACAACTACCGCGATATGTATACCATCAATAGCTCCAATGCAATCCTAATATAAAACAATAATCATAAGATGATAAAACAACATTTTTCAATGGAAAATATAATGAAGGAAGAGGAAGAACATATTCAGTTACCTTAAAATGTAGAATATATCTAGCATCATTGGCAATTTATGGTAGAATGTGCTTGAATTCAGGATCTTTTGGTACGAGTATATCCTTTGAAAATTCATCCATAGCAGTCAAAACTTCTTTTAAAACTCTATTCACAGTTCCAAAACCATAATTATTTTCCAAAACCATACATAATTGATGAAATATATTTTTGATTCATCCTAAATGTATTAAAACACCGTTTTTTATGACCATTCAATAATTCATTCATCCATAGTTCTTTTGTTTGATAGGAAGTCATGTATGGTTCCTTGTATATGTGGTTAAAAAAATACACACTCATGTAACCCGCTACACAAGCCACTGAATCCCAAAAGTCACTCTCATTGTCCAAAAATTGCTTCATTTGCAGAAGTTGCATAATTTGCATCACATTATCATCCAAACTTACAGATTAATAAGTAAAATTATATTGTAAATAAACAAGACACTTATATGTCTAAATATAAAGAAATAAATAATATAGCACGCAATAAATTTACAGATTACCAATAAGATAACATAATAAAATAAAAAAAGCTAACCAAGTTCATAATGTCTTAAATCACCCCATGTCAATATAAGTGCACAAATAATACAAACAATAAACTAAACATAGTATTGGATAGATAAAAACTATGTTTAATACTTTTTATGTTTGTCATACTCGTACATAAACTTTATGTATTCAACTCTCTTTGTATCATCTGGTAAACCAAAAAAATGGATCTTCTTTGCGGATCTTCAATCAAAATGCAAGCCATTTAAAATTCAGAAGTACTAGTCTCTAAACTAGGAAGGACTTTTCCAAGACCCTCTGCTTTTAGCATCTTCGAAAATGAAAAATAATGGTGACTAGCCTACAAATCAAAGACATTCAAAGGCCAAGCTACATAGAAAAAGCACCTGAACAATCACCTGAAACTTGGAAACTAAAGGAGAAGCCTTTAGGAGCGTACCGTAGTTACTAATTCCATCAGGAGTGAGCGGGAGCGAAAATGAATCATCTAGGTCATCTTGAAGAAGGTTGGAATAGAATCCCTTGGAGAGGCATATATCGAATCCTAAAGTTTCGTTGAAATGAGACTGGAGCGTGAATTTAAGTAGCTCTTCTATGTACTCTTTCGCGCTCTCTATTCTTTCACCCGCTATATCTATGTTTGGAGACGTGAAACGAGTTAATTACAACCAAAAGGACTCATATTTGTACTCCTTCAACTTTACTTGACAAACTTTACTTCTTCAACTAAAAAAGCGTGATATACATCTGAACGAAAAGAAAGAAATGGGTAAAATACAAGGAAAAATGGAAACAAGAAAAAAGGAACAAAAGAGTATGATTTGTCCTCTAAGATTCGATTCTCTAAGGATGTCGTCTAAGATTTAGTGTTTACCTATCTTCTGAGGATCCAGTTCCTCATGAACTCCATTACGAGCACCGTTTTGATTCTCATGTAAGCTACACAAATCTGTAAACCGATGACTGGTGATTTGGTGGAGATGTGAGAGCCAAGAGATGTGAGATGTAACAGCCTAGATTATCTTTTCATAGATATTGTCCGCTTTAGGTTACCCCTCGAGCTAAACCCCTCACGGTTTTACTCTTCTCACACCAGGAAAGACACGTCTTATGGGGGAGAAGTATCTATACCCTTATATGGCATACTTCGTTCTCCTTTCCAACTGATGTGGGATCTCACACTCTCCACCCCTTTTAGGGCCCAACCTAACTAGCACAACGGTTCGGTTACCAGCTCTGATACCATTTGTAACAATCCAGATTACCAAAATAGTATGTCAGACAACCGATCGACCATATCAACCACAGAAGGTGGTTGACAACGATCCTCTATAGCTCGGACAAGCTTAACGAGCCCATCTTAACCGTCAATCACGCTTTGATCTAACGGCCTTCATTCATCCACCAAACTTGGTTTCCTGTCTCCTTAGTGTTTAATGACACAGTGGTATGGTAATTTACAGATGGTATCAGAGCTAGTACTCGAACCGTTGTGCCAGCTAGGCTGAAGGGTGAAGTGTGTGAGGTCCCACATCGGTTGGAAAGGAGAACGAAGTATGCCTTATAAGGGTATGAATATCTCTTCTCCATAAGACGCGTCTTTTTTGGTGTGAGAAAAGCAAAATCATGAGGGGGTTGGCCCAAGGGGCAACCCAAAGCAGACAATATCTATGAGAGGATAATCTGGGCTGTTACATGAGAAATGCAAGGAAAGAGCTAAGGAAAGGAAGAAGATTCTAGAGAAAACGACAAATGAGACGGTCAAGAGTAAAGAGTAAAGTAAGGGCAAAATCGACATTAAACTAAAAAGTTATCAATTGATTACCCTAAACGCTCCTGTGGAGGAGTTTCTGAAAATCAACTGATTGAGTTGAATTAACCAATCCAACCAGCTCATAACCAAACAAGTTTAATAGTTTTTTTGTAAGGTTAACCAAATGATCCGGGTCAATCAGCTTTTACCAAATGAGCCTAAAGACCTTCTCTTTAATTGATGATGACCAATTCAAGACCAAAGAACCTGGGTTTCTGGATCTTAACAACCAAAAAGGGTTTGTTCAGATTCTGCTAAGGAATCAGCTTTGCTTTCTTGAGATGAGATTGGGGCGTGTTTGTTGTGCTAACCATGCAGTATCTCCTTCACTGGTTGGTCTTGGTGGGTTGGGGTCCTAAAATCCTGTCAGTTTTGTACTCACAGCTAGTTTGTTGAGAAAATTTGACGTTCTCAAAGAAGACACACCAGCAGCTGTCTTTGTCCTTTGTAAAAACCTTTTCTTTTTCTTGTCATTAAATAACATTATCTCCTCTTACAGAGCTTTGTTTTTGGTAGGCTGCCTGATTTGGTTGCACTATTTTGTAGGGATCAGAGTGCAGCTGTACGGTAAAAAGTCTCTCTTCAGTCTTCAGTTCTCATTAAACATCCCAATCCCAATCTCAGTTTTTTTTAAAATAAAAAAGCTAATAATTACTTAGAGTTAATAATAAAATTAACGGGTCGAGTGTGACTAACACCCATGTGATCATTATTGAGAGTGTACAGTATAATATTTGGGAGTTGTTGAAAAACCACCATACCCAAAGACAGCTCAGGTCTGAGCCGAGCCATAGCATCAACTGTAGCGTTTTCCTCCCTAAAAATATGATGAACCGTGACTTACCAACTACGTAAAATCAGCTCCCGAATGTTGCAGAGTACAGGCAGGAGTGTGGGTCTTGATGCTCGAATTCGGTTAAACCAACAGAAGAAGTGGGTGGGAAATTACGATATGATCACTATTCTCGTAATTGTCACGCAACCTTGTACAGACATGGAAGGAGGGGCAATAGTGGCATTGAAGAGTCAAACAAGATGGTGTTCCTTGTCTCTGTTTTAGTTTAGGGAGAAAAAGTAAATGGATTACAGAGACAAGAGGGAGAGAATAAAAACATTGCTTTCGCTTTCGCTCTCACATCCTCTCTCTCTTTTTCTCTTTTTGAGCACACAAAGACAGAGATTGAGCTCTGTTTCTTCTTCCTTCCTTCCTTCCTTCCCTCCCTCTATCTATCTTTTTCCTCTCAATGTCTGCTATTCATTCTCTCCTTTGAATCTTCCTCTCTTCTCTTGTTTTGTCCTTGGTTAGTTATACTAATTGTTAACTAGTTTTACGGTTGGTTTTTGTTGGCTAGCAGTTTTATGGAAGTTCTCAAGTCGAGTTGATGAGAGAATTTGCTGAATGAGGTACAGATTTGGTTGAGAAAGACAAGTCTGTTCTCTCTGTTTGGTTGCCTAGAAAACTGAGGAAAATGAAGGAAACCGGAAACTAAACTAAAACAATTTTAACTTCTTCTAGTGCAAGTGTCCAAGGATTTAGCTGCGGCCGTTTTGGCTCCTTGTGGTTTAGTTTGGCCACTCCATTTCTTCTCTTATTTACGATATTTTTCAACAACTCCCTTTCACCCTCTCTCCCGCTCTCTCTCACGTTTTGTTTGTATCCAAATGGAGGTGTTTGTTCAACATTGGCCAATTATATATCTTTTTAGTTTCGAATGCTGTGCCAATATCTCTGCTTCTCTGCCCTAAAGTAGACCATTTGAAGTTTCCTCGAACTAAATGTGCAGATGTTATGCTTATAACCGTCCATCGTTTTGCAGGAAGGTTGAATTTGGCTTGCGGCTGCTGTATTGTCTAAGGCCGAAAGCTCTCAACTTTGTAAGAAATGGCTTTGCTTTTCTGTTTCTAACTTCCACTCTTTTTGCTGGTTAATGAGCAGCAACACTAATTCTTGTAGTGGGCATTTTACTGATGTTAAATGGTGTTTATTTGCAGGTTCATTTTGTTTGAACTGAACCAATTAGGGTTCGAAATGAACGGTAACAGACAAATGGAAGTGCATTACATAAACACTGGCTTTCCTTACTCTGTTACTGAAAGCTTCATGGACTTCTTTGAGGGATTAACACACATGCCTGGACATTACGCGCATACTGGACCTTTGCATGATCAGGTGCAAGTTCTCATCTAATTATGCTCACGAAGGGGAAAAAAAGGGGAAAAAAAATTATATCTGGAACGGTAAAAGCTCCTATCAGGTCGTTCAATTTTAAATGGCAGTAACTGATGCGACTAATTAGGCTCCTGCCATACATTTAAAGGATATGTTCTCATTTTATCAGTATTGTATACCTGTGTGTGTCTTAACAGCTTCTTTATATCTTGTTTTATTCACTCATGAAATGGCATTTGCCACATCTTCATGTTTATCTTCCTGTTTACTGTGGTGGTTTTTCGTCAGGAGCTTGTTCAGGAGAATGGTTACTGGTCGCTGAACTTGAATGCATACAAATTTGGATTTTCTGCTCCAGGTAGCACTGCCAATTTTGGTACATATGAGGCAAGTGATATTATGCCGCGGATGGACATTGCAGGAAGAGCATGGGAATACCCTTCACCTTCTATTGTGAATACTGAAGAACCCACCACAACAGAAACACACTCTGAAGGAGATACGGGTGTGCATTATGTACCATTCATTTCTGACTTATTCAGGTTTAAAACCTATTTATGATGAATAGCATGGGGCCTTGAACCCTTTATTCAGTTATACATAACTGTTTCGAATCTTTGTGAGCATCCACTTTAGGTGATTATTTATTTTGCTGTTCTTTTAAATCTTAATTTTCTCATGCAGGTATTCCAAGCCATTCAGATAGTAACGATCCTCAGGTATGTCGATCTTTCACTGATGTAGTCTCAATGCATACTTGTGCTAAATTGGCAATTATGACATGACCATATTCCTATATAATTCTGATAACATCCTTAGTGAGATTTAACTTAGTATTCTGCTCCGTTCATGGAAAGACATATTTAAGAATTATCTTCTCCATTTACTACCTTTTACTTGCAGTAGTGAGTGCATTGCTAATTTTAGAGGTTAGAGTTAGGATATGCACTGTATTCGTCTCTATGTCTAATTAAACATTAATGTTCCCTTTTCTGCTTTTTCAGGATCAGGATACATGGCAAGATGATATTGATCCAGATAACATGACTTACGAGGTTCTTTTTATGCTATTTGTTAAAAAGTTACTGCATTCACATTCATGGTAGAACTTGACATTCATCTGCTTATACAAAGATTTGGAGTGGATGCACAGTTTGAGTGGGTCTAAGAATTAAGCTGACCTAAAACGGGGGGTTAGCATTTTGTGTTCACATTTTTTCAAACAAGATATTCATCAAGCTTTTCTCTTAAAGTACTATGTCGAAACCTGTGCTTTTACCACGTTATTTGCGGTGCTACAAATGTCATGGCTATTCTGATTGAAAATTTCGTCTCCACATGAAGAAAATGGTGATGTTGCTCTTAAAGTTGCACTAACATAAGCTTATGGTTTATGTTTGGGGTTGAGAATAATGAATCTTTGTAATATCAAATATTAATACATGCACTTCTGTGCCACAGGAATTACTAGATTTAGGTGAAACAGTTGGTACTCAGAGTAGAGGCCTTTCACAGGAACTAATCAATATGCTTCCAACCTCAAAATGCAAGTTCGGAAGCTTCTTCTCCAGGAAAAGATCCGGGGAAAGGTAAATCAATCACATTTGTTCTTCTTATTTGTCTTTTCTCTTATCTTTAACTTCAATCAGTTGTTCTCTGGAGAACTGTTACTGCCTGCTCTTATATCCACAACTGATTTATGTGTTTGGCAGTCATGAAATCTCCTTACTGTGTGATTCTTACTCCAATATTCCCCATTCCTCATTGTCACGGATCCTTTCCCTTTCTTCGAACTTTACCATAACCTGCTCAAAAACTATCTTACTGTTTGTGAAACAGATGCGTGATCTGTCAGATGAGGTACAAAAGAGGGGAAAAGCAAATTAAGCTACCTTGCAAGCATGTTTACCATTCTGAATGCATCACCAAATGGCTTGGCATCAACAAGGTACGATGAATGCTCTGATAAAACATTCAAAACTGTCCTATATAACACCTTTCTAGTATTTCCCTTTCTACCTAACCTTGTTTCTTCAGGTATGTCCTGTATGCAACAACGAGGTATTTGGTGAGGAATCCAGGAATTAAGAAGGGTATCCATTGGCTTCTTCTTGATGTGGTTTAATTCTTTTGTCTGTAATGATAGGGGTTTTAGTCAAGAACTAAGGTGATATACCTCCTCCTCCTCTTTAAACTTTTCTTCTTATAGTAGAACAACCTCTATACCATAGCTAGAGAACATGAATGTCAAGGTTGTACTATTTTGTATAATGTTCCCTTTCCTGTATCTAAAAGTTTACCATATTCTGGATACCCTTTTCCTTTCTTCATTAATACTTATTTCTCATTATTGCTTTTACCATTATTTTTCTTATATATATAAAAAAAAGAGATTCAATGTCATTATCAATATAATTCTGATGCAACTAGTGTACCAAATCTATTTGTAAAACTTAATAATGCAAACATTATAATGCCAAGAAGTAGGGTTTATAATTGACTGGGTAGAATTTGAGGTTTTAAGACTCAATTTTTAAGTTTGATCATATTTGAATGCATGAGTCTGAATTTGATTAAATTGTTGTAATTTATTTGTAAAATATAATAATAATGCTAAGAAGTAGGGTTTTTATTTGATCGAGTAGGAGTTAGGGCCCTTAGGGTGTGTGGTAAAGTTGATGAAGTAGAAGGCATGGGGTTAAAAAGTCTGGTGTTCGATTCCTCGTATATGGTTTATCTAGTATGGAATATCCGGTTGAGGTAATTTACATAATATTGTGTCAATTTTAAAATTTATTCAACATACATATAAAGATAGTTCTGTTTCAAAAAAAAAAGATTAGGGGTTAAGGTTTCTAAAGCTTAGGTTTTAAGCCCTGAGCCTCAATTTTTTATTTTTTAAATTAAAAATCAGAAAACGATGTTACTTAAAAAAAAATCATTTTTATTATAAGTGTTAGATTTTGGACGGCCTGACAAGTCAGAACTTGAGGCTTAACCAAACCGGACCTAAATGTCATGTCTAGTGGGGGGCATAAGGTCACATTTCACCTCTGTTTTGAAACCTGGATCACATTTCACCTCTGTTTGATTGGTGACCACTGACCGGTCGGTTATTGGATCCGGGTGATCCCTAAAAATTAGTCTTCAATTAAACCAATGCAAATTGGTAAGAATCGGTCAATTAACCGGTTAAATCGAGACTGATTGAACCTACATAGTTATTGGTTCAATGAATTGTTGTTTTTTATTTTGCTTTTTTTCTTTTTTTTTGATGTGTTATTAAATTCTTTTAAAAGTAAAACTCAACTTTTTTCTCAAAATCTAACATAATTATAAAAATTTATATTATTTAGTATATTTTTTTTAATATTATTAATATTATATATAATTATTGCATAATTATAATATCATATCGATTCGATCAGTAATCAAATCGATAAAACTGGTGACTAATAAAACTTTCGATTAGAAGTCGATTCTCGTCTCAAAAACCTTCCATTTTACTTGTGAGACATTGGCCGAACCGATGAATCTGACGAGACGTGCAGCTGTAAACCAATTGCATTGGACAAGTAAATAAAATAAAAGAACCCGAAAACATTAACCTACGAAACTAACTGACTTGGTCCATTTACTATATATTATAACTACACCCTCCAACGGTCCGAAATACTAAGCGACCCCACCTTCTTAACGGTCAGATGACTCAGATCCCCACCCTCTTCCCTTCTGTAACTAAAACCCTTCTCACACTTCTTCTTCGTTTCTCTAACTGTTGGCTGGCTTCTTATCTTGTCCTTTTCTGTTACTAAACTGAGCTCTCTTTCCTCAACAATGGAACCAGCGAAAATAGACTGGAAGAGGGTAGAATCCATATTCGTCGAGGACAGATTGTACGAGAATATCAATGCTCCCAAATGGGTTGATCTCTTGGCCCACGATGAACCCTCCGTTGATGACGAATCCTGGTTTTGTAGACCTGGTATGCTTACAAAGACGCATTTCTTGTTTCTTTGGTTCTCAAACTCTCTGTTCGTTAATGTTCTTTGGTGTGCAGATTGTAATCATCCAAAGAAGGTCGAGGATTTTCTTAAAACTCCGCCATCTTCAAAGGTTCTTAATCTCGCTCTCCCACCTTATTCATTACTAACTCAATTTTGTGTTTCCTAGCGCTTTTAGAGATGGGTTGGGTTTTTCTTGTGCTTTTCAACCAATTGTTCTGATAACACTGTTACTCTTATGTGTTGCTTGACTTACTGTGTTGCAGTTTTCAAGTTTAGCTGAGAAAACCAAAAACCTTCTCAGCGACTGGAATCAAAGGTATTGTCGAAGAACGGTCATGGGGTTTTCTTTAAAGATACAGTTCTGTTAAAGATTGGATTTTTCTTTAATGGAATGAAATTCTGGAGATTCTGAAATGCAAATCTTATTCTGTTACAGGGATGCGAAGTTGAAGAGAAGAGGGCAAATCCAGTCTTCATTTGGATCAAATGATAAAACCAAATGCAACAAGGACGCCGAGAACCAGAATCCGAACATCGCAACACCATCAAACCACCAAGCTAAGTTCATGAAAGAATCGATCAAATCGAGCACAGAAAGGAAGAAACCAATCGATGACATCTCGAGTTTGGAAACAAATGAGGCACCGAGGCTAAAGAATACATTATCAGCGAGGAACTTGTTTGCAGGGAAGGACATAATAAGCCATATTGCTGAGTTTTGTAATGAGTTGAAGAAAATGGCAACCAGAGCAAGAGAGCGAGAGAATGATGAGAAGTTGAATAAGAATACTCCTCCTAGTGAAGTCGGTGACAGGAAAGATTCTGAAGATAAAATGGAATTGGAAGAAGAAGAAGAGATGAAGGAGAAAGAGAGAGAACCGTTGCTTGAAGTGAGTCGAGAGGAATGTGACAGAATTGACAAAGGAAGGATCAAGGAGAAGCAGAGGAGGATCAAGTAAGTTCACAAAGTTCCTTGAATCCTCCATATCATTAGTATTCACACAAACAATTGGGTCGGCCTTCACGAGTTATGAGGTCGAATTGAACTGGATACCCATGTTATGTTATTCTTCATTCATGTGCAAACCTGTTTCTGCACTTGTTGCTCTATGAAGTTCAACTTATCCTATATTTGATGTTGTATAAAATTACTGATCTTCAACTAAATTCTTTTAATGGTGGTCATATGACAGCAGTAAGTACCTCTATTGGTATCCAAAGCCAATTAGAGAAACGCTTTGTTAGATGCTTGAGTCGCTAAAATTTCCATTCTACTTAATGGCAGAAGAGTTGATGAAGCTGAGAACATACCGGTCTCCCTGAACTTGGCAAATGTTAAGAACAAAGCAGAGGAACGCTTGCTGCAAATTCGGACTAATCCTCCGTCTCCTCAATGCTTTTCTACAACTCGCACAGCCACCAAAAGCACCATCACCACCACCACACCTTTAAAGGCTTCGAAATCCAGATTCATGGTACGCCAGGAATTAACTAGTTACATGTTTTCTTCACATGTTCTTACTCCCACATTCTACAACACAGGAAATCTCAGACTGATATACTTGTGAGCTTACCGGAAGAGACTGATTTACTTGCAGGATAGGGGAATTCTTCAAGAAGTGAAGCAGAATAAGGAAATGGCAAGGAAGGAGGAAACTGAGAACAAAGTCGAAAACTTTCCCATTGTAGATGGAAGAGAAACAAAAGGAATGGATGTATTCTGGTTTCTAAAGCCCTGCACATTATCTAGCTAGCCTGAAGAAGCACTACATCCAATTTTTTCCTTCTATATTCTTTCAATCTTTTCATTTCATTTTCCAGTAGTTGTTCTGTGTTTCATCACCTGATTCTTTTTATTCTTTTGCTATGTAGTAATAAAAAACTGTCATCAAGACATGTCAATAAGCAGTTATCAGAAATCAGAGTAAGAGGAGTGACCAAAGCAATCATATATTCCAATCCATTTAACTAGTGGCCAAAACAATGATGATAAACATTGCACATTTGCACTAGTGCTGTATATTGTATGATTGTATCAAAACGCTTTTGGGGTGTCTCAACTTAACCTTTCCTTTTTCATTATTGGTAATGTACAAACAACTAATGTACAAACAACCTTAGGATAAGAAAATGTAGCAAATGCCGAACTTTATATAGCAGATACTTTACCCATTTTCATATCTCCTACCAAAATTAGACAAAAAATGAAAAAAATTGAAACTTTCTTGTCTTTATGTCTGAAACAACTTGTGCCTATATGGTTCTTTATATTGCTATGATATGGCCCAAATCTTATGTCATCCATTGCCGTTCGCTTAGTTCAGACAAGAAGGCCGGCCTAGCTGTACTACATAGTTGTAGCCACTTGCCAATTTCTTGGAAACAAATGTTTTTGCACAAAGAAAAGCTGTAAGGAAACTCAAAGATTACTACTTTCCCGTGCTCTGTTCTGAGCTTTTGTAATTCAGCTGATCAACTACACAGTTCATAGTCAAGAAAGGAACTCGAAAGACAGAGTCTTTGGACTCAAAAAACACAACAAAAGTACTAAATCAAGCTTCTTCTTTGACGACCATATAACGTATCATAGATCTCTAAATTCTCAAATTAAACATAAGAAAGGAGGGTATCCAACGAGCAAAATCATCCTTTATTTCACCCAAACATCATCGTTACAGAACTCGAGTCATATCCACGAAACACAAATCCCGCATAGATAACAAGAAACACCCCGAACAACAAAACATCTCAACAAAAGAAAAACAAAAGGGTTAGAAGAATGTACACCAAAAGATCCATCTAATCCAACCTTAAATTGCAGAGCATGATATCCAAAAGCCT
>JAOSBP010000204.1:10594888-10604959 GCA_027563825.1 Erythroxylum mucronatum
AATATCCTAAAGCCTTAAAACCATTTAAACACTTCCTAATTTATCCTAACACTATTTTATGGCCTAATTTAATATTTGTCTTATTCTTTTAAAATCTAACACCAAAATTAAAATTCTAATTTAACTCAATTCCTTCAATTAATAATGATTGCACTAAAATCCCAAATTATTCTCTTAATGAATCACAAATAATAATTTCTTAACAAATCTAATTTCCCTAAATCCCTTGATTTAATAATCATGACTTAAGCAATAAAATCTTCAATTCATTCCAACCAAATTACAATTAATCAACTAAAATCCTTAAAATAATTTAAACATGCCTCAAAATCATTTACACATGCTTATTACGAATCGGGGCCCAACAGAACTGGAATGTGGGATGTGTGATATTTGAAGTGGATGGTATTTCCGAATTGTTTCGAGGTTATGATGAGTATTGATGAGATAAAAATGAGTTTAAAAGTTATTTCAGATAAATGATATGAGGTTGAACTAAAAAAAATGGTAGTAGAAAAAGGAAGAAGAAGATGATGAATAGTGTGTTTTACGTTGGTGTTTGAAATATCATTTTGAACTAGAGTTCTTTTGTTGAACAACTCTCAATCTTTTGCCTATAACACTTTCATCCGAACTCCAAATAACTTGAAACTTAGACCAATGGATTCCTAAGACATTTTTCCTTCTCTCCGTAAAATTCTAGAGCTATCTGAATTAATTTGAAATTGATTGATAGGATGAAAGTGTGGAAGTCTTCTGGATGTTATGAATTGGAAAATTTCCATGATCATGCTTCGGTTTTCAAATTATAACTTGAGATGTAGATTTCTAAATGAGTTATTTTTTGATTCATATTAAACTAGAGACATAATTCTACAATTTTTGTGAAGAGGTCAAATTTTAATTCTGTCTCTTTGATTTTCAAAATTGGCATAGAAATGAGTTTTAGCTTAGGCTGTAGCTCCACCAGGGACAGAAATCATGTCCTGTGGTTATTGATTAAACTGTATTGATGTGGGCCGAATTAGGCTTAGTTGTCTTCACCAAAGTTGTAGCTCATTCTCTTATATTTAAATTGGTATAAAGTTTGTAATTTTTTGATATCTGAGCTGAAAGATATGAGTTGTGCAAATAGAGGGTATGAACATATACTAGCTAAAAGTTCAAATGTGTACAGTCTTTGGTATTTTGGGCATAACTCATTGAATACTAAATCACATTAAATGATCTTGGAGGCGTTAGAAACTTAAGACACTGTAAAACAACTTTCCAAAAGGAAGTGTTGCCTAATTTTGTCATTTAACCTATCAGATTAATTATACAAAGTTGACCCGAAATTATATGGGTAGACAATCTAAAGTGGCAAATTAAGTTATGTAATGGATTTCACATTTACTTTATTATGGTCCAATTTATAAATACAAATGACGTTAATGAGGGCTTTGATATCTGATCGATTCGATGATGAGAATTTCAATAAGATACCCATAATTGTCATTGAACATGCATTGTGCATACTTTTTATACATTGATGTGCATAAAAGAACACTTGTACATTTGTAAAAAAAATGTGATATTTGTGAATGTGTTGTGTATGTTTTAGAGGAGCACATCGGACGCCAGTCGAACATTGCTGGACCATCCAGGCAATAGCTTCTTGGAGCGTACTGTGAGTCAACCTAGATGATTTCCTAGGATTGATTTGATTTGAATTTAATTTGATTTATTATACTTCCATTATTATTGAATTGTTTGTGATTGTTTTTGGATTTCGGACTTGAGGTCCGAGGAGTTTAATAGTTGGGCTTGTATTGGGAGTGTTTTGAATTGTTATGAATTTGACATTTGATTCTCAACGAAAGTTGAATGCTGGACTTAGGTCCGATGACTGTGATATATGAGATATTTAGAAATTGTTACATTTCATAAAATGCATGCTCAGATAAAGGTGTCGTGACTTAAGTTACCAGTATGAAACGCTTCCACGTAGAGCTTTGCTTCATGATTTCTGATTTTACACGTAGAACTATACTGTGTGATTCTGTTTGACTGAGCCCTATAGGCCGGTATTTGTATAAGTTGTGGCACTCGGCCACAACAATAAGAAAGAATGTGAGTCTCATGCATATAACATTATACGACTAAAATTTATTGAATGATTTGCAATGCTGCATGAGTGATAAATTGATGTGATTTATTTGCTATGTTTAGTAATGTGGACGGTGTGATCTTATGATATACCATGTTGTGTGAACATCTGGAATGTGTTTATGATCTGAATGAGTGTTTGTAAAATATGTATTATGTGCATGTGATCCGATGAAATCATCAATGATGGTTCACTCATTAAGTTTTCAAAACTCATAAAAATTGCAAGGTGATTTTTCAGGTATGAGACAGGAGACCTAGTTCTTAGACAGGACTAAAGGACCCTTTGGATTTTGTTATGGCTCAGAGGTCTGTTAGCTGGCTCTAGGAGTGTTGTGTCTAGTATTTGGTTGTTTTTGTTAGAACCTGTATGAGGTTATGTAAATATTTGTCTAAAGAAAATAGTGTAAAATTTTTGGATTAATGCAATGAATGGTTTTAAAATTTAGTGACTTCCGATTATGTTAGATGATGCCATGTGTAAGTTGGTTTTGCTTTTGCTCTAACATGCCATTATCATAAGATATGTACTTGAATATGCTTGAATGTTTGGGTATGTACCTTGTGGTAGTGAGATGTTGCAAATGACTCTTCACAACCTAATAGACTTTGTTCAAAATTAAATCAATTTCAACCCATCTAAGCCATTGACACATTCACACAATTCACAAAATGCAACCTAACAAACTATCATACAATATGCCAAATTCACATTCAACGCAAAACACATAACCCTCCTCACACTTGAATAACACATTATCCTTAATATGAGAAGGAGGCATACAAACACACATGGCAAGAAGAAACATAAATTAAAGTAAAAACAAGAACAAAATAAAGACTAAATTTAAAAAGAAAAGGTTTAGAAACAAAACCTCACGGTGATGGAGGCGGGGATGGCATCGAAGATGGTAGTTGGACACCTTGAGCCTCGAAGTAACGATGGATACGACGTATATCTCGCCTTTGACGTCTTTGAGTTCGGGCCATCTCCTTCATTCTTCTAGATTTCTTCGCAAGTGTATCTGTAATTACCCTAGTTTTCACGGAGATTTTATCGAGCACTTTTTCCAACCCGGTTCATCAGTATCTTCTTCCTCTTTGAACTCCTCACTAGTTGAGTCCTCTTCTGCTTGTTGAGGCAGTGTTGTGCTTGAACTTGCCTAACTAGCCCTGATTTTCACATGAGCCTTTTGGTTGATATCCTGGAGTTCCATGTTATGAGAATTAAGGATTTCAGCATGCCATAAATGATGATGATTTAGAAAATTTGGGAGGTGGACGATTAATCCACTATAGTCCACACCATAATACTCAGCAATGGAGGAAACCAAGTACCTCATGCCTAAAGTGTTGCTCCTCTTATGTAGAGTTGTAAAAATAGTGTTTAGCATATGCGTGGAGGTGCATAATGGGATGTTGTGATCCATGCACAACAACAGGAAAAGTTCCTTTGTTGAGCACTTGTTGGCTTCTGATTTATCAAAAACCAATTGACACATGAATTTGTGCAATAATAGGTGCTCATGGGTTCTTATCATGTTGTTATGGGCATTTTTAGCATCGAATCGCTCTAACCCAATGAGCTCATTCTAATAGCAACAAACACGAAATTCATCGTGATGATAGATAATGGAAGACTCGGGGAACCCCCAAATATCACACATGATTTCAATGTTCAACATATAGTTTCATTCACACATAGTTTCATTCTCGTAACCTAAACCACATTTCTTTAGGGTTACTAGGTTCGTAATATAGGGAAGTGAAGAATTCTAAAGTGAGCTCCTAGAAGACAAGATATTGGAAGTGTATGAACTTCGCCTGCCGAATTCTTGCTGCTAAGTTCTCTACCCTATCCTGTAGTTCTAGCCTATCAAGTGTATCAAAATCAAAATATTTCAGGACTACAATTTGTTTAGCATTGAGGGACTAGAAATGAATACCTTTCTTCTCTATGGAGATCGAAAAGGGTGCTCTAAAGTTCGTCGCCCTATTCCTTCACCCTCGTCCCATAACTTAGATTAGTCCCAATGATTGACCACGCTTTGCTGACTGCTTAATGCGCGGCATACTGGCTTGCAAGTAGGTAGAATTTGGTGGAGATTGGAAGTTTGGAATTTGGTTAGCGAGAAGTTCTAAAATTAGAGAGATAAAGTTAAAATGAAAGTGAGTGAAAAAGTGAAGTAAGAAATGAATATATAGGTGAATAGAGGATAAAATGATTTAAAAAATGAAACTGAAATTTGTGTGTTCCAATTTTACCCTGCCGTAAGCCACGATCATGGCCTACAATATTTCTACCAATTTCTGATTTTTCACAATTTTCTGAAATCACTTCTTAACTCTTTAAGGCTCTTTCACCTCCCTTTTGCTTATTTCCTCAATCATCAAATTCATGTCAAAGCCCTTTGCCTTCCCAATTTTATTGGAACAAAGTAACCTAACTACGAAATTCAACTATCTAAAAATTAGAGGAAATACCATCAAATTAACAATCCATAGGTTGCCTCCCATGCAACGCTTCTTTTAACGTCAGTAGTTCGACACTCTTCTTGTACTCAAGGTGGTTCAAATGAATAATGCAATGATAGCGTAGTCATCGATCTTACCATTTGCATATGATCTACCATGTCCTGGGTTCCACCTTCCTTCTGCTTCACCTTCCTTCTCCTTCTCCTCCATGTTCGTTTCTTTCTAAACGCATTCCTAGGATCCTCAATATCTTCCCATTATCCTCGAGGTTCGATTTTGTTGATGTTAACTGGAGGTAAAAGAGAACTATTATCTTTCTTCGACACAGTAAAGGTTATTTGGTTGTCTCCAACCCTTATAGTTAGTTTACCCCATCAACATCACTTATGGAGCGGGCAGTAGCCAAAAATGGTCATCCAAGGACCATAGTGGTTTCCACGTCTTCTCTGATATCCAATATAAAGAAGTCCGTGGGAAAGATAAAAATATCAATCTGCATTTGGACGTCCTTAATAATCCCCTTCGACCAATGAACTATTTTGTCTCCCGTCTTTAATAGCATCTTTGTGGGTTCTAACTTTCCTAACACAAATTTTTGACTAAAGGTATGGGGCATTATATTGATACTCGCTCCCAAATCTGCGAATGCCATGTATATGTTGACTCTATTGATACTGCAAGGAATGTAAAAATCCCCTGGGTCCTCTTTCTTTTGTGCTATGTTAAGGTTTTCTTCCGCTATGCACTCCTTAACCTTCTTCTTGACTGATTCCTTTAGATGTTCCATTATATCCTCAGCCTTGTTTAATTCAACCTCCTTCCTCCTTAGAATTCTAATCGTTGTTTTTCAATATGTATAATTTTAATAGTTTAACCAAGATACTTTGCAAGCGTACGAGTCGTTTGTGTAGTACTTAAGGTGTCGATCCCACAAGAAGGGTTAATCTAAGGCTAAAACTAATCGTAGAAATTCAAATTTAACTAAACTAAAACAATGATGCGGTTCAATCAATTGATTCAATCAAACAACTCAATTCAACAATTAATCATTAAATATTAACAAATCAACAAATTACAACACACACATCAATAATCAACCTAAGGAACTACCAATTTAGAGAAAGGAGAATTTTTACTTATCTTCAACACTAATCTAATTAATTATGAATTGTTTATTGGTCCTAGATGATCCTAGGGTTGATTACTCTCTCTCGAGTTGTAACCAATAGCCCTAAATTATAAACCCTAATCAGATTATGAAAAATTACAATTTCTCAATTCACAATTTATCCAAACCCTAATTAGATCTGAAGTTTTTAACTAGAATACCGAAAACTTATGTGAGATCTCTCTTCACAAAATTACCGATTTGATTGATTTCTCATTCTTATTAAATCACCTAACTTTTGTTAGCCCAATTTAATTATTTTTCATTCGATTTACCCTCTCAATCTATCACCGAATTATGCAAGTACAAAAATCAATCACAATGAATCCAAATAACATAAACAATCAGATTTTTATTGAATCAAAGATAAGAACAACCCGAAGGTGAGTTTAGACATTCCTCAACATTCATAAAATCCTATCTTAACAGTTATCCTAATCCTATACATAAATAAAATTGAAATACACCAAAAACTAAATCTAAACAGATGACGGAGGCAGCAATGTCGAGAAAACTTCTGTTCCGACAAGTACTTCGCGTAGGCTTCTTCTCTGTCTCTCTCTTCCTTTGTCTCTTTCTCAATCTCTCGATGAACTCTCTCTAGGGTTCCTTGATGGTGGCTGATGCAAGAAGCTCCTTTTTCCTCTTTTGTCTTGTTCTTTTTATACTTGATGTGTTTATGGCAACCCTATGGGTTTTTTGGGGGGTCAAAAACGTCCAAAAAAGCCCTCAAATTTTGACTTGTGAGCCTGTGTGTTTGCCTGACGTAGGCCACGATCATAGGCCGCTTGTAAGCTTTTTGTCATGATCATGGCAGGTAAGCCATGATTGTGGGTCAAGTCTTATGCTTCTTGCCACGATCGTGGGTTGTCTCCTTGCTTTTATCACGATCGTAGCAAATGGGCCATGATCGTGGATCATTATTTCAATCCAAGTCTCTCCAAAACTTCTCCGTTCTTCGTTGTTAACTCTGAAGCAATAACAAACACATCAAGGTACCTCAAAAGACATAATAATTAAGCTCAAATGCTTGTAATAACCCATAAAAACACTTGAACATAAATAATTAACAAACTAACACATTTTTACTGAAAACACATACTAAACAATCGAATAAATAGATAAACACATATCAAACTATACCCTAAAATATGATGCATTTCACACTTATCAACATCCCCACACTTAAACGTTTGCTTGTCCTCAAGCAAACAGAACAACAAATACATAGAAATTCACACAGCATACAATGTTGTAGTGACGCAATGGCTTCAACTTCATGAAATAAATTTAATTTAAAACACAATCATTCAAGTGATTTCAAATCATTAACATGCAAAATCTGTGTCTTGGGCTCTGAGCTAAATAAACATATTAATCCAGACTCAAGTGTTAAATTGTTTACCCTTCTCTATTGCACACACTCATTAATAATTTTTTGGTCGTTCAGTACTATAACTAGAATTTATTATTTTATTTTCTTCATTAATCAATCATAATCATTGGTCTATCTAATTAAATTTATGAATAGTTGGTAGTTAACTGATAGTCCTCATGAGATAAACCCATACTCACCAGTGCTAACTACAACTAGGTCGTGTACTTAAGGTTAAAACATTATACAATCAATCATATGTGGAGAGACTTATTTAAAAAAATTGATAAAGAAATTGGGTAGGTTTGATACTCTTTTCTGAATGATAGTGGGTTTCTACATAGTTGATGTTTACCTTTCCATACTAAGGTACATAAGATTAGTTAGGAAGGTCGATGAAGCTTATTTTTACATAGAGAAAGAGAGATTTCTTAGGGGAGATGCTAACCTACTGTTAAGGAGAGGGAGAGAGTGGAGATTTAACTAGTAATTAAGGCACCACAGGTAGAAGGGGCAGTAGCAAAGTATAGAGACAACTAGCTCACACCATAAAAGTTAATATACGAGTGGATGAATAAGAATGTTTTCCATATTAGGAATGAATAGAAAAGGCATACCTCTATGTTACAAAAGTTACAGGAGAAGTCAAATGTATAAGGAAGCTCATCATCAGCCTTGTTGTGAAATAAATGGAGTATCAATTGTCTAACTATTGTCAACATTTAGGTATTATGAGCTGCCTCCATAACCTTCATCGATACCTGAGGAGGATAGCAAGGATGATGATGAGCCTACTATAAATTGAGCTTCTTTTTTCTTATTTAAGCTTTAATTTTAATGATTTTATTTTCCCTTTATACTCCTAAATTATAGAGTTTCATTTTAGTTATGTCAATTTACTTTTGTTTCTTATTTATTTTAGTTCGATGTTATTTTCAATTACATTTATATCTTTTTTTAATCATTAATTTATGTTTGCAAGATATGAATAAGTTTATATGCTAATTACATTGATCATGGAGTATAGACGATAAATAAGACCTTGAAAATTTTTCCTCCTTTTTCTTTTTCCTCCCTTTATTTTTTATTTTTTTGTTAAATTCCTCCCTTTATTTTTATTTATATTTTCCTTAATTTTTTATTTCTTCTATATATTTGGTACTTTAAGGATAATCCATAACTTAAGAATGGGGAGGTAGTTAATTTTTTGTAAGCCCTATTCTATTTACATTGGTAAATTAATTTTATCACAATTAGTTTAATAGGCAAAAATTTCGGGAATTTATAATGATGAAAGAAGAATGATTAAGACTACACATTTGAAGTTTGATTTTTTATGATTTAATGAGTTTAAGTTGATAGATATTTATTACTAATAACTATTTTGGCTTTAATTTGATTCAATGAATTTAAAATGGTTACCAAATGTGCAAAATAACTTTTTTGTATAATTTTAACGTATTTTAAGTTAAAAGGTGACTATTTCCAAGCATTTTGGTATACTACTAAAAGAAATAGTGAAACAAATCATGAAACAAATCCTATAAATAAAGTTAGAAAAAATAAATTAACTAATGCTAACTTTGACATAAATAAAAAAGTTAAAGTTTAAAAGTAGAGACAGTATCCATTTAAATTGGTGACCTAATTGCGTAACTAGGAGTATTTATGATAAGGTGTTTACTTTCACATTAAAAGGTTAGGTGACTTTTCAAACAAGACTCTAATGCTCTCCTGTAATTTCAAAAAAAATAAGTATTATATTTCATTATTGATTAAAGTTATTAAAGTGTTTAAAGGTGAAAAATTCCTATTAAGTTCAATTTATTCAACTTAATGCAATTGAAATTATTTATTATTTTATATATGTCTTAAATATTATGTTTTTATATTTGAGAAAAAATAACTTTATGTTTTTATATTTGTAGAAAATATCTTTAAATAGAATGGGTGAGTTTTGATCAATTGTTACATAGATGATCATTAGGAACCTAGTAGCCTTATAATTCCATAAGTAATTAAGAAAATAAGTAAAGTTTCTATTAAGAATGTTACATGAAATTAATTAGATATGACAATAATTTGATAATAAATGTGTCATTATAGAAAACAATTGCTTCAAAAAAATGGCTACAACTTCTAGGAATATTATCGTAAATATCTATAAAGGTGATAAATTAAATGATAAAAATTATAGATTTAGAGCATTAATCCAATATGCACTAGACGAGGGAAAAATGCTTCTTAAGTCACTAAGTGAAATTATGCAAAATCTTAAAGAAGACATTATTATGAAATATAAGAACAATTATGATGCATATGATACATAGAAAAAGAAGAAACCCCCTAGATTGCATTACATTGCTATGTAAATTGGTTAATGACATCATGCAAGAATTTAGTGAGGTATGACAGTGCTAAGGATATATGATTTGATAGCATCATGCTTTTGTAGCACCTTCCTAACCAAACTAAATTCAGCTCTTATTAATTTTGACACCTATAAGAGGACATATAATTTAATGCAGACATATTTAAGGCTAATGTCAAATATGATTTGTCGGACCCCGGTCCCGAGGCCCGACTGCCCCGGGAGGCGAGCCCTGTGGGGGCCCGTTCCCGGGACAATTTCTTGATCTTGATTCATACCTTTATCTTGTTAAACATCATTGATCTTACACTCATTATTGCTTACTCACTGTGCTGGTGAGCTTACATTGGTTAAAACTTAATTTCTGTTCATCTTTGAAAAAGTCAACATTTTGACTTTTAAGGCCATGTCCGTTAAACGGACATGGGTGTCCGTTAAACGGACACGAGCTGCACCAAGGCTACTATTTCTCCCGAGCCTGTCCGTTAAACGGACAGGTGTGTCCGTTAAACGGACACAAGCTGAACTTGCACA
>JAOSBP010000204.1:10605059-10631296 GCA_027563825.1 Erythroxylum mucronatum
AAAACAGTTCATTTATTTCTAATATTATTATTATTTGATTGTCACCAAAATTAATAGACGTGAAGTCTTCTTGACTTCACATTAAATGCATATCAAAATAAGCCCTAAAATATGATGCAATTTACACTTATCACACTCCTCAAAGTGAGTAATTTCATTTATTCTCTTAAGTTAGGCTTAGTATTGCTAGTCAAAGTACCTTACTGCTTTTTGAGAGAAGTTTGGCAAGCTATCCAATCTACACTTCTAAATTATTAATAGAGGAAAATATTGAATTGATTTCTTATAAATGAGTCCCAGTTGTATCAAAATGACATTCAAAATTGAGCACATTTTAGTGACGGTACCTTTATCTGTGGGCATAATACTACATTTTAAAGAAAGGACCTATGGAATGCATTGAGAAGACTAAAGGGAACAGCTAATGGCCCATGGATCATAAGTGACGATTTCAACTCCACTATTTATCAATCTGAAGCTAAAGGGAATTGTAACATACTCAACTACAATACGAATTTGCTTAAATGCATAAAAGATGTGAAAGTTTCTGACTTAAAATACGAAGGACATAGATTTACTTGGAGCAACAAACAGAGTTTTAATTGGCTGATTAGAAATAAGTTAGATAGGGCCTTGGTAAATATGGAGTAGTTAACAACTTTTCAGAGCAATAAAGCTGTGTTTTTGGATCCAGGGATTCAAACCACACCCCTATCAAGGCAACCTCTTAATAAAGTTCTTTAACTTTCTGACCATTGTGGAAGGATTCCAAAAAGCTATTATCAAGGGTTTGGAGTTAGTCACGGGTACTAAACAATTTATCTACATGAAAAAACTTGAAGTGATAAAGGAGGAACTAAAGAGATTAAACGGAAGTAGGGGTGGGAGCACAAACTAAAGGATAGAAGCTGCTAGATCTTGACTCTCACTAATATAGAAATCACTAGCTGACATCCCCACTGATGAGTTTATTGTGAAGGAGGAGA
Source organism: Erythroxylum mucronatum (assembly GCA_027563825.1). Taxonomy (NCBI): domain Eukaryota; kingdom Viridiplantae; phylum Streptophyta; class Magnoliopsida; order Malpighiales; family Erythroxylaceae; genus Erythroxylum; species Erythroxylum mucronatum. The sequence continues at coordinate 10,606,046 of JAOSBP010000204.1, forward strand.
AGGAGGCCTTGAAGCTCTACTTGCAAGCAGTAGACAACCACTACTCATTATTAAGACAGCGATCCAAAGTCAATTGGATCAAGGATGGAGACAGATGCAGAAGATTTTTCTTTAATATTATTTCTTTAATACTATTAAGGCAAGGAGAAATGTGAATAGGATAACTTCGATTAAAACAGAATCAGGGGAGATCTTATATGAGCAAACTGAAATCACTCAAAATGCCTTATCACACTTCCAAAAGCTCCTAGGAATTAAAGGAAATGATAACACAATCAGTGCAGATCTCAAGATGTTCATTTCAAAAAGAAAATTTTCTAAAGATCATGCGGATCTCTTAATTAAACAGGCCACGGATCAAGAGATAGAAGCAGTGGTGTTTAAAATGAAGGGTTCGAAAGCTCGAGGATTGGACAACCTAAATGGTTTCTTCTATAAAAAAACTTGGAATTTAACAGGGAAGATGATGAAAGAAGCAGTGCAAGAATTCTTCAAAAATGGAGTACTCCTAAAAGAGATCAATAAGACCTCCTTGCGTTTGATTCCTAAAACATATAACACTTTTACATGGAACGACTTCAGGCTTATCTCATGCACTAATTTTTGTTACAAGATTATAGTTAAAATCTTGGCAAACAGATTGAAATCGGTGATACACTACATCATTAGTGAAAACCAAGGAGCTTTTTTTTAAGCAAGTGGAATATTGGAGATAATATTCTAATATTAAAGGAATTTTTGAAAGGATACACTAGAAGAAAATCCCCTATGAACTACACATTAAAAGTGGATCTCCATAAAGCCTTTGATGGTCTCAGCTGGGGTTTTTTTACTGCAGACTATGGGTATTATAAGATTCCCCCAGACATTCATTCATTGGATTAAAGAATGTATCTCTACGGTTTCCTTTGGGATTATAATCAATGGGTGTCCCACAAAGATTTTTAAAGGCAAAGAGGGACTTAGGCAAGGGGATCCTCTTTCCCCCTACCTATTTCCAATTTGCATGGAAGTTCTTACCCTTATGTTAAGATATAATATCTCCTTAAATCCAGATTTCAAGTTCCATACCAAATGTAAATTGCTTTCACTAACCAGTTTATGTTTTGTAGATGATCTAATCCTTTTTAGCAAGGTTGATATCCCTTCAGTTACAATTCTAATAAATACCTTATAAAGATTCAAGGAGATATCGGGACTGAGCATTAATCTTCAAAAAGGTTTTTTTTATCTTATTAAAAAGTGTTGCACATCTTACTTATGATATTTCTATTGTAACTAGAATGGGAAATCATGATCCTCCTATCACTTATTTAGGCATCTCTATTTCATCAAGATGACTACAATTTAGAGAATGTCTACCCCTTATAGAAAAGATATAAAGGAGGTTAGGTTCATGGACAAATAAATCGCTATCTTATGGTGGCAAACTTCAGCTACTAAAATATGTTATTATGTCATTGATTACTTATTGGTGTTCTCACATTTTAGTCTCCAAGGGGTTAGTCAAAACGGTGGAAAAAATGATAAAACATTTCCTATGGAGTAAGGGGAAAGGAGATAGAGGGATTGCTAAGGTCAGCTGGACTCACATATGTCAACCAAAAGCTTCAGGAGGACTGAGGTTGGAGTCAGTTGGAAGAAACAACAAGTGCTTATTGCTAAAAAGGTTATGGAGAATTTTGAGTGAAAAGGAATCATTATGGATTAAATGGGTGCATAGTTATATCTTAAAAAGTGGTAGTCTATGGGCCATAAAACTGAAAGACTGTTTCTCATGGTTATTTAACCAAATTATTATATTGGGGTAGGAAGTTCAACACCAGATCACTTGTAAGATAGGGGCAGGGGATCAAATTTCACTATGGTATGACATTTCGATAGGTTAAGGAGCACTAATTCACAATCTGATAAGTAGTGAGATCCTAGATAGATTCTAAAAAAAAGCTAAAATCCAAAAACTAGTTGCAGATGGCAACTGGAACCTTTCCCCAGAGGAGATTAAAACTTTGTCGATACCATAGTATAGACTCAATGGAGGAGAGGATATATATCTATGGAAGGGGCTAGCTATTTCAGACATCACAAATAGACAAGGTAAACAGCTAAAGTATGGGACAAACACAAGAATTAGTTGGTGTAAGCTGATCTAGAGTAACACTATCAAGCCTAATGCTAGCTTCCTGAGCTGGTTAGCAATGAAGGATAGACTTAGCACTAGGACAAGACTAAAATTCCTCTCCTCCTCTGAAAGATGCATCCTTTGCAACCTAGAGAAAGAAGATAGAGACCACCTATTTTTCAAATGTGAATTCTCTAACAGAGTATGGTGTCAAATTTCCTCTTTATGTTCTCTTAACTGCTATCAAAGAAACCTGAATGGTATAATCCATGAGATACTACTAAACCATGCATCCAAACATGACAAGGATGTTTACGTGGTTTTCATAACGGCATGCATTCAGGAGATCTGAAGGGAGAGAAATAACATAAGGTTTCTAAAAAGGGAAAGAGGCATACGTTCAATCACAAATATTATCTCTAACAATATCAGAGAACAATTGGTCATAAACTAGATGGAGAAGAAATGCAGTGAGAGACTAGTTACTTCTTGGAGACTCTAATAAATCTCTAATAACACCTAGTTCATCTTAGATCATTATTTCCATATAACCAGACACACAATAGTTGTAGGAATCTAAAGGGGAAACGCTTACCTTTTGGGATCTCTCCTCCATAATGTCTTAATGCCTTATCATCTACATACCTCTTTGTTTCTAAAGTTTAGTACTAGTGCAATGGAAGATTAGTAAGATCTTAGAACCTGTGGAAAACCCATCGAGTAACCCCAATAATAGAAGTTTGATTAAGGTCAAACGCGAAGAGAATAATCGAAGCTCAAACTAGAAAACACTTACCTCGTTAATTGTCTGGAGAAAGAGTTGATGAAACCATTGTGCCCTAATTCGAAAATTGTTGGGGGCTCTTTAGTGGGGGAAGTTTTAGGGTATCTCTAAGAATATGTTTTGGGAAATTCTGAAAGGAATTCACTTATTGTTGTTTGCTACACGTGGAACGTATGCTCTTTGCTACAATGTTGTTTGGCTTGCTTTTGTTATCCTTGTAGAAGGATAATGTTGTACTCCATCTTTTTCCTTATTAATTCATTTTAATTTAAAAAAACATATTTCATCATAATATCCTCTATATTTAACTTCCTTTCTTATTATCATTGTTGGAATCTAGGTGGAGGTTTTTGTCTTGTTTCCCTAAATTGTTTCACAAGAAGTTTGGATGGTTTTTCTATCCCATATTATAAGTGTTATTGTAAGGGTTGTTTCTAGGCTAATTCCTAACAAAATCGACATGCTAAATTTATTGTCCCTAAGTGTAAGTTACTTGGCACTCAAGATTAGCGAGGACAAGTAGGGGCTCGCCCTCCATCACAAATGTCATAACTCATCACCTATATGAATTGGCTTTAGTCTTATCTTACCCTACTGATAGTCATTTTAGGCATGTATGAACTTATACATTTCATTAAAAGTATTAAAGATGGTGATTCCACCTAAAGATGTATTTATTCGCTACTTGGTTGGGTAGTGCAATTCACTATGTATTGTTTACATATATATACCCAAATCGAGATCGTTGTATAGCCACTTCCTTAATAACTCTATTTATCTCTCCCAAGTATCATATAAATTGTTGCCCTCTAATTATTTAAAGGAGAAAATCTCATTCTTGAGCATTGTTGTATATACTGGAAATCTCATTCTTGAGCATTGTTGTATATACTGGAGGAAAGTATTTATCCAAAATTTTCTCAAGTAACCCATTTTATATGGTGATGGATCTTGAAGGCAATGACCACGTCCAAGATTTAGTTTGCTCCATCAAAACGAAAGGGAACATTTTCAATTTGATGGAATCCTTTAAAATTAAATTTAGCTTAAGTGTGTCACAAATTTATATAAATTTCAATATGCATATTGGGATTCTCATTTGGTAGCCTATCAAATTATACAAAAATGTTAGATCATTTGAATACGTTGGGTTTAATATCAATTTTTTTTTATCACAACTCTTGCCCTTGTAATGCTAGGCTTAATCATAATTGATAAAGGTATATCATATTCCCCTATTATACGATACCTCTCATATCCTCCCATTATATTTAAGGGCTTTAATTTCTAATCTTCATGTTGTCTTAGGTTCCTTTCCCTTAAGTTTCAAAGTAGAGTTCTTTCAAATTCTTGCGCTCTCAAGTTGCTCTTGGTCATAAACCAAATAAGTTAAACATAAATTATAACAAGCACACATAAAATCAAGAAAATTTGTCTTTAAAAATGAATAAACATTAAAACAAACAAAAAAGAGATTAGACTAATTAAAATGAAGCTTTCCTAATATCACAGTCCCTAAAAATGGCACAAAAAATTAATTTGACATAAATGAAATGAAACATAAATAGCAATACTAAAGAAATTTCATAAACAATTGTACCTAACATAAATAGATGAGTCGAGTGTTGGTCCCATAAAAATTGTGACTACTAATAGTGACTATCTTACCATTATTTAATCTACTAAAATGATTGATTTATTGGAAGAAAACAAATAAAACAATTCGTAATCACCTATTAAAACAATAAACACGATTAAAATAACTAATGAATAAACTAGATCTAGGTAAAACTTTTCCCTATAACCCTTTATATGTTTTGATTGAATCTTTAACTTACTAATCAATTTTATCTCCTTAGGCTAGTAGGAATTCCTAAGCTATAACTATATTCTTTCTTGACCAATACAATCCTTATTCTTAAATTACTTTGATCAAAATATATTTATAATTAGAATAACCTAAGAAGCATCAACTTGCTTCTTAAATTCCTATGATAAGTTTCAATCTAATCTAGAAAGATCATGTAGTTCTATATTTATCAACCCATATAATCCTCACCATTCATATGTTGATCTTCTTATATACATCATCTCTCAATTTTAGTGTATGAATCTGATTGTTAACTCTTCAACTCTCATTTGTTTAATTCAATATAATATAGAAATATGAACAAATCTCAAGAAAACTAGAAATTTTATTAAATCAAAGCATCAATTCAAAACATCAAGTTATAGGGTAAGCTCACCTAGATGCGCATCCCAAATAGTTTATGATAAAACAAGAAAAAATTATATAAAAATTTGCAAGGAAAAAAAGAAACATCCTTATAGTTCTTGTATCTATAAAGTTCATGTTGGATTTTGATAGATTTCTTGTTTCTACTTTCAAGGTTATGTTTCTCCTGTCTCCAATTATTTTAAATGGCTCCTAATTCTTTTTTTGGCCCCCAAATTATTCTTTCTTTTCAACTATCTCTAAAAAAGCAAAACCTTAATCTTTTGCCAAATATAACTCAAAACATGGGATCATGTTGGGCTGCTATATTGCTTTAATCATTGTTATAAAACTTTTATGTAATAAATCACTACCAACATAGGGAAAGACATGGGACCGTGTTTCCTTCGTATTAGTGAACATGGGTTATATACAGTCGCATGTCATGAATGCTTAGAGAAATATCATGCTTCTATGTTAAACATGACCTAAACACAAGGATGTGTTAATGTTGTATTAGCTAGTAGATAATTTTGAAGAAATATTATACGTGGTAGTGGAATATGGGGAGCAACATAGTACAGTGTTATTATCTTTTGAGTCATTCATTTAAAACCTGCCAAAATTGCTCAAAATTCCTCCAAATTTACTCAAAATTCTTTAAATTCATTCCTTTTCCTTAAGAGATAGAAATAAGATTAAAACAAAATATGTCATTTTAAATACAAAATCCTATAAAAACATTAGGCATAATGCTTTAACTAATCATAATTAAAATAGAGTATATTTAACACATATCACAAGATTGGGTTCTCAAGATATTAAGAGTTACGATTGAAGTTAAAGATGAATAAAACGCAATGTTTTAACAAAAAATGTGCTTAAAGAGTTATAAAATGTTTATAAAAAGCATCATTGTCTCATTTGACATTAGTTCAACTATTCCAACTTATATGCGGTATATTTTCATTTGTCCATATGTATAAGCTATCTTGGTCATTTATTTTGAATTGGAGGTTGAGATTTAGATCTAAAATCAACTGTAAAGATGAAAATCTTTCTGAAATAAATGGTTTGATTTAGCTTGGTTGCATAGTAAATAAATCAAAGTTTGAAGGAAATTAATAAACTTTAAATTAAAGAAGAAGAAGATGCCACCTCAAATAATAATTAACAACTAATTTCTTTCAGTTTTTGGCTCAAGGGCAAAACCAATCAAAGTTTGATCTTCTTTGGAAAGAAATATAAATGAAATATGTTCTAAGGTGTTAGATGAATTGTATCCTAGAACTAAAAAATAACAATCTAGGTGAAATGGAAAGGCAAGAATCTAAAACAAACACTTGGAAAGGGGAAGGTATATGGACACTTAAGGTGACACCAACATTCCCTATACTTTCTAAAAAAATTTTGAAAACTGGGGAGTTCATGTAAGCTCACATTAGACATAGGATTAGTAACGGCTTTGGGACATACTTTTGGTTTGATAATTGGCTATCTATTAATCTTCTCTACAAACTTAGGGACTTAACTCTTTAAGAGCCATTGCCCACCCTCTAACCAAGGTTGGTGATCTCTTATAGAATGAAGTGTGACATTGACCATTTCTTTTAACACGTGACTTCCAAAACATCTTGCTAATGATTTTTGAATGTATATCTGATACCAGTAAAATGGATTACATCTATTAGACATAGGACAATATCCTAAGTTTATAACTAGCTACTATAAAAAACTTCTAAGTGTACTTATACTAAAATGCTTTAATGTGATTTAGTTTGCAATTCTTATGTAGATCCCTCCCATTCCTTCATACTCTCATTGGCAGTTTGTTAAAGACTAGCAACAAAGACATGATCAAATTCATGATAGATTGCCAAGATTATGTGTTATGTTGGACTAAATAGGAAAATCATGAACATCTCTTATTTGAATGCCCTTTCTTTTAGTTCTTATGGAGGTCCTTTTTTAGGACTTTTGAGATCTATTGTAATCATAGGTAATGGCCAATAATAATGGAATGCACTTTTACTCTTAACTTGAGACATAAGATGAATAAAAGTTATTTAAGATATGATTTGGAATGATTGTGTACCAGATCTGGCAAGAGAGGAACAACATAATATTTAGGGGAAGTAGGAGTGACACTAAAGTTATCCTGAATAGATTTGCATTAAAACTTTGATCAGCTGCCTTGGCCAAAGGAGTTGATGAAAATTTGTCTCCTTTACTATAATAGAAACTTGCCTTAGAATAATAGTTTTCCAAAACCTAGGTAGTAACTTGATGAATGGGTAGTAGGTTGTAATATCCTTTCTCAAATGGAGGCTTCAACCTTAGTAAAATAGATACCTTGATCAGTTATATTAGTTTATAGAGAATTTGATGTACATTTGTTTATCAATTAATGAATTTACATAATTAGCTTTTAAAAAATGGAAAGGGGATGGGTGAAAATCTTTTTACTTGTGTTTACAACAAACAATGAATTTTGCTAAAACATTCATTCTTTATCATTCACATTTTATTTCTTCCTTTATTTCGTTTCAGTATTCCTGTCTTCCCAATTGTGTCATTTTGAGCCTCCTCCTAACTGGTTTGTTCCATCTTTGTTTCACTTTCTTTCTTGTTGTATTAGTTATTTTCCTCTGTTATGCTTAGGGATGTCCAAAAAAATCCAATCTAGCTCGGCCCAGCTTGGTCCGATTTGTTCCAAAGTCGACATATTTGGCCAGAGTTGATTAAGTTTCAAGTCAAGCTCAAACTTTTTTATTTAAATTTCAAGTTTCGGGTTAGCCTAAAATTTTAACATAAAACTACGTCGTTTTGAAATTTTAAAATAAAAAAATAAATTTAGTAATTGGGGATGCTCGAGCCCAAAGGACTCAAGCTCCAAAACAAATTTTAGGTCGAGTTGAGAGTTGCCATTGCCATACCTGGTTGCCTTATTTTGGCTCTTTTTCTCAAAACTTTCAATTTATGGCTTTCCCAAATTAGTTCCTTATTCTTCATGTTCAATTTAGTCCTCAGCCCACTTTACAATTTGATTTCTTTGAATTTTCCTTTCATTTTTAGCCCAAATATTTCTCAATCTCTAAATTTTAATCGAAATTTTGATTATGCTTTGAAAAGGACTCAAAGTTTAAAACGATCTTATGATAAAAAGAAGACTAATTGTAATTTAAATTAATTGAAACAAAAAGATTAAGACACAAGATTAAGGCAATTAAAATGAAAATAATAAAAGTTAATAACACATGAACTAATAATTAAAAAGTGGATTATTATTATATAGTTTCATTTTACAAATAATAATTACAAATACAATAAACAAAATTACGTGTCTACAAATATTTTATAAACTACTTCTAATTTCAATCATCTCAACTTGTGTATATAGTTTAGCTAATCCTTTCATAAACTTGTACCTCTGAAACAATAATAGGTACATTCTTGTTTGTCTTTGTTCTATAATTATTATTTAATTCTTATTTACACTTTATGCAATTGTTCATAAATTAATGTTGCCTTCAATCACATGACAACAAATTCGAGCATTGCAATCTTGGCATTGGTTTCATTTTAAGAATCTCTCATAATTTATTTAATCAAATTCCACGTGATATTCTGAAACTGTCCACTTGTATCTTCACTTTCTCCCTTTCTAAAAATTGCAAACCCCATAACAGTTGACATTTTTGTAGTACATGTCTGGTTAGGTCGGCCATGCTAGGTCCAGGTGTCGACGGTTCATTCGTAGGTGATAACCTCTCATGCATACGTAAAGACCTACGTGAAGACCTAAACATAGTGATTATTCCATATATAAAGTACTATTTTGCCATGATACAGGTACGAGATTAGAACCCTGATCTTCTCTGTTTTCAGCAGCCAAAATCTCTACCAAAAGATTAACTTGAGCGTCGGAGGGGTCTGCCGACAATCAACCCCTGGCGTACCTTCCATTGTTTTGCAGGTATTCAACAGCAAGGTCACACAGAATCATGGATCCGAACAGCAGCGCCTAGCCCCATCAAAATCAGACAAAACTAATATCAAAAATCTTTTACGAGTTTTTAAACTTCACGTTAAGATTCTCCGAACCACATTAACCGTCACATGCAAGGAATAATTTTCGTTGTGCAAACCATTGCTCAGTTAGACCATTTTGTAGGTTGAAATCCTCAGCGGCACTCTCCGCCTCTCAGCTAAAAGTATCAGCAGAATACAACTTTTGTTCGGTTACGTGGTAGGCTTTGACCCAACTCGTTTCCTGGACCATCAAGCCATCAAGACTTAAAAATAATAAGCCTAGTACAGAAAGTTTAGCAACAGATAACAAAACCACTCGCCCACTACTATGAGCCACACAAAATTAAAGCTCACGGATTCTTGGTCCTTCCGTTTCTTCTTTCAGTCGCATCTTTTAGCTTCCGCTCCTCACTAAACAAATCAAAACCAAAAAGAAAATGTTATTACTCTCCTTGGCGCCTCGTCCTCCTCTTCTCTCTTTTCCCGCCAATTCCATTTCCAATTTTACCATCAGAAAGCCCCACAAATCTGTGCGAGCAGCGGTTATTAGGGAGGTTGATTCCTTCACAGAGAAGTCCGGCTACTTGTTCGACCTCACCGCCCGCGAAGCCGATTCTTTAATAGACTACGATGTTAAGAAGATTGCCGCAATTTATCGCAGGAAGCCGTTGATTTTACTTCGCAGATTATTTCAGATTGGAACTACGTTTGGGATGTGGTTTGGAGCTCGCTACGTTGATAGCTACACTGAGAAAGCTGACCAGATGTTTCAGGTTAAGATCACATTTGCTGAGTTAACGTTAGTCTGATTGAAATTCCAATTCCAATTCCAAGTCTATCTGACTTCTTGTGCTTTCTTTTCCCGACTTATTCTTATCCGTTTGCAGATTAGAGCTGCACAGCTTCGGAAAATATTGCTGGAACTGGGTCCTGTACGTCTTGTTTGATAATATTGTTCAGAGTATATTTTTTCTTTTATTTTCCATAACTCAAGAGTAAAAAAATGAATAAAGCGATGTGATTTAATGTGAAATATTTCATTAAGCTGCATTTGGTTTCTTTTCTCAGGCATACATCAAAATTGCTCAGGCTGTATCCTCCCGACCTGTAAGTTCATCGAAAGTAATAGAGAATTAAGATCAACTCCAATCCTCCTCCAAAATGGAGGAAAAACCGGCTCCAATCCAGAGCTTTTTTTCCCTCCATTTTGGGGAGGAGCTACAGTGCCATATCAAATTTGGTGTGGTAGCTCCTCTTTGTTACTGTTCATCTTTTTTTTTCCCCCTCTCAACTCTTCAGTAATTTTTTTTTCTTTTTTTCTCTTTCAACCTTGCAAGCCGTTTTCTTTCTTTCTTTCTTTCGTTCGTAATTTTTTCTTTCTTTGTTTTGTTATTTAAACATCATTCTAATATTTTCATTATATTTTTATTCAAGTAATTATAACTTTATAGTAATTTTATAATTTAGTCTCATGTTTATAAATATTTTCATTATATGCTTATCATTTTATAATTATGTACTTATGAATAAATATTTTAAATGAATAATTTAAAAAATATCCATTAGAAAACATCAAATAAGTAAACCACAAATACATTGACATCAATATCCGAAAAACATAATAAATTACAAACAAAGATAAACTAAAATACACATACATAAATATTAATAGTCAAATAGTAGAACTAAATTGAAAAAACATAAGCAAAATATAATTAACTACTAATACAGAGTCCAAATTTAATAATCAGGTAGATCGGTTTCATCTCTACTAATATTAGTAAAATATTCGCTAAAAATAGTATTTGACGAATTTGGTTGTCAAATAATTAAGTTCCCCAATAATTAAGGATGTAATCCATCCAACGACTGAGATGATGAAATCCAATCGGATGGTTGAGATTTTGATGAAATCCATCAATTTTATCTAATGTGGATAAGATTGATGATAAGTTTCAAAATGATTAAGGATGTAATCCATCCAACGGTTGAGATGATGAAATCCAATAGGAGGATTGAGATAATGATAATATTCATCAAGTCTATAAATATGAAACATAGATTGTCTAAGCAAATTACCATTTCTGTTAAAATTTACAATGGGCCTATGGGCCCACACGAGAAGGAAAGCTAGACCACATATAAGTTTAAGTGAAGCTCCATCCTAAAACTAATTAGTGATAGGTGGAGTAGTCCACTAGACTTATATGTTGGTCTTCTTTTCTCTCTTTTTCCAATATGGGACAAACTTCCACTCTTATATGTCAACAATTTCGAACCAAGTATATCACTTTTCTTCATCCCAAATATTACATTCTTACTAATACATCAACTCTTGAAGAAAAATGACTTCTCGATCTACTGGATACAACACTAGTGAAGATATGCTCTTATATCAGATTTATGTGGAGATTTTGCAAGACTCGATTATTGAAAAGCATCAAAAAAATTTCCACTTTTGGGGCCGAATTGAAGAGGCATATAATAACAAGGCGATTGATGAAAATCAAGAGCGTATTGAGTTACTGAAAAAACAAAGCAAAGATAGACAAGTAGCGCTTGAAATGAATAGATAGAAGATGGAAATTCAGAGACAAAAGTTGGGTTTGAAGCAATGGAAAGAAGAAATTAAAATTATGTCCCTGGACTTGAATCAAATTAGAGATTCTAGTCATCGTGCTTGTATTGCAACTGAACAAGCACGAATTCTCGAACAAAGATCACATCAAACCCATCAACCACAGCTACAATCAAATTTGTCAAATACTATTGTTGGCGAATATTTTACTAATATTGGTAGAGATGGAATTGATCTACCTGATTATTAAATTTTTCGACTCTGTATTAGTAGTTAATTATATTTTGTTTGTGTCTTTTTTAATTTAGTTCTACTGCTTGACTATTAATCTTTATGTATGTGTGTTTTAGTTTATCTTTGTTTGTAATTTATTATGCTATTTGGCTACTGATGTCAATGTATTGTGGTCTTATTTGATATTTTCTAATGGATATTTTTTAAATTATTTATTTAAAATATTTAGTCATAAGTAAATAATTATAAAGTTATAAACATATAATAAAAATATTTATGAACATCAAACTAAATTATAAAATTATTTTAAAGTTATAATTATTTAAATAAACATATAATGAAAATATTATAATATTGTTTCAATAACAAAACAAAGAAAAATATATTAAAAAAAAGAAAAAAGAAAGAAAGAAAACGGCTTAGAAGGTTGAAAGAGAAAAACAAGAAAACAGAAAGAAAGAAAAACGACTGGAAAGTTGAAAGGGGAAAAAAAAAAGGAAAAGGATGAACAGTAATGGAGAGGAGCTATCGTGTCACGCTAAATTGGTATGGCACTATAGCTCCTCTCCAAAATGGAGGAAAAAAAAGCGCTGGATTGGAACCGTTTTTTAATATAGCTCCTCTCCAAAGTGGATGGAAAACAAGCATTGGATTGGAGTCTGTTTTCCCTCCAATTTGGCGTTTTTCTTCCATTTTGGAGGAGGATTGGAGTTGGTCTAAGTAAGCATTGTTGTATTTCAATTGTTTTGTATGTCACTTGGTAGAATCTTGATCTTTGTTGTTTGTTTTCATTTTCAATTTTCTTCTGTTCCAACCATACATTAAATATCCACTCCAACGATTGTGTAAAATTGTATAACACAGAAATTGAAGTTAACTACAATCCTTACATGATAATAGCAAATTTTGGACTAACCATCGAATTATTTCGTTTGTCCAAATACTCGGCCAAGTCTAAATATCATCAACGTGCAAGCCTATCATAGAATTATAGAGTTAGCTGAGAAGCTTTTCCAGCAATTTTTCTATTTGATTGCACCAAGATCGTGAATATTTGAGCCAATGATATGGTGTTTAAATGTTACTACCAAGGCTAATAATGAGGGTAAAACGAGTCCAACCATAGCGAAACATCACAACTTCATAGCAGCAAGGAGAGAGGGAATGTTCTTGCTTTGTTTTTCCAGCACCATCTTGAAACTTGTAGTGGATGCTATGACTTTCAGATCTTGGATACAATATGGTTCACCCAATAAGGTCTAAAATGACGGTACTCCAAAAGAAAAGCTTTTAGTTTCATTTTATCTTTCTTGCAGGATTTGATTCCACCTTCATATATTGATGAACTTGCACTGTTGCAAGATCGAATAACTCCATTTTCAACTGAACTTGCTATAAGCACTATAGAACAAGAACTTGGATTACCAATAGACACTCTTTTCTCAGAAATTTCTCCTGAGCCTGTAGCTGCAGCATCCCTTGGGCAGGTTCGTACATAATCATTGACTATTTTGATGGTGGTTGAATTGCGATGCTCTTTTTTCGTAGAATCTTTATCTTTGTGTTGAGCACATGAACATGTAAATAATTGTTCTCTCTCTCTCTCTCTCTCTCTCCATACATATGGATGCATACACTGCATTGGTATAGGTCTACCAAGCACGACTACGTAATAGTGGGAAGGTTGTTGCTGTTAAAGTGCAGAGGCCTGGTGTTCAAGCTGCTATTTCCTTGGACATACTAATTTTGCGCTTCTTAGCAGGAGTGTTGAAGAAGGCAGGAAAATTCAACTCTGATCTGCAGGTTAATTTTTTTGTATTAGTTGAAGAAAATTAGTAATTCGGCATTGACGACCGTGGCTAAAATGTCTCTTTGTCATAAAAATATAATTCATGACTACTAAGAAATACTTTGATTTGCAGGCAGTTGTTGATGAGTGGGCATCAAGTCTTTTCCGGGTATATTGGTTTCCTTACCCTTGAATTGTGAAAGACAATTTTTCTCATCTATATTACTCTAGTTACATCTTATGCTCAAGATAGCAAAAAGAGATCTAGGCATAATATGTTTGAATATTGGGATGATAATTATCTTTTTTAATGTAAACCTATAATATATTTTCTTTTAGGTTATTGAGAACTATTCTTAGAGCTTTATATTGAATACAGGTAAATCACATTGAATGCAGGAGATGGATTATGTTAAGGAAGCAAATAATGGACTCAAGTTTAGGTAAGAGCATCATCATTTATTAATTTGAGTGAAAATAGTGAGTTGAATAGAAATTTTAGTCACAAAGATTGGAAAAGGAAATGGACTGGAAAATTATCTAGAAGAACTTTTTGCTATCATATGGAACTTTTACTTCCTAGATAAGCAATTTTCATTTTATTTCTTGTTCGGTTAAATGATTAAAACTTGCCTTTCAGCATTGTACAGTGGAAATCCAAAACTTATGTTTCTTTCTACCCACTTTTAGCTTCTCATAATTTGCCCTTTTGAATAGGCTTGCAATAAGACTGCCTTTTGGTGACTTTTATTTCTTTGCATATAATAAAATCAAATCCTTTCCCTTTTTATTTTAAAAATAAGAATAGAATCCAATTCAAGAATTGGCTGCTCTCTGTAATTTCTCTCAGAAAAAGATAAATTAGAAAAAATTAATGTGGATTTTGCTTGTAACAAGCGTAAGAACTGCCAGACCATATGACTGATAAAGAATGCTTATAATAGATTTTAAGCCTGGGTGTTGTTCTATACACTGAAGTTTTCCACTTCTGTGCTAAAAATATAAGAACCTCTTATAATTTGATGCTGCTATTCCCTGAATTTATGTTCCTAACTTGTGCACTTATTTATCACTCTTATATGCTTAGAAAGCTCTACGGTGGTATAGAAGATGTTAAGGTTCCAGACATGTACATGGAGCACACAACTCGTAGAGTTCTTGTAATGGAATGGGTTGAGGTACATACTCTATTTTATATTACTATGCGTAAGTAGATTCTCTGGGGTTCCAACCAAACCTTGCCTAGAAGTTTTACTAACTATAAAGTAGACTAATCAGTCTGCAATGATTAGCTTACACCACCGTGCTGTATTCCAGCAATTAATATAAGCATTAGATAGATACGGTTAAGATAAGTGTAAGTATATTATATACATCATAGCCATACCCACCTGCAACTGTTATGGAGTACAATCCAACATAAATATTAACGACTTTAAATAGACAACTCTTATGGAGTAACACTATTTCTTTAAAAGAAAGCAAAATGCTAATGTTTTTCTCCTTCAATGATTGCCTACCTGAGCATGGCATGCATCACATGGGGTTCCTCTTTGAAAACGATAAAGGGTAAGTGTACTAACTATAAAGTAGACTAATGAGTCTGCAACGATTAGATTCTGCCACTGTGCAGTATTCCAGCACATTAGTGCTTATTGTTTATTTAAAAGATAAACAAATGCTAATGTTTTTCTCCTTCAATGATTCGCTGCCTGGGCATGGCATGCATCATATGGGGTTCCTCTTTGAAAAAGATAAAGGATAAGCATCGTCACAAAGCCTATTATTGAAAAATTATTTTAAAATTGCTGCATGTTGCCATATAAAATGGCAGTTGATATGAATTTCTTCTTTTATGATGATGGAGATTAGGCAATATGTCTATTGTTTATGCAATTTTCTTTTATTTTCATTGGTTAGTACTAATAGACTAGGTCAAGTTAATCATTCTAGTAAATTTTTTGTTAATGCCTATTTTTAAATGTTATAGCTTAGGTTTTTAAAGGTTGTTGATCACCAAGGAATTCTGGTAGTTTTAGATTTGAAGGTATGAAACTTTCTTTTCCCACTAATTCTTAGATAAGGCTGTTATACCTCAGGTTTCAAGCGAATCTTAAACTTATCTTTTATTCTAATTCCATCAATTCTTTTATCAAGATCCATATCAACTCAATGGCAATGTGTGTTTTCATTCATTTAAAGGTTTATTCTTTTGTAATGCAACACTCATTAACGTTGTTAACGGTACGGTGTTACATTCACTTTTTGTTTCAAAACATTGCAATAAATAACTTATGGAGCATGGGATCTAGTTTCTGTGTTGTGTGCACTTAACCACATGGCAGTGTAACGGTCTTCTTTGGGATCTTTTTAATCCACATGGCAGTGTAACGGTCTTCTTTGGGATCTTTTTTGTAGTCTGTTTTAGTTAATTATCTTTAATTGATAGCTTTCCTTAATATAAGCTGAACAAAATAAGTTTGTTTTAAGGTTTTGTTGTTTATGCTAGCACTCGGTGGCTATGAGGGAAAAAAGAGTTGATTCCTCTCATTAATTAGATTAATTGGACAAGTCTATATATTCATTGTACATTCAGTTTATAAGAAGCGGAATAAGGGCGATTTTGTGTGGAATTATGAAATTTGTAAGTGAGAAGTGTGATTCCTAAAAGTGATCTTGAATCTAGGAATGATTTCTAAGCTCTTAAAGTAATTTCTAGGAGCCTATTGGCATAACACTAACGGTTTTATATATTCAAATCCTAGGAGTGATTCCTAACTCTTGCTATAAATCTTGTGAGTTATTCTTGAAATCATCTTATTCTCTTTTTGTAGATTTAAAGTTAAATTCAAACACCCTAAAATTATAACTATATGATTTTTGTTTTGTCTTTGTCCTTCCTATATTGACATTTTAACATGTTTATTTCAATTCATATGTTCTTCTTTGAAAATTTATCATGGGGAATCACTGTTTAAGCTATTGCCTTATCATAGACGCTTAGTTTACGCTTTGGTATAATTCTTGCCTGTGATCACTTTTTTTGTTTTGCAGGGCCACAAGTTGTCTGAAGTTAAAGATCTTTATTTGGTTGAGGTCTTTTTTAAACCAACCAAACCCTGTCATTCTTGAATGGTTGATCTTTATGTACTTCTCTTTTTTTGTGGTTGATTTGACTGATTCTTCCCTGGTTTTTACTAGGTAGGAGTTTATTGCTCGTTCAATCAACTTTTGGAGAATGGTTTCTACCATGCTGATCCACACCCTGGAAATCTGCTCAGTACCTATGATGGGAAACTAGCTTATTTGGGTAAGAGCTGCATCGCTTGGAAAATGCCATAATAAATGAATTAAACTCTATACGTGCTTAGGGAATTTATAAGGTCTTACGTGCTATTGGCCGACATGATTTTCTAGTACTTCCTTTGAATTTAATTTACTGTTTACTTTTCATTGTGTGTAACATAAAAAGTGTAGGGGAAGCATAATAGTATTCAGTTAGCCAATCTCTTTCCCACGCACGTAAGTATGAAGTGTTTATGAGTCTATTTTGGGTGCCTCCCTCTTATAAGTTTGAGCTTTTCCAAATGGAAGGATGTGTGGGAGTCTAACGTATAAATTGAGTGTTTCCCTGGTGCTGAGTTAAATGGTCATATAACACGATGTTGGAGTTTTCTTGATCAAGAGGCACAGATGCCTGTCATCTATCTGCATGGACAATATTCATTACTAAGGTATTGCTTCTAAATAGTTTGTCCAATGAAATTGTCAAAAACTATTCAATCCAAAAGTTTAGCCTATTGGATGAGACTTGAGAGTTTGCTATATATTACTCCAAGATTCCCTCTCATACAAAGTGTGGATAAACGCAGCAGATAAAAAGTCTGAGTATTGAGGGTGACACAACTTGAAATCGAGACTTTTTTTATCACAGAATGCTCTTATATGATATTCACGAAATGGTTCATTCCAAAAGTTATATTGTTCAATGGGGACCACGAATCAAAATCTTAATATCTGTCTTTGTCACACTATTGGTTTCGAAAACAAGTTAACCTACTGTGGAAACAGTAAGTATCATCGCTTAAACTGATTAGGAAGTCCTAGAGATGTATAACTTTCTCTTTTTGTGAAAATGTTCCAGAAAACATTGTTTTTTACTTGTTTAAGTAGAAAAACTTTGAAGTGAATGTGTACTTATATATATATACACACACACATACCTATAAAACAGTTAACTTTTGTATTTAAAGTAAAGTTAAGATTGGTCTGATTAATCATGACATAATTTAATCTTTCAGCTCCAATTTATTTTTGAAATTTGCATAAAATTTCTTTGCTAGATTTTGTTTGATCATTTGGGCGATATCATGTTTTTTTGAGCTTGATTTAGTCCCATCTTGCTTTCTCAATGGAAATTCATGCTTCATGTGTGATGATAAACAAGAAGTTTATGATGAAAATCATGAACAGTGATTTAGGAGAAATTATTTCCTAATCATAAAATAGGAAATTAGAGGATATCATGGATATTTACTTTAGGAAATTGCTGTAAATAGGGGATATTGTTGTAAATAGGAAATATTCTAGTTATCTAAATTTAGGCTAGGACTTGTGTATATATTCAAAGGCACTTCTTGTGCAAAAAAAAAAAAAAAAGATTTCTTCTTTCTTCATGGTATCAGAGCCCAGGATGTTGTAACTCCTGGTTTCTTTTTTTTTCTGACACTTACTTGGCCTTCATTGCCGATAGTGCCTTTTGGAAAACAAATGGCTAAAGCTGTTACCAACAAAAACTCCAACGTGGAGGTCTCTTCCTCCTCTGAAATCTCCTCTGTTGGTAATCCCAAAATGTACACCTCTACCCATATTGGTGAATTACAAACCTTGTTTCCATCTGACCAACTCAATGGTAAAAACTACCTCCAGTGGTCACAAATGGTTAAGATTTTCCTTTAGGTCAAGGGAAAGCTTTCTCACCTATTAGGACTTGCTCTTGCTGTTTCGGATCCCAAGATTGAGGCTTGGAATGTAGAGGATTCCTTAATAATCGTGTCTTGGCTTTGGAGCTCTATGGAACCAAACATTAAAGGCACTTACATGTTCCTCTCATCTACTAAGGAGATATGGGATGTTGTTGCTCAATCTTATTCTAAAGCAAATGATGCCTCTTTAATTTATGAGATTAAGATTAGAATCTCATCTACCAAGCAAGGAATGCACTTTGTCAGTGAATATTACAATCTGATGAAGAGTCTTTGGCTTGAGTTAGATCATTATCAAAATTTTAAAATGCAATGCAGTGATGATAGTGTCAAATTACAAAAGTTTGTCGAAAGGGAAAGAATCTTTGAATTCTTAGCAGGTCTTAATGTTGAATTTGACCAACTTCGGGTTCAAATACTTGGCAAAGATCCTTTACCGTCTTTAAATGAGGCCTTCTCACTCATCCAGGCATAAAAGAGTTGGAGAATTGTGATGTTGGAATCCAAGTCTGCTGACAGCTTAACATTCATCTCTATAAAAACCAACAAAGAAGCCCTTAACCACCACCAACAGAATCCTCAAAATAAGGTAGCTATCTGGAGTAGTTTTTGTAAGAAGCCTCATCACACTAGAGAGACCTACTGGAAGTTACATGGGAAGCTACAAAAAGCACAGAAAGAAGGGGTAAACAAGGATGGACAGGTGAAAGCCCACTTCATTGAACCTACAAACTTTAGAGATTTTGAAAAAGCTAGATCAGAACCAAAAGGACCTAACAAAAAAGAGATTGAGTGCCTAAAGAGCATTCTGAGTTCCTTGGAAGGTGCTGGTGCATTATGTTCATTAGCCCAATCAAGTGATTTTTATAATTCTCATCCTCTTAGTGCCTTATTAGTGTCTCCTAGGGGTTCTTGGGTCGTAGATTCAGGTGCCACAGATTATTTGACTACCTCTCATCATTCTTTTATTTCTTATAACCCTTGTCCTAGTAACAGAAAAGTTAAAGTTGTAGAGGGCTCTCTTACTACTATTGCAGGTCAAGGAACCATTCCTTTGCCCCCTAATCTTCTCTTGAAAAGAGCACTACATGCTCCCAAACTTTCTGCCAATCTTTTGTCCATTAAAAGATTTACCAAAGACTTGAATTGCCTTGCCATCTTTGATCCTAATTATTGTGTATTTCAGTATCGAGAAATGGGGAAGATGATTGGGCATGCTAAAGAAAAGGATGGACTCTACCTTCTGGAGTCTAATAGTGGAGACAAAACCTCACATCCCTCCTTGACTTTCATGACCAAAGTTACTCGTAACCCTATTTGGCTTCACCATTATCGTTTAGGTCAGCCTTCTTTTAGTTTATTGAGAACCATGTTTCCTGATTTGTTTAAAAACAATGATCCTAATAGTTTCCATTGTGATGTGTGTGAGTTTGCCAAACATTGTCGTACTTCCTTTCCTTTGAGCAATAATTGTGGAGATTTGAAATGCGTTGTGTTTTATTGATTCTGTGTTATATATTTTAATACACTAGCTGTGCATACATATTTATACAAAGAAGAGAGGGAAAAATAAGGTAATACTGTCCCTAAAATTATGCCTTAGTCTACTCCTAAAATTATGCCTCAATTTACTCCTATAATTATGTCAACCATAGCAGCTATACTTAGTCAGACAATTCTGCCATTACTGACTTTAGGTGATGTTTGACCACACTCCCCCTCAAGCTGGTGAATAGGTATTCTCCATTCCCAGCTTGGATACAATGGTCTGAAATGTAGAACTATTCAACCCTTTAGTTAGAACATCAGCAAGTTGATCATGTGTAGGAACATAAGGTGTACAAATCAGCCCACTCTCTAACTTTTCTTTGATGAAGTGCCTGTCAACCTCAATATGTTTTGTCCTATCATGTTGTACTGGGTTGTGGGCGATGCTGATTGCAGATTTGTTGTCACAATAGAGTCTCATTGGGCCATCCCACTTTATCTTCAAATCTTCAAGAATAATCTTCAACCAAAGTAACTCACAAACACCTTGAGCCATTGCTCTGAATTCTGCCTCTGCACTAGATCGAGCTACCACATTTTGCTTTTTACTTCTCCAAGTTACCAAATTCCCACCAAGAAATGTGCAGTATCCTGATGTTGATCTTCTATCAACGATTGATCCAGCATAATCAGCATCAGTATATGCCTCAATCATCATACTTCTACTTCTTCTAAACAAAATACCTTTTCCTGGTGCTCCTTTAAGATAATGTAATACCCTGTGGGCTGCTTGCAAATGAACTTCCTTCGGGCTATGCATGAACTGACTAATCACACTTACAGCATATGCGATATCTGGTCGTGTGTGAGACAGATAAATGAGTCTTCCCACAAGGCGCTGATACATTTCTCTGTTTATTGGGACATCCTCTTCTGCTTTTCCAAGTTTAAGATTAGGATCTATGGGTGTACTTGCTGGTGCACATGCAAGCTTACCAGTATCCTTCAGAAGGTCTGTTACATACTTCTGTTGAGAGATAAAAATTCCCTGTTTAGAATGAGCTACCTCAATTCCTAGAAAATATTTCAGTCTCCCTAGTGTTTTAATCTCAAACTCCTTAGCCAAATGTTGGCTCAAAACTTCTTTCTCCATAACATCATCTCCTGTCACTATTATATCATCAACATACACTAGAAGAACTGTAATTTTTCCAGAAGAAGATTGTTTGATAAACAGGGTATGATCTCCTTGGCTCTGTTTGTATCCTAAAGTCATCATAATTCTAGCAAATCTCCCAAACCATGCTCTTGGTGATTGCTTAAGGCCATACAATGCCTTTTCTAATTTACACACAAATTCAGCACCCAAGTTCTTTTCATAACCTGGTGGAATTTGCATATAAATTTCTTCCTCTAGTTCACCGTGTAAGAAAGCATTCTTGACATCAAATTGCTGCAAATCCCAACCATAATTAGCTGCCAAAGATAACAAAATTCTAACCGTGTTCATTTTTGCAACAGGAGCAAAAGTCTCCAAGTAATCAATGCCATAAGTTTGGGTATATCCCTTGGCCACTAACCGTGCCTTATACCTCTCAATGGATCCATCTGCCCTATATTTCACTGTGTACACCCACTTGCAACCCACTGGTTTCTTTCCTGGTGGTAACTTCACCAACTCCCAAGTTTTGTTCTTCTCTAATGCCTCCATTTCCACATTCATAGCTTGTTTCCATTTTTCATTAGACAAAGCCTCAGATAAGGTGGTAGGAATACTGATGGTATTTAGGCTTACAAGAAATGCTCTATGGGATGGTGAAAAGTTTTCAAAGGACAAAAAATGTGCAAGAGGGTATAATGGTTTTTTTGTGCATTCTCTACTTCCTTTACGGATGGCAATTGGAAGATCTTGGTCATTATGAACTTGAGATTCAGATTTATCTTGTAAAGAAGGGTTAGAAATTGTTACCTCATTCAAAGGATTTGGGTCGGACATTTGGTCTGCTGTAGAATTAGAAGTAACCTTCTTCCTCCTTGTGAACACCTTGTCAAATTGCACAATCTCAGGGATAGTATCAACCTGTTCTTCATTGTCATCAACGGAAAGATTTTTTTCTGTTTCGGCTTCAGGTTCATTTAGTTGTGTTTCATGGATAGATTTTGGTAGAGATGAACAAGGTTCAGATTCTGAAATTTTAAAGGAAGGAACAAACCCTGATGCTAAATCAAGTAAAAAATCTTCCTTATCTTCAATAGCTGAATTCTCCCCCTGAAGATAAGGAATAGGAAAATAAGACTCTTCTTCATGAAATGTTACATCCCTTGAGACATAAAATTTCTTGGATGGAGGATGATAACATTTATATCCTTTCTGAGTTGAAGAATAACCCACAAAGACACATTTTACAGCTCTAGGATCTAGCTTTCCCCTATTTTGGCTATGAACATGGACAAATGACACACACCCAAAGATCCTTGATGCAAGATTATTTGTAGTGTTTAGGTTAGGATAGAAAGTTGAAAGGATGTCTAAAGGACTCTTGAAATCCAAAACTCTTGAAGGCAGTCGATTGATTAGGTGAGTTGCAGTAAGGATTGCTTCTCCCCAATAATTCTTAGGCACATTATTGTGAAACAACAAGGCTCTGGTTTTTTCAAGAAGTTGACCGTTTTTCCTCTCTGCCACTCCATTTTGTTGTGGAGTATAAACACAAGATGACTCATGTACTATCCCTTCTTGTTGGAAAAATGAAGTAAGAGTTTGGTTAAAAAAATCTCTTGCATTATCTGACCTAAACCTCTTGATATTGATGCCAAACTGATTTTTTATCATAGAGCAAAAGTTTGGGACAACTGTACTTACATCAGATTTATTCTTGAGTAGAAAAATCCAAGTAACACGGGTGCAATCATCTATAAAAGAAACAAACCACCTTGCTCCAGAAACATTAGAAACAGAAGATGGACCCCAAATGTCACTGTGAACAAGGTAGACAGGAACAAAACTTCTTTTATAAGTGATTGGAAAAGGTACACGCTTGTGTTTAGCAAGTTCACATACCTCACATTGGAAATTTCCAACATCTAAACCCTTAAACATTGACGGAAACATAATCTGAATAATTCTAAAAGATGGGTGTCCAAGGCGATAATGATGAAGAAGAACTTTTTGCTTGTTAGATAAAACTGACTCTGTGATGAATGAAGTAGGTGACCAGTCCCTGATCATATTCAATTGATTTGGTGCTTCAAGATAGTAAAGGCCATTCTTTTCTCTAGCATGCCCAATCGTCTTCCCCGAATCCTTGTCCTGAAATAGACAGTAACTGCTATGAAAAATCACATTACAACATAAATCTTGGGTGAGTTTTTGAACAGAGACCAAGTTTGTGGATAATCTAGGAACATGAAGAACATTTTTCAAAGTCAATGAAGGACTTATTTTGATATTTCCTAAACCTGCTACAGTGGTTAGAGAACCATCAGCAATGACAATTTTTCGATTGCTTGGACATGGGGTATAGGTTGAGAAAATATTGGATGAGTGTGTCATATGATCTGTTGCTCCGGAATCCATGACCCAAGAGTTGGTAAAGGTTGTTTCTGAGACATTTAATCCAATAGAAAATGAAAACTCACCTGAATGTGCCAAAGAACAAATACCTGAAGATTTTTCAGATTTGTGAAGACTATTGATAAGTGATCTCAACCTCTCAATTTCACCTTGGCTGAGACTGTTTTGTTCTGGTAATGGGTCAGTTGGTGGTGTTGTAGCAATATGGACTTGCGCATTGTTCCTTGGTGGTCCAACTCTCTTGCTCCATTCCCTGCTCGGAGGCTTTCCATGTAGTTTCCAGCATGTCTCACGAGTGTGACGTGACTTTTTGCAGTAAGAGCACCATAAGTTGTCACGATTTTGATTTTTTTGCTGGCCTTCAACTGTTGTTCCATGCTCCATGTTGGCAGTTGTTTTGTTGTTGCTATTAGCCACCATACTTGAACTTTCAACAGTGGTTTGTGGTTCAAGCATCAACCCTCTTCTACTTTCTTCACCTCGAACAAGAGCCACCACTTCATTAAAATTTGGAATCTCTGGCATTCCAAGGATTTGTACCCTTACTTGATCAAGATCTGGATTTAGGCCTACCAGGAAATCATAGATCCTATCTTGTTCAATAAAATTCTTCAAAATTGCTGCATCTTCAGGGCAGTTTGTTCTTATCACCCGATAGTGATCCAACTCTTGCCACAAGGATTTCAATTGATTTGAATATTCAGTGACACTTCTGTTCCCTTGTTTTGCAGCCATTGTTTTTACCTTGACATCATACACTTGAGCAGCATCATTAGCTTTAGAATAGGTCTGCTGAATTGCATCCCATATATTTTTTGCAGTGTCCAAAAACATGCATGTGTCACTAATTTCTGGAATCATAGAATTCCACAACCATGCCATAATCATAGAGTCTTCTTCATCCCATGCTTCAAACTTAGGATCTTCTGGTTTTGGACCAATGCCTATGAGATGGCTAACTTTTCCTTTCCCTTTCAACGTTGCACGAATGAGTTGAGACCATTTAAGGTAATTCTTTCCATCTAACCTGTAACAAGTCTGAATATTTGGCAATTCTCCTGATTGTTGTTGTCGGATTGTCTCTCCAGATTGAATTGTTGCAGCATTCTTTTCGTCCCCCGACATATTGAACAATACTCAAAAGAATACAGAAATGAAAACAAACTTAATCCTATAGGAAAGGACTGATGTATTGGCAATAAAGGCCACAAAACGTTGCAGGGTATTTGGCAATGAAGGCCAAAAGAAAAAATACCCAGAATAAAGCCTAAGGCTCTGATACCATGTGGAGATTTGAAATGAGTTGTGTTTTATTAATTCTGTGTTAATACACTGGCTGTGCATACATATTTATACAAAGAAGAGAGGGCAAAAATAAGGTAATACTGTCCCTAAAATTATGCCTTAGTCTACTCCTAAAATTATGCCTCAATTTACTCCTATAATTATG
>JAOSBP010000204.1:10635770-10658210 GCA_027563825.1 Erythroxylum mucronatum
ACTATTGGGGAGAGGTTGTTTTAACTGGAGTTCACTTGATAAACAGATTGCCTTCATGACCTCTAGAGTTCAAAACACTGGTAGAAATGCTCCATACTTTCTTCCCCAGCTTTAATATAAGTAGTCTGACTACAAGGGTGTTTGGATGTGTTAGTTTTGTTCATATTCATGCTCACAATAGGGGAAAACTTGACCCACGAGCCCTAAAGTGCATCTTTGTTGGCTACTCTCTTACACAAAAAGGGTATAAGTGTTTTTATCCTCCCTCTCATAAATTCTTCATTTCCAAGGATGTGTCATTTGTTGAGAGTCAATCTTTATTCCCTAATACTTATCTTCAAGGGGAGATGGGGAATTATGCGGAAGAGAAGTATGGGGAGACTAATTTCTTACTTGATTTATCTTTCCCAAATACAAATACTTAGTCAGCCACTACTATCCCTAAACTACCTAACCAACTGACCAAAATAAGTTAGAAAGTGCCTAGCTAGATACCTTAAAAAATACTGCTCCTATCCCTAACCAGCCTCTCTTAGTCTACTCATGAAGGAATGCTGTCTAGACCTTACCAGAGAAGGCTCAAGGATCTAACTTGGAACCAAGTACTGAAATACAAAACGCTGAACTTGATGATTTGTATGTTCCTATAGCTCTTTGGAAGGGCACACGAACATGCGCTAAATTCCCAATTTCACACATTATCTTCACTTGACAAATGTTCTCCAAGCCATAAATGTTTTCTTACAAAAATAAATTTAGTTTCTTCACCACAAACACTTGATGAGGCACTTAGGGATAGGAATTGGAAAAATGCCATGGATAGTGAGATGAATGCATTAATTAAGAATCAAACATGGGAAATAGTGGATTCATCAAAAGGGAAAAGACTAGTAGGATGTGAATGGGTATTTAAATATAAAGCAGATGGTTCATTGACAAGATATAAAGCAATGCTAGTAGCTAAGGGGTATATTTAATCTTATGGGGTTGATTATCTTGAAACTTTTGCCCCGGTAGCAAAAATGAACACTATACGTATACTGTTATCCTTGGAAGCTAATTTTGATTGACCTGTGCAGCAATTTGATGTAAAGAATGTCTTTTTACATAATAATTTAAATGAAGAAGTGTACATGACAACCCCTCCTGGATTTGAAGATAAGTTTGGGAGTAGAGTATGCAAATTAAAGAAAGCCTTGTATGGTCTCAAACAATCTCCTCGGGCATGGTTTGAGAGATTCACAAAGGCTATGCTGGAAATGAAGTGTAAGCAAAGTCAAGGAGATCACACTCTATTTATTAAATTTGCTGTAGAAAACAAAATGACAGCCCTCATTGTTTGTGTGGATGACATTATAGTCACAGGTAATGATCTTGAAGAAATGGAACACCTCAAACTTAAACTTGCTCAAGAGTTTGAAATCAAAGATTTGGGGAAGTTTAAACTTTTTTTTGGGCATAAAAGTAGCTCGTTCGAAAGAGGGAATTTTTCTATCCCAACGCAAGCATATTTTGGATCTTCTAGAAGAAATTGGAATGATGGAGTGCAAACTAATTGATACACCTATAGAACAGAATCATTGACCAAGCGAGGCCAAAGATGATGCAGACTAGTGGTATCAAAGACTGGTGGGAAGACTAATTTATTTGTCACATACCAGGCCTGACATAGCATATGTAGTAAGTGTAATTAGTTAATTCATGCATGACCCTAAACATGTCGATCTTCAAGCAGTGTTTAAAGTATCGAGGTACCTTAAAACTACCCCTGGCAGAGAGATTATGTTTAAGAAAAATGACAATAAAATAGTTGAAGCTTATATCGATAGAAGGTCAACCAATGGGTACTATACTATGTTTTTGGGCAATCTTATCACTTGGAGAAGTAAGAAGCAACAATAAAATAGTTGAAGCTTATATTGATAGAAGGTCAACCACTGGGTACTATACTATGTTTTTGGGCAATTTTATCACTTGGAGAAGTAAGAAGCAACAAGTGCTAAGGCAGAGTTTAGAGCTATGGCTCACGATATGTGTGAGCTCTTGTGGACTCGTATCATCCTGAATGATTTGAAAGTTAGGTGGCAAGGACCTATGAAGCTCTAATGTGATAATAAGTCAGCTATTAGTATTGCTCTCATCCCGGTACAACATGACATAACTAGTCACAATGAGATTGATAGGCACTTGGAAAGTGGGCTTATTTGTACCCTATATGTTCACACAGCCAAAAAGAAGGCAGATGTATTGACTAAGGGGCTAGCGAATGCACAATTTTAAGATGTTATAAGCAAGCTGAGAATGCAAGACATCTATGCGCCTACCAACTTGAGGGGGAGTGATGAAAATCAGAACAGTGATTTAGGAAAAATTATTTCCTAATCATAAAATAGGAAACTAGAGGATATCATGGATATTTACTTTTTGTGCAAAATAAGAAAAAGGATGACCTTTTTCTTCAGTTCATATGGAGACTAACTTTCTATGATTTGCCAACAGATTTTGGTATGATGGGTGAATTTAAGCAAGAACTCCGTGATGGGTTTATTTCAGCTTGTCTCCATCTTGTAAACCGTGACTTTGATGCACTGGCTAATGACTTTGTTACTCTTGGGTACTTAATACTATCTTTCTTTTGGTGCTATATCTGAAGAAGCTGTTTATAAGGCTAAACTAGTATAAAACTGCAGGCTTCTTCCGCCAACGGCAAATAAAGAGGATGTTACAAAAGCTTTAACAGGTTTCTTCTGTTTCATCAATTTAGAGTTCAAAATTTTACTTTTTCAGGTCGTCTTAATAGCTATTTTTATTTGTGGAGAGGTGCATTTTCTGGCCATGATTTTATCTGTAATTTCAATTGGCAGGTGTCTTCCAAAATGCTGTTGCTAAGGGAGTTCGGAACATAAGCTTTGGAGACCTCCTGGGAAATTTGGGGACTACCATGTATAGTGTTCTGTCTGTCCTTTTGAATTTAGCTGCAAGAGGTGCATTAGTTATTGTTTGAACTCTTAGTTTTCCCCATTAGATATATATGCTCGTTGTGTAGAAAACACTGGTTATAATGCTTTGCAAGAAAAAAATCATGTCAGTTTTATGTCTAACTTCTTTTCAATTGTTACTATGCATATAACTTTAACATCTTGTCTCTTAGGAAAATGATGGCAAATTCATATTAGAGAGGTCATATTCATGAAATTTAGAAAGTCTACAGATAATCCCAGACCACAGTCCTAAGAAGGCTAATCATTCTAAAGCATAATTTTGAATCGTACTCCTTTTGATACACAAGATATTAATCGTGAGTGGTGTAGATTTCATTACAAATCTTTGATTTCATGTGTAAACTGAGATAGCTATACATGAAACATATGATAGAAATTATTGGTTATGGAAAATTACAATATCAAATAACTGTAGCTTGTCTAATTGAGGTAATGTTTAATGGTCTATATCATTTCCAGGTACAAGTTCAAATTTCAGATACCTTCATATTTTTCTCTTGTCATCAGAAGGTAGTCATTCTTTCCTTTAGGGACTAACTGATGTCTTACCATTTCTTTTTCATGTTTATTTCCTGTAAGAAGTTGGTTATATTCTTGTGGCCTTCAATTATAACATCCACATTTCATTTTCCTTTTCCTTTTCCATTTTCCATCTCTTAGTCTTGCAGTGTTGGAAGGAATTGCTCTCAGTTTTGATCCTAACTACAAAGTTTTGGGCAGTACATATCCCTGGATTGCTAGGAAAGTATTGACTGACAGCTCAGAACAACTGAGATCTTCTTTGCAAGATCTTCTTTATGAGGTGATATGAAGTTAGTGTTGTGATCTCAGGGTTCTTGTTTGAGTCACACTCTAGCCTTTTTTTTTGCTTCTTGATGCTTTATTTTCTCTTTCAAAAGCATATTCACCTAAAGCATATCCTTTCCAGGAAGGTGTTTTCCAAATTGATCGTCTAGAGTCTCTACTTTCTGAGGTGAGATCCTTAACTATGCCATCTCTCTCTATCTCTTTTCTGTGCATTGCACACAACGAAAAGAACATTATTTTTTGGCTACTTCTGATAATGATTTATACTTTTGAAAACATTCCTTTTACATTATATCAGCTGTTGCTTTTGGCCCTATGTGTTTCATGTGAATTGATCCGTTTTTGTTTCTTTGACTATAGTAGGAGACTCAGGCATTCCCATCAAATGCCCAAAGATCTTTTTTATCTCATACTGTCTTTTGATGTTTCTTCTTCCTCAACTGAGCTAATTTAAAGGTGTTTTCTTTTTCAGTCCCTTCGTGCACAGATGAAGAGGTCCTTGGTGAAAAGAAATACAGAAGAAACAGAATCGAAGGTTGTTATCAAACAAATTCTCTCCTTCACCCTGGCAGAGAAGGTTTTGATATTACTCTTTATCCTCAGTGCTTATTTTTAACCCCAAAACATGAGGGCAGTAGCCTTCATTTTAGTTACTAATCGTTCATACCAAAAAATAATTACAGGGTGACTTTGTAAGGGAAATACTTCTTCAAGAAGTTGCTAAGGTATGAAATTTGGTTCCTAATCAAGTGTTTCTGTGTTTTTATGTTTTATTTCTTTACCGATTAAAAATATGATGCTTGTGAACAAGAAAATTCATCATCTTCCCATGTTTGTGAATTGAAGTATCTGGATGCATAATTTATTCTTGTAAAGATTCTTCAATATGTTCTAGGGTTTATATTTTTTCTTAAAGA
This sequence comes from Erythroxylum mucronatum, assembly GCA_027563825.1. Lineage (NCBI taxonomy): Eukaryota > Viridiplantae > Streptophyta > Magnoliopsida > Malpighiales > Erythroxylaceae > Erythroxylum > Erythroxylum mucronatum. The sequence goes on from JAOSBP010000204.1 coordinate 10,640,497, forward strand.
TTGTTCCTCTCTCAAGGAGTAATAAAATGTATTTTGCCACTACAGATTCTATCTGTTATCCATAGAGTTTTAGCTAGTGTCTAAATTAGCTCGAACTATATGTAGATTGTGCTGAGAATGAATTTTAATTACTCTTTTATTTTAGGCTGATGGTATAAATTGGAGTGTTCTATTTCAATCTAATGAAGTTGTAATTCAAATGATTATTTCTTTTTCCTATCATTAATTATTGAAAGAAATTAGTTAAAAAAGAGTTCCTAGTCAGTTAATTGTCAAATACACTAAGTTATTTTGTGTGTTATTGTTAGAAAAAAAAAGTGGCAAAAGTGTAGTGAAATAGGTACGTCTGTTAGTTTATACAATTACTTAAGACCTTAGTTTTGATCAGTTGTATTGAACACACTGGTAGCTAGAAGTTGTTATCAATTAAGAATCATGGTTAATTGCAAAATATAACAAAACAATAAAAAATTTATTAACATAATCATCTGATTAGAATTCTTGTGCTAAATAAGTAACTGCGGGGAGTTTAGTTTATTTTACATTTAATAAAATGTTCTCAATTAGTGATTTTGACCAAGTGAGTTGTACACTCAATTTAATGATACTTCAATGGCCCCAGTAATATTTTGGTACAAAAAAGAGTGCTCTAGTAATATTTACAAAATGACCATTTTTTCTTTCAAGCAGATCATTTTTTGTGATTTATACATGCAAGATAGTTTACGAATGATGTCTTTCTTTTTTAAATAGGACAATAAATTTTGATTAAAACAATTTATTGTATTTGTCATATCTAAATCTCTTAATTTTGGTACCAAACTGATTTTGTATCATAAATGAAAAGCAGTAGGAACATTAATCACTTCTTCATTTTAAAGCTATGATGTTTGCATATGTTCATTTACATAAAGTAGTAAACATCATCTGTAAAGTTACAAAAGATGATTATCCCCAGTAAAAATGATAAGATGAAATAACATCACTATATGGTAAAGGTGATAACTAAATTCTTGTTGATGATCCATAACTGAAAAGTAAATTGTTGTTGCTAATGCATAATTTATTTGGAGTCTAAGTAGTATGGTCAATCGTTTTCTCTTCCAAGTCCAGTCCTTTTCACAGAACCTTACTCTTGAAATTTTTAATAAGGGTAAAAAATGGCTTAACAATTATAGTGGTCAATTTTTGTACGGACACAACTTTAGTGGATAATGGACATTTTGTAATAGAATGAAGGTTGAAGTTGTATGTCTTCTAAGTTTACTAGAATGGTAACTGATCTATCATCATTGGGGTATTGGTTCTAAAGTGATTGGATGAACAAGTCATATGATTTGTAGCATCAGAATCTCTAGCTTACATATTGTAGAAGGGGTTTTTTGAGACATCAAATACAATTTAAAAGGAATGATCCCAAAAAGGGTCAATGAACACATTAGAAACCTTATCTAAAGGGGCTAATAAACATTCGTTTGATAGATTATCCAGCTTCATGAAGTCTTCATTGTTGGAACTTTATAATTCTTGCTAATTCTTTTTTCTATTGCTTTGTGTTACATAGGCCAAATTCAAAGTCTTCGATTGGTTTCCTTACTACTCCATTTTCAGCTTGATAGTTTGTCTTGCAATTTTTTCAACTTTCTTTGGTGTTTCTCAATTTCTTACAAAATATCAGCTATTTCATTTAGCAATGGGACTTTTTCCTTTCACAAAATCTGTTCCTTTATTTGATCAATCAAGGTTAAAACTTGTGAAAAAAGTCATGCATCTTGTCCTTTTCAATAAATTCGTTTATTTTGACAGGACAATTATTGCACAATAACTAAACTGACTCAGTAGCAAATTTATGTCGATTACAATTTACCTCCTTGCCATATTCTAGCTTTAACCTTTATTTCATACACTTAAGCAACATTTTTGACTTTAGAGAAGGTTGCCGAACAGCTTCTCAATTCCCCTACACCCTTTTGACTTAAGGGTTTGAAGTTCACTGTTGAGTTAGACTTCTTCTGACATAAAAGGTTGAATTTTGGGTATAGTTGATTTATGTGATTTTCTACATGTCCTTTAGTTAGGGTCTAAATCTAACAATAAAGGTTGTAAGTAAGGTGGCAATCAAGAAGATTATGGAAAAATGAAATACTATAGTGCACTCAATATTTAGGAATCAAGATTGAAACAGAAGTTATACCACAGAAAAATTATTTTAAGTACCTTGAATCTATCATCCAAAGTAATGATGAGATAGAGGACAACATAGTACACCATATCAAATTAGGGTGAAAATGAGGGATGCCTCAAGAATTTTATGTGACAAAAAGATATCATTCAATCTAAATGGTAAACCCTACCGTTTTAACAATTAGGTCGGTTATGCTTTCTGGGACGGATTATTGGTCCATCAAATAGCTGTATAGTCAAAACGTAATGGTGATGGATATGGTGATGGATATAAGAACTTTTCGTTAGGTGTGTAACCTTACAAGAAAAGATAGTCAAAAATATAGTGATAAGAGACAAGTTGAGGGTGGTTAACATTGATAGTAAATTAAGAAAGACAAGGTTTAGGTAGTTCGGAAATGTTATGAGGAGATATTTTGACGTCTCAGTAAGAAGATGCAAGAAGATTGTACTTAAAAAATTTAATAGAAGAAGAGAAAGACTTTAAAAAAATTGAGGAAAGGTAATTAAGAACAATTTGGCCCTACCAGAGCTTACTGAGGACTTAGCCTTCAATTGAAAACTTAGGCGAACTAAAATTCGGGTAGATAATCATATGTAGAGAAGTCCTTATCTTGTCATAGGCCTTTCAAACTTTTTCTTTCAATCTTTTGTGACTTTTATTAGTATTAATGCTTTTTTATCACACTAGCTTATTTAGTTATTTTATTTCTTTATTTCATATTGCTTCCCTCTTTCAATTGTTTTTTTATTTACTTATTTGCTTTTTTTCGTTTGTTTGTTTGTTTACTTATTTTTATTTTTATCTTTATTTATTACTATTAATTTTTTAATTATTTTCAAAAAAAATTTCAATGGTCTTTTAATAGGTCTACTAGAAACTTCTTCTCAACTATTTAGGGATAAGGCTGTATACTTCTAGACCTTTTTAGACTCTAAGTCTCAGTGAAATTCTTACTGGATTATTGTTGTTGTTGTACTTAGGTTGAACCATGATATAGCAATGAAGGATATAAAGTAATTAACAAGTAAAATTACAAAAGCAAAAGCTGCAAGATAAAAGATAAAAGATGGCTAATGCTAGAAATTAGTAGTGACTCTGGTACCATAAGGGAAATTAGGAGAAAAATGTTGTATTATTATGATGATTTATAAGCATATTTGTATAGTATACACGTTGAAAAATTCTAGTGAGCTTTCTTAAAATTATCTCCTAAATTACCTCCCAAAGAAGTTATCTCAAGAATCCCACTAATTAGTGAATGTTTAGGTTTTACGTTAATTTAGGAATAGACAGCTCATAACAGATTGTAGTTCCCTTTTCTTTCACAGTGATATAATCAAGTTAAGAAACACTACCCAAGCTTTTATTTGGATGTCTATATTAGTGCTATTATTTGTGAATATATTACATTTAACAATGTAATAACAGTCACGCCCTATGTAATGTCCATTACTTTAGACTTAGTATCCATTGCTGTCTACCAAACTTAACACAAATGTATGCATAAATTCCAATGGGATGTTATTAAAATGCACTTAATCGATAGATTTTAATGAGTTGTAGGGAAATCAGAGAACTGAACTTCTCGTAGGAAAAGTTGGAGTGGGGATACTCAACATATCATTCCATTTTCTGTGCATATACCATGCTTGTTTGTGCTTCAGGAAATTGTATATTTCAACAGACGGAAGATCGTGCTAGGTTTCCATATGCCTAATGGTTAAACTCACTTTCTTTTAGATTTTTCTAACATGAAATAATCTGCATAATGGATTCTAAGGTATGTCAGGTAGCTGATAACAACTCCTCAACTACTCTTCCACTAGGCTAAAACTAGGATTAGTGATGCTTATAAGAGTCATGGTTACCTTGTGAATCCTATAATTTTTATCATATTGAATCAATCATTGACAGTTCCATCTTGGATAAGAATCAATGATGGGTGCAAACAAACTGTCATTCATATTCTGTAATTATTCAGCTGATTTCCTCTATAGACTATAGTGTCTCAAGTTGCCTTATTCATATGCAGGGCTTGGATGCACTTGGGCTTGCAACTCTACATTCCTTTGCTTCCACAGCTACTGCAACTGTACCATTTATGCCCAACTTTTCTTTTGCTTCAATGACTGATGAGGATATGATGAACTTGAGAACCTTGCGCCGCCTTATGTTACTTTTATCAAGATCCCAAAAAAACTCTAGCCCCACCATGGTACTTTTTTATACAATTGTTAATAATACAATCAGGTTTATTGGTGCCTCATTTACCAAACGATGACAGATATGCCCAAATTGTTCTGGGAGAAGTTGTAATTTTGAGGGCCTCAAAATATTCACCATTTTCTTTTTCAGCCTTCGAAGGCAGACTTATAGATGCTAACTTTATGTTTGTTATAATATTGCCGTCTTTAAATACTAGATATAGGGTTATGGAGTACTTCTACCAGTGATGTGAATGAATTATGAGAGAGGATACAATGGTTAATGATATAACATACCCGCATTAGTTTATTACCTACTTACTGTATTGCAATAACTGGTATATGGATTAATATCTTACAGGAAGAAAAAGGAGTTATTAAAAACAAGAATCGTAACACATACTCTGAGGAAGCTTCTCTTCTTGTTTATGAAGTTCCATCAGTTCAAGAAATTCTGCCTGTCCTTTCTGCTATTCCCGAGGTCAGCTTTAAGTTTTCAGTTTCACATGGAATCTTTTATAAGACTTTCAATTGGATAAGTAGTACTTCCTAACTAACATTTTCTGTCCTGTTTGGAGTTGTTGGTTCTAATCAAGCCTAACTCTTCTGAAATTGCATGGTCTCAAGAATTCTTAGATTAGAATACTAGAAACTCCTATCCAACTCTTTGCAAATGACATGGTTTTGAGCTTGTTTACTTGTTCGATTAATATAATATCAACACAGTTACCTTTAGGATCTATCAACATGGTGACTGCATGTTTTAGGTCAAAATGAAATACGCACTGTATCATTTACACCATATGTTAGTTGTTATTTCAGATTCTGTTAGTAGGGAAGACACGTGTTTACTGATCTGGGTAGAGAGGATGATTCAGTTATCACTTGAGAGTATAAGGCAAGGCTGCAGGAGTGGAGAGGGTATGAGAAAATTTGGGTTGTAATCATTGACTTACCCTATAGGGAAGTACCTATTTGATCAATTCCATTCCTCATTCTTACTTACCAAACACTGCACCTAGATAAAACCTTCAACAACAGAGATCAGTTAGGAAATTGGATTGTATTTTTGGAGAAAAAAATAGATCTGTTTCTTTCTTCTCTTTTTTCAGGTTGCATGACGTAGATATTGTGTTCTTTCTTGCTGTTTCATTTTGGTGATTCAGTATTAAGAAATAGCGATATTTTCAGACATGGCCTCATTTGGAACAGGTTGTGCTTAAATCAAGGCCTTATAAAATTCTGATGGTCCATCTGTCTAGGTCACAGTTGAAACTCTCTTAGTCTGCCAGTTGAAAGTTAATCCACACGCAAGATAAAAGGTGTACTGGTCTAAAGTGCAAGTCTTGATGAACTTTTTCTTGAATGCTCCATGTTCCCCATTTCTTTTGATGGTAATAATTGTTAAGGAATACGCAGCGATATAATTAAATCAGTGGTTTTTGTTAAACTAGGTTCCTGAATCATGCTAGTTAATCCACCATAATCAGCATAGTTTACTATTAAGTCCATGTCTTAATTTTATGTTGAAAATACTTTGCAGCTCCCACCAGAAACGCAGCAGCAGTTGCTTACCTTGCCAGCTAATCTGATCGGAAGATTGATTTCCCGTGCCACTGCCAGGACCATCAGGAGGATTTTCCTCTGATATCAGACAGGTTATTAGGGGACATTCTTGTTTCTGTATATATTTTTCTTGCTTATCAATTGTTCACAAAATTAATCAGATAAGCCATTTTGTGATGAGGAGGGAGTATCACGGTGACAAACTCTTCAATCATGCTTCGCTGCCCTCATATTTTTAGCTACTGGGCATATTTTTAGAAAAATGGAAAATAAAGATTATATTTTCTTGAAGCTAAAAGATGTTTACTCGGTGCTTTTGTGTTATTTTAAAAATAAGAATCCTTTTTAAGTTCATTTTGGTAGTTGAGAATCAAGTCGAGGACAACAATGTTTAGTATTACTTCCATTAATCTCCCAAGAGTGAGTTTGATCCAAGAGACTTACAATCAAGGAATTCATCCACCAAATGAATATATTAGAAAGGATATCCACAGAAAATCACAAGTCTTTATGGTTATTCATTACCACACTGCCGGGCAAAGACAATCAGGAACTAAATGAAGCCACGCAAAATAAAATTTTACCGAGTAAATTGTTTAGCGAATAAATTTGATCAATAGGCTCCAGTGGGAACAAGGTACCTCTTTATCCGTTTATCATGGTTTTGAGTTGGCATTAGATACAATTCTACGCTTGAGGATGCGTCAAAATGTTGTCAAACAATCCAGATCACAGAATCAAAGATCAACCAAGGCAATAGATGTAACCATACAAGTTAGAGTCAAGATCTACTGGGCAAGCAAAGTAGAGGAACTATTCGGAGACGGATCAAAATTTTATTGCTCTTACCCTTAATTTTATGACAAATGCTAAACCCTAGTTAACGAATAATATTTGGAAGGTATAAAGACCACGAATTTCTTTCAGAAGTGGACCTTATGTAACAATCATTGTACAGGACAATCATTGTACAGGTATCGCAGAGACGAACCAGTAGCAAGCATTCCTCTTCCAACCACAGAGGATAACCTGCAGTGATGAATAATAAACGAATGCAAGACTATGCATTGTTATGTCCCACTACGACGGCCATATCTGCCCTCCTCGTAGTGCCTCTTGGAGCTGAATCACTTGTTGTTGATGTTCAGGTGGCAATGAACTCAACTGCTCTGGTGTAAGGTTTAGAACTTGCTGCAGTAAGCCAGGATCTAAATCTGCCATCGGCTGCAAAGATCGGATCATATTATCAGCATCTCAAATATGATCTAATCACATAATATGGAGAAGAAAATGGCATAAGCATTATTGAGAAGAAGAAAATGGCATAAGCATTATTGGTACTGTGTCGACACAGCCATTATATAAAGAGGCCAACCACAACAAACTAAATCAATTTGTCAATCGCTATCAAGTCCTCAATGACACGGAACCTAGAAAGATCAATTCTAAACCTAGACAAAGATGTGGTACTTAAAAGTCAATTGAATCCCTAATTTACTCATTTATCCAATCGAGTCTCCAAAATTGTGTTCAATATATGATCAAGCCCTCAACTGACTGTTCTAAAGTAAAAAAAAGTTTGCAACTGTAATAAGAGTCTCAGATAAATAAAGTTCCCAAATGACCAAAACTATTTTGAGATACTCTTTTACCAATTCAAATTCCTAGTCATAGAACTATGCGACCTAAAAGTACTTTGAACAGAAGTCAAGTTCAGAGCTCCCAGTCAAACGAGAATGCACAGAAGAATTTTGGATGCAAGCAAAGCTCATAAAGAATACAACGATCAAATAGTGTCTTAGCTCTTTTTGTAATTTTTTTTAAGCACAATACCTGATCACTTTGTTTATCAGAATATTTCAACTCTTCTGACTTAGCAATTGAATTTGTAGGCAATGGACCATCTGTAGAAGCTTGAGATGGTCCAGGTCGAGGGGTAACTCCTGAAGCACCCATAGAGACAGATATGCTTTTACTATCTTCCAATTTCAGCAGTTTTGAAGGCTGACTACTAGGCTCTCTAGAGTCGTAAATTGAGCTTGTTTGCAAGTTCATAGATGTACTATCATGTCCTTGAGCAGGTCTACCAACATCCTTGCTGACAGGACCTGAAATGCCCGACGATATCAAGGGACCAGGCTGTTATTCTAAAGTAAGTTAGACCCACCATAAGTATATTTTGTGAATGGCAGCTGTAAATAAATAAAAATGTACAGCCAGGCAAATGCAAGAGCACACAGATTCCAAGGCCAAAATTGTATATATTTATCTGTGTTAAACCATTTTTTGTTGAATAAGAGCGTGGGCAGCCCAGCGTGCTTGAGTGCATAGATAGCACTTCATGCATGCAAATATAAGGAAACCAACATATGTATATCATCCCACTACGAGATATTCTTATTTCATTTACGAGAATTTTGTTCAATGGGTAATTATCAGCTGATTTGAACAAGCATCCTTTTGGATATTCAAATAAAATAAAGGGCAGCAATCAGAACATTAACCTACATACCCCATCCTCTATCTTCTATTCCACCAAACTAAGTTATCCAAAGATGGGTCGGATGTATGCAAAAACTATTCTTTGCAGAAGAGATGATAAAATCCCCTAACGAAATTGAGGAAAGTTAAAAAGAAAATTAACAAGGAACAAGGATTTGATCACTTTGAGGAGATCAATCTCCAAATAGACCAAAGATTTTAAATTCGATTTGATTGCTTGAGAAAAATAGCCAGCCATTACATAAAAGAGTTCTGAGACACTTGAACTAAAGAGAAATAAAAAAACAAAAGGAAATAATATCAACATTATTCTTTTCTTAAGCAAATATTCTCCTACTATGATTATGATAATTAGCAATTCAAGATCCCCAACATTAACGAATTCAAATCCCTAGTATTCAGGGATCATATTAGCCCCTGCAGCTTCAAAACAGCCTTGACCTCAAGGCTCACCAATAATAAAATTTAAAAGTTCTCTGCCGATGCCTCATAAGGTTTCCAAATAACATATTCAACCAACAAGTTGGACAAGCATTTCAATGATAGGATGTTCATGATGCATCATTTCACGCCAATCTAATATCGCTTGAGACTTGACTCTTACTTCACCAACGGAGGAAATATCTCACAAATTTTGTTGCATAGTAACATTCTCATCCAGTTTTGTTATAAGAAATATGGAAAATCAGATGCATCTTAGAGCTTGCTGGCAAATCCAAGCAAAAAGCAACTGAACCAATAACTGGAAAAGTACAACCATTCTGCCCCAAGATAACACACCCCCGACTCCTTTGACCTGTAACTAGTAAAGCACTGATGGTAGTATTCTATGCACCTACTAAACACTTCAGTTTGATCATCAGTTTGCAGGTGATATGCAATGCTTATAGTCAATTAGATAACTTAAGCGAAAAGCTCCCTCTAAAAATTTGTTAGAAAGGCCTAACTCACCCCCAAAAGCTAGCTCAAGAGGGGGAGGTTTGCACACTATTATAAATTCTTGAGTGCCCTCATAGTTGTCCGATGTCAGATTCCTGACACCCCCCCCTCTATAAATCTATGGCATACTTCCAAAGAACCTTCCCCACTCTATAGCTAGTAACAGTTACCATGCTTAACTTTAGAAGCACATGCATTCCTTAAAGAATGAATTTCATAGTCAATTTGAAAATTTCCAACAAAAATCTCCTACAGGAATAGCCATTCAATTCCTAAAACTACTACATAATCTTCCAGTGGTAGCAAGAATAGTTCATAAATATTCCTTTACCTGCATAACCAACTTCACCTTAAAACACTTATTATCACATGTTCACCCATCTGTTGCCTTTACTTCAAACTTGTTACATTGTTCAAGTCGATAAATCAGTTGTTCAGCAACCTTTTTGCTATTAATAAAGTTAGTGATTGATTCAATAATCTCATCATTATCCATACCTTCTTGAGCAGAATCAATTGACTCGACCTCTAATTCATCTTTACTTGTTCAACATCAAAAACTTTTCTTGCTTGTGACGATGTCCTTACATTTTTCATCACAATTCCAGCACAAGCCCTTTGATGATTGTTCTTTGAGCTCATCTTGTGTTAGTCATATAGTATTTTGAATAGGAATAATTGGGGCAGCGGACATATTGGTGACTAATTTACTAACACTCTTACTGGCTCTACAATTTTCTGCATTAATTGTCTCTTCATGGAACCTATTGCAGCAATCATGATGTTAGGAGGATGTGCCTTAATTTCACAATGAATATCTACATTAAGACCTTCAATGAATGTCCTTATCAACCGCCTTCCACACCAATCTTTATCCCCATTTGACAATCACTCAAATCAATTCTAATATTCCAACTAGTAGAGGTTTGTTGAATACTAACAAGCTTCCCATCAACATTCTCATATTTGGATGTCCCAAAACAAACAAGAGTCATTTCTTAAATGTTCCCAAGAGGGAATTCCATGACAAGTTTCATACCACCATACCATTAAAGGCATCTCCATCTAATTAGATTGAAGCAATTTCCACCTTACAATCTTCTAGAGATTTATCAAAGAAAAAATAACTTCTCTCCTCTATAAATCTAACTAGTTGGATCTCCATCTTACCATCTCGGAAACTCCACCTTCATGTGAGGGTAGCCATTAAACACATTCCTAATGCCTTCAGCTTATAACTTCATATTGCTTCAGTTGTTTACCAGCAAAAGTAGAGATTCCCTCCTATTGAATTTTGTTAAAGCTTTCAAGTAAGCTCTTCATAAATTCTACTAGTGTGTTAATCTCTGCTTAAATTGTTCAAGTTGACGAACTCATGAAAGTTTTGGTATGCATTGCTTAAGACTGTAGATCTGTAATTCCTAAGTTTTGTTTTCTATTTCAGGTCAAGGGCATATAAATTTTTTTTATTTTTTTTGGGCAGTGGTGGTGGTGGTGATAAGAAATAGAGGAAGAGAATTTCTAGGATTAAGGTTCTGATACTAAATGATCGAACTCTATAATGAGTTTTGATAATAAATGATAAAATCTCAAGGTTTTATCTAATGAGTTTTCTTTAATTGCTAGAAAGAAAAGCCAAAGGCATTAACATACATATAAAATCCTTAATCCATAGTCAACTGGACTAGGAATTCTAACCGCAAATAAACAAACAAAAGAAGATAATATCAATCTCTTATAATTAGGGGTAACAGATATTCTTATTTAAATAAAATAATAAATGATTATGCATTTTAGAAATTCAAAAACACGTATATTAAAAAATCAAATCCCTAATATTAAGGAATCCCATTAAGAGAGCAAAAAATGACAATGATATCCTCTAACCAGAGCCTTCTTTCTCTATTCTACCGTGATAACAAGGATTAGAAAGGTTTGATACCTGAAGCAAAGAATCTGCTGTCGAAGGACGAGAAATAAGAGATGATTGAACACCAATACTTGGAAGAGCCATTTGAGAACTATGCCCGAAAGTTCCAATCTGTCCTGGTAATGGGCGTTGCACCTGTTGATTCAAAGATGAGGAAGTTGCCACAGGAGCTTGTGCTCTCATAGAGGAGTGAAACTGTGGTACTCCAGATTGCCCTGGCAGTACAGGTTGTTGATGAACATGGTTATTAGAGTGTTGTTGAATCTGAGCTCGAGGCTGCAAAGAAGGCCGATGTGGTGCAGAAAAATGGTTGTGAACCACGGAATTTTGAGCCGCAACAGAGAATTGACCATCCTGCATTCTAGGTACCAAGGCTGGTTGTGGCAACCTCTGTGTAAGAGGCACTACACCAGGAAGAGACTGAACAGCTGGTTGCTGAGCCTGTTGGAATGAAGACACTGCAGTTTGAACTAGAGGCTGCTTATTGTTTGCCATTTGCAACTGCACAATAAAAAATCTTCATATAACTGACCTTTTCACCAATACTAAACAAAATCAAGTAATATTTTTAAGATATGTTGGTAACTAACCACTTGTGGGGTGACCAATCCCAACATAATTTGAGCCTGAAAAAAAAAATGTCACAAGAAGACCAGATCAGAACAAAAGGCATATAAATATCTTCTTTTCTTTTTTTGTTCTGAAAGAACTGCAATGAAGAAGAAAAAAGGTAATTGTATACACAACTAAATGCAGTAGGAAGCGCAAAATTGCCAGAAGATTAAACTCTTATAGAGCAATGTTAACTCATTCATAGCCAAACAGAAAGATGTCTCAAATAGCAATTATTGCTGCATGCCAAAATAAACAGTGTTAAGTGGCAATACAAATCACTGAACCCTTATATGGACAAATTTTCATGAATACCTGAAAAAGAGCTTTTGATAACTGAGGCCTTGCAACCAATAGTTGACGTGCTGCCTCTCGGTTTTGCGACGTCAATACCTTTGTTTGAACAGAAAACCAGATATTACCATCAAAGACATCCTTGTGAAACAATGAGGTTTACTATAGAACATACCTTCATCTCAGAAATCATTTCATTCAATTGGTTCCTGGACATTTTGGCCAAATGAAGAGTTAAAGGATCACTGGCAAGTGCTGGCTGCTTCTGTAAGCCATTTTGATTTGACTGCACAGAGGTTTGGGCACTGCCTAAAGCTCCAGCCATGACTGTCGCAGCAGTTATAGCAATATGGAGACCAATCGGTTGATCATGACCAGATTCTGAAAAGCCTGACAGGCCCCCCACTTGTTTCTTAGAGTCTGAAACGTAAAAACAAGAATCTTTCATATTCATGTTTGTGGAACAATAACTTGAAAATAAAGGTGACAAAACGACGACAACCAACCAATACCTGCAGCCAATCCAGGTCCTGCTCGACCCTGCAAATAAATAAGGCAATCCTTAGCATCAATTTTGAAAGGTGGCCCTTCATGCGATTAAAATTCAAAGTTTCAAACTGATTAAAAACAACAGAAAAGCAGTAATCGAGACATTGAAGAATTTGACTGAGCTCGGTGATTCAAGTGCCAAATATGGAATGAGGTGAAAATGCCTTTTTTTTATCAATTAATAATCACGTTAGGCTTTTGATCAAATTTGTTCTCAGCCATCATTTAGGATGAACAAGCAAAAACTGGTAATAAGGATCTTTCAATGGATTTCCCATTACTTTGTTTGGTATTAAAAAGTATATGCGTACTAAAAAGTACATTCATATTTAGGTTGTGATATCGCTTTTGAAATCATTGGATCACTTTTCATGTCACATTGTAGTGTATCCTCGCAAGTCTGTCCTTGTATTCAGTCAATAGTCTTGAAAATTAGCTTCTCCAAAAGAAGTTACATCACTCTGAGGCCCAAAGCAGACATTTGAAAATGAAATTTCCCGGTGAAATTTCATTTCCTTCAACAATTAATAAAAGGGTACAGACAAATCATTTACCACTTTTCTCATTCACAATTTAAAATCACTTATATAACAGCATAATACTTGCTACATATGGCAAATCATGCAACTTTTTAAGTCAAAACTTAGCAGAATTCTAGAATGTCTGATCACTCTTTATTCTAATCATCCTAACCCTAGCCCTCCCCTTTGTCCCTTTTACCATCTTTTTACATATCTAACATATCTCAAAGAGACTCCTCCAGGAGCCAGTTGCACCTTTCATATGGATCATTAGCTCTCTGTTTGATCAATTACCTGTAGATCTGAGCAATGCATTCATCTCAAAAAGTTCTATTATCTCTTCTAACAGCACACTATTGTAGCACAATTGATAAGTATTGTCAACGAGGCTTTCAGTCATTAAATAGGAATGAATTTTCCAACCAACTAGAAAGCCTAGTTGAACCAAACAAGAAAAGTCCCACGGGTGTCGTTCATCAGTTCATTATTAATGCAAAAATCCATAGAAAATGGCATATATCCATATAAAAGGTAAAAGAAGGGCAGCCAGTCAACACAGTATATTCTGGCAAGCTAGCATAATTGTTACGTGTGATGGTTAAGAGAATTCCCTGGTAAGACTGCTTGCTATAATTTCTTTAATTATACTCCATACTTTGATATCTATCAAACTACAACACAATATTGATTGGATATTGACATCAGTCCAATCACAAACCAGCTATTGCAATAGATTAACGTCAGAAAGGAAAATAAAGGAAAGGAATTGTAGAACTGTGTAGGAACTAAAATTCTAACTGCACCTGTTCCCGGTTTCTATCTGCATTTTTGTCATTTTCAGCAAAATCAACTCGCAATTGTCTTCCATTGATCACATAACCCTGGAGGTTACGGCGAGCACTTAATGCTGTCTCTTCATCCTTATACTCACAGAATCCGTAACCTTTTGGTTTGCCAGTTTCTCTGTCAATGACTAACCTGAAGAAGAAGAATACAATTACATCTTAAATGACTGCATTATTTTAGTATGAGAATTAGAAATACATAGAAGATATTTTTACCGTATCATGCCATAAAGTAATCCGATAAAGTGTAACAGGATGCACAAATATACAACACCAAAACAAGTTCTTACACAGAATTAGATCTTCTAACAAGCGGAAAAGACTTCAGAAGACCAAAAATAATGGTCTTTTACTTCAGAAGACCAAAAGGAAGGTCTTTTAATTGACAAATAGAATGTCAGGCTATAAATTATTCCCCGGTCCCCCTTTGCTTTCTCAACTACCACAATTTATTTTTTAATCCAACAATGACTAACGCCAGCACTCTAAAAAGAACTTTCTCTAACCTCTGACAGCAATTTTGTTCACCTTTAGTTTTCATTCAAGTAAACATTTATACTCACACATGATGCAACACCTTTCACCATTTTAGCAGTATCAAATGTTTATCCTTTCTTCCATAATCATTATAATAGTAGGGCTTCAATTATGTTAGCAAACAACTCAAATTAAGTCTCAAAGTTTATTCAAAAGTTTAATTAGAACCTCAAATTTTAATTTTGGTCATTAAGACCTTTAAATTTATTTTTTATCAAAATTTTCCAAAGTTAACTTATCAACAGAGTTCAAGAAAGATGTACACATGAATAGTGACATGTACTCTTAAAGATATAGTAATTGTAAATTATCTTCAACAACTCTGATAAAACTTAAAATTGAAATTTTAACTGGTCAATAATAACGATACAAGATACCTTTCGAGTAAAGTTTGATGACTAATTTAAGTAATATTCCCAAAGAAATAAGGCAACTTCTAGGGGCCACAAAGAATTAGTTAATCATTTTCCAATTCAAACATACGAATCTTCCTTCAAGTGTTTTTATTTTTTCCCCTTAGTCTGCTAAGGAACAAAACTTCCTCTTTTGCTGCGCCTCTTTTCTTCAACACCCAAAAAGCCTAGAGGAGATATTCATGTTAACCTATGTCAACCATAACATAAAGATACCAACATTTCCGACTCCAACAGCCCATATGCATTTCTAAGCAGTTAGTTGTCGATACAATTGTAAATCGAGCAACTTAATTTTTTTTTTTTTGGCTACCTAACAAATACAATGCAGAGTGGAGCTTAAACAACTAAAAAAGATTAAACCTTTTATTTTGGCAACATAAACTATAGATTTCAAACGGTGGATAATAACAATTAGAATTATACAAAAAGAAGTGAAAGACATTACCTGAAAGAAACAACAGGACCAACCTCTCTGCAAATATCAATAAGCTGTTCCTCGGTGGCGTCGTAGGGTATATTCCCAACTGGACAAGACCAAATTAGAGATCCAAGGTTTATAACAAAGACTGTCGTGAACAAAAGAAACAAAGGAACACTAACGACCTCAAATAAGGCATCGGATAGCATTAAAAAGAATCAGTTCAGTTAGCGAATAAAATGCAAATACATTCACACTACAAACAAACACGCAGCGATGAAGAATGGGTACCAAAAACGCAACGATGCTGGGAAGAGGAGGCCATGAAAATAATTCCTCAGCTAGCAAGCGAAGAAGAAGAAGAAGACGAAGGGTTTCATATTCGTCCTTCTTCACAATTACTTTCCTTTTGTTAGTTTTCTCAACCTAACGGCTCTTCTTCTACTACTACCATGAAAGAGCATAAAGAAAACATGAGTTTTGTATCTTTGATTGCGTTATTTGAAGAGAAGGTGTCTGAATTGGAGAAATTTGGGAGACAAAAAGGCGGGGCTTAGGGCGGCTCTGCTTTTGTTTCGTCGGCTTCGCTTCCGTCTGTTTCTCTCACAAGTCTGTGAATGAAAAGGAAAGAAAAGAGCACTATACTCCAATGGTTTCACATGACCTCATTTCTCTTCTAAGTCACCAATAGTTAGATTTGATCCTATATGCTTCTTTTTCTATATTCAAATAAATGAAAACTTAAATTTGGTTCCATCTATAAAAAAAAATTTAAACAAAAAAATTTTTTTTAGATGGAACCAAATTTAAGTTTTCATTTATTTGAATATAGAAAAAGAAGCATATAGAATTTTAATTTTAAATTAATAATATTCTAATGCATTTTTTAGACTTAATTTAACAGTAAAAGTCAACTAATTATCATTGACTTATTAATGGCAAAAAAGTAAAACACAAGATAAGGTAAATGCATCATCTCATTATTTAATCCATTTATATGGTCTTACCTATATTTATTTATTTATCAATGATTATGGTCTCAAAGATGCAATGATATTTATTATGTAGGTTGTTTAGTTATTTTTAATTGGTTGTTAGTGTAATTTTTGCATTAGTTGATTGGTGATTTAGTTACATGTTATCATATATATAATCTCTAAGATGGCTGTTAATTTAATTTATAATTTTCAGATTTTTTTTATAATGGTAAATTCATATTAGAACTTGAGCTAAGATGTGAGGAAGTATAATGAAGCATATTAGAAAAGGTAACCTTGATTTTCTAAATCATATAAAAGAACATGAGATATGGCTGAATCCAGGATATCAAAGTATTCATAAAGCTTAACTATAAGGTGATTAATACAAGTTTAGCGAGTCATTGAAATTAATAGAATCGACGGTAACAATGGATTAGATGAGCAAAATGAAATACAAAGGTAAAGATGGATGAAATGTACGTAAACAAAATGGAAAGGCAAAATATTCGAGATAGGTTAAATAGAAATGAAGAAGCATTAGTTCAAGATGGGCTAAAGCAATAAAATGAAATTGATAAGAACAATACAATTATTTAGGTGAACATTATAATACACATGTTAAAGATGAACATAAAGCCGCTAAAGTATATTTGAACATGCAAGTATTAAAAATGGAGATGGTCATAAAAATCAAGAAAGTGACGAAGTGATGATTAAGGAAGATGAAAACAATTAGGATATGAGTGAAGAAAATGTTTGAGGAAAATGAAAACAATGCTGAAAAAGAAGCTATACCTATAACTTAAGATGACTTTGATGTGTCAATTTTAAATGGCCAACCAACACATATTAAATTATGTGATTATGGTTACTTTTTAGACAATGATAAGAATCTTAGAATAGGGGGGTCTTAATCGATTGTTAAAGACACTAAGTACAAGTATTAGATACAGGATGTTCCTAATGTTTTATAACCCAGTGTATGGTTATTGTCTTTAGGGGTGAGGACAGTAGACAAGGACGCAAAAGTCCTGTCTATAATCATGTTTGCTTGTTGTCTGTGGAGATTTCTGTCCTGTCCGCAATAGACAAGGACAGAAATTTCTGTACAAGATTAAATTGCGGTACAGACTTGAATTGTCCGTCAGACAAGAAAGTGAAAAGTCGATGCTATCCTCCTTTTAACGTCTCCCACGAACACAAAACAACTGAC
>JAOSBP010000204.1:10658310-10672592 GCA_027563825.1 Erythroxylum mucronatum
ATGCTCACCACCAAAGTGAGTCATCAGCATGTGCCAAGTTTACAGTCTCAGCAAAAGCCAGCATCTCGGGAATGGGCCACAGCAGGGCTCACCACCCGGGACAGTCGGGCTCCGGTTTGGGGTCCGACATGGAGGATGTATCACCTTTGCATCATTTGGAGGCCAGAAAATTTCACCTTTAATTGGTTAAAACATGTGTTCACACAAACTCATGAACTAACCCTTCTTATAGCACAAATCTATGAATGTATCATCCCTTTCTCTTGAGTGATGGACTGCACTAATCGCACGTTTACATGGGTATCAATATAGGTCCCATGCTCGACAACTATATGTTTGTTGTCTACCAATCCTAATAGTATGCTTCCCATAACGTTTTAAATCTTCATAATCACTATTGCCATTCCATACAATTCTCCATTGTATTGTTTTTTTTTGTTCTTCAACTTCTTCATTATATTTGGTGCAATATCTTACTTCCACCTAACTATACAATGGAGAATTGTATGGAATGCTAATCACTGGTCTGTCCATTGCTGATAGGATCTACCTATTAAAGGTTTCATTCATATTGTTGTCAACTATCGAACATTTAGTTTCAAAGAATTGATAACATTTGGCCCACCTCTCTTTAGGATATTGAAGTAATGTTGAAGCACATCCAAGTCTTATTTTGTGAAACCTTCTAAGTTGTCTATTGAAATGTTCAACATAGGTTGACCAATTGTAATTCCAAAACTGCTTTCTGAGCTCCTTTCCCTTCCAGTTGCCTTGTCAATTGTAATATATATGTCAGGAACACATTCGGTGATCTGCATTCGACAAAGTCTCCTCTATAGCCCTGACTAATCCCTAAATCAAATTAAAAAGATATTAGTTAATATTTCATATAACGATTTTAATTGTAAGTAGATTAACATACCTTATGCATATCAGATATGACTATAATTCCTTTGATATGTGCGTAATTGTTGATGTATTTAATCTATATTACACTTAGTGATTAATGCCTTAAATTGCTTAGGATACTCACTTTAGCTCATATTTGATTTTAGGTACATTTCGGAGGTGAAGGAGCTAAAGTGACCGGAAAGCATACTTATTGAACCATCTTCTCAATGTTCATACTCTATTGTTTTCATGAAGCAAGAAGAAGAAAAAGATTAAAATAAAAAGAGACAAGATAGAGCATAAAAATAAAGGTATGTGTAACATTTTGATTTTAAAAGACTATAGCTGCAACATGAATTACACCACCAAAATAATTGAGCTAGTTGTCCATTTATCACATGATTTTAACCTAGTTTTTAATATAAGTGAAGTGTGTGTGTGTCAGCTGCTAAAAGAAGCATGTGAGGGCTGAAACGTGTGAGGACCAAAGCATGTAAGGGGGTGACAACAAAGTGAGAAAAAGATAGTTTGCATGAAATAACGAGAGAGAGCCACCTGTCCCATGACATTTTAAACCTAACATTTGTAATATATGGGAGGGCTAAAGCAAAAAGTGAGTGTAGGCCAGGTTGGGAGAGAGTGAAAAAAAATATAAGACAGCTACTCATCTAGTAGTGTGTCGGCTGGAAAATGAAAAGTGTGGGGCTAGACAGACATGAAAAACAGAGATTTTTTGGGACTACAAAAATGTGACAAAGAAAAGGAATTTGGAGGATGGTCAAACGTGAAAAATAGGGATTTTTGAGGCCAGGAGGTATGTGTTGGCTAGAGCAAGATGGGTGAGACAGTTGGACCAAAGAGGAAGTGTCAGCGAGAGAGTGTTTTGGTAGGTAGAAAAACGATTAGTTGTATTCTTCTTCATATTGAGGTCGGTTCTCAACAGTAATGGAGAGATTCTTAGCTGATGCTTGAAGCTTGACAAAAAAAATGGAGGGATAACTTTCCTGACATCGGTTTGGAGGTGAAGTCAACGTCGAGGAGCACATTTAAGCATATTTCATTGTGTATCATTTTTTCCTTCTTTTACGGATTGTTTATGTTATCTTATGTTTAATTCACCATCATGGAATTCATATTACACATTAAGATTAATGAAAAAACTGAAGGAAAAGAAGAAAAACTCTATTAGAGACTTTATTTAAAGATGGAATTCCTAGATGTTCTCCTTGATCTCCCTTGTTTGATCCACTTTTCGATGTTGGCTGTTGCATTTTTTTGTGTCTTTCATGTCCCTAAATAGTGTATTAGGGTCTTGGGAGTGTAACTAGGGTTTTCCTACTTTGATCGGCTCCAAAAACACCCTCAAACCCTAAAATAGATGAAAAACTCGCACTTGGACAATCTTTGTCACAATTGTGACATGGCATGGGGCACGATCGTGACAGAGGCCATGCAGCCCCATGGACACGATTGTGACACCCTTCAAACAGCTTCTATCTTCCTTATTCTTCAATTATCTGATTTCCATCATTGACAAACATATTAAACACCTCAAGAAACATAAAATTAAGATTGAAATCATGCTATAAACCACTCAAACACTTAGAATATAAACAAACACTAATACAAAACATAATTCTAAGCCTATACAAACGATAATTATCTATTAAATACCTAAAAACATACTAAAACAACTAGGAAAGTATTGTTTGAATTAAACATATCAACTACTCTTAAACTGAGAACTCTTCTTGATGCCAAGTTAAGGAATTGAGAGAGTTGGAATTGTAACTTCAGAGGCTTAGCTTGCATTTTAGATAGCTCGCTTGTTTACCAACCTAATCCTTTTAAGGATGATCAGCTCATTTGGTTGATAGATGCAATCCATAAATTCGCCAACAAATCATGCATCGAACTATTTAGAACTCACTTCTAAAAGGTTTACTAATATGATGTAATATGGATTAAATTATTGATTCTTAAGGCCTCATTCACTAGTTGGCTTGCTTTTAGGTAGAGATTAAGATCAAGGGTCAATGTTTTGGTATTTTAGGCCCCTTATGTCTTCTCTTCCAATAAGTTCCTAAAAATAATGTGCAACTCTTCTTCTAGTATACTTATTCACAAGTTTTGTAGTCCAGAACTCAACAATTGCAGCAACTTTACTGTTGTGAGAGCAACTGGCTTAATATTGTTAGGCCAGTAATAAAGTTAAGATGCTTTCTTCCTTAGAGGAACATTCTCTCGTAGTATCTATGCACTTTGGGGTGAAAGGAACAACATGTCGCATAGGGTTACTAGCATGGACAAGCATGAACTGTCAGCTAGGATAATTTTTTGAATTAGGGAAATTCTCTTAGCCAATAAGGCCTATGTAGGAGTTAGCATATAGATGAACCTCAATTGGAACTTAAAAATATTGGATGTAACATAAAGTAGTCTATTGAATTAGTGAAATTCTCCTAGCCAATAAGGCCTATGTGAGCATTAGATGATAGATGAAGCTCGATTGGAACATGAAAATCTTGGATGTAACATAAAGCAGTTAACTCCTAATGTAAACTTGTTAGTAGTTGTTAGGCTTTTGCCTACCACTATCTTGCCTAGACCCTAAAGGGGTTTTGCTTTGTTTTGGTCTACTTTATTGGATTATGAAGTGATGTATAAATTTCTACCTTAAGTTGATAATATTCATTCAATTTTATTAAAAAAAACAATGTTACCAACAAGGAAAAGAAGAACGTAAGAGTGAATTTTCTAATTTGTACCTAGATTTGAATGTTGTTTTTCCTGTTAGATGGCATCGTAAATTTTTCTTATTTTACATCTGAATTTTTGAATGGTATGTATTGCATATGTTAAATGTATAACCAATCATATAGAGACATAGATATAAAAATGATACTTTCTTTTTAATTTCTGGTAAGGCCAACAATTATAGGATATTTTGTGATTTCTTTTCCTGTTGATATAAACCCAAGACCTTCAGTAAATTATTAAGACTTAAATAATTAAAACATTGAAGACAGAATTTGTTGTTTAACATCTTGAAAACAATAGGAAGGAGAATGGTTTGTTGTCCACAATAACAAGAAAGCCAACATGAAGAAGATTTTCTAATTTAGTTATTTAAATGAACCCTTATCCTGCATCAAAAGCTGGTGTTGAGATGGTCGTCATAGCATGTGGCAGGTCACCCAACTTATCTGTGATTATTACTTGTGGAAAAATGCTTATGATCCAAAGTTCATCCTCATAGCCATGAAATGGCAGCCGCTTCTAATCCATGGGGATGGCTCGAAACTTGTATTGTGAGAATGTTGCTGAAGCTTCTGATGTCAACCTTCACAAATGAGAAATTGGTCATGTTTATAATATCGGGACAAGAAAAGGAGAGTACCTGATGAGAAAAGATACACTGGAATAACGCTTATACAGAATAGACCATTTAATGATTAGATGTACTTCTTTAATGATCAAAAGCTGAAGAACTTGGGTTGGTAGGAGAGAACTGCTTGGTATAAAGAATTAAGGAAGACCATGGAATGGTATATTCAAAATCCTGAATGATGATTTCTCAAGATCCTACTTTCACGTTCAAGAATAGCGAAGATAACCTGGTTTTAAGCATTTTGGTAAGTCCAATGAGAATAAAACGTCATCTCTTGCTGCATATAATTTTAACCATATTTTTAATACTACTAGCAAGACTTGGAATTTAAGGATTAAAAAATTTTATAAAATACGTTAATATAATTTTATATTTTATATTAAACTTTTATTATATAAAATTGATGTATAATAAAATCACAAATTAAATATATTTTAATTTAATTTTATTACAAATATCAATCAAATATTTTTTTAACAAGTTAAAATTAAAACCAAAAACCGAAAACCATTATCGGAAAACTCGAAAACAAAACTAAACAGACCGAAATCTTCTCTATTGGTTGTCAAAGCCGTTGGTATCTTAAAAGGTAAGGGTGGCCAACGTGATTAGCTTTAACCATTTTTATCACGAAAGGGACCACAAAGGTTGTGTGAAGTTATATTAAAGTAACTATATTTATACGATGTTAAAGTAATTGCCATAGATATGTTTTAAGTCACTTGGAACAAGTGAATAACTCGTAGCTAATTCCTCAGCTCTCTTTGGCATATCTATTTCTAAAGTCACTTGGACCGAGTCCTTTGGGGCTTGTTTCCTCTGTCAAGTCTCAGTCTTGAGCTAAATTAATTGAAGTCAAGCGTTGCATGACAATATCCAATTCGTAGAGATTGGTCCCAATATCGCACAATCATACTACTAAAAGTTATATTTAAATTTACAGAAGTTATACCTAACTCAAAAAAGTTTATCTACCTTTCGAAGGATTCTTACCCAGAATTTTAAATGATAGAATAGCAGTGACAACATTTTATTTAGTTCGGAGCAGTACGGATTAATGACATGGATTTTTTACTTGGTAAAACTCCTGCAAACTATTGCTTTTTCACCAGTTAATGGTCTAGTCGTCAGTTGGACTGCAGAGGCAAATATCAGTCCCCCAAAAACCAGGTTGGATAATGACCTCAAGGTATCTCGGTGGTAGGTATTTTCTTTCTAAATGATTTTAATAATTCAATGAAAAGTAGTAAAAGTATCTCTTCATCTACTCATATTGTTTATATTTAACAGTCTCATCTATTTAAAAACAATTGACACCAGGAGGAAAACAAAAGCTTTTATAATGGCCTATGTATCATTTTTCAATTTCATTCCACAGTAGGCTATTTCAAGCTCTTAATAGTTAATCCAAATTAAAAAATGGATTTTCATTCCTGAAACTAATTATTGTTAAATATACCTTCTTTTTTGTCTGAAAGAAAGACAGATAAATAAG
Organism: Erythroxylum mucronatum; assembly: GCA_027563825.1. Taxonomy (NCBI): domain Eukaryota; kingdom Viridiplantae; phylum Streptophyta; class Magnoliopsida; order Malpighiales; family Erythroxylaceae; genus Erythroxylum; species Erythroxylum mucronatum. The sequence goes on from JAOSBP010000204.1 coordinate 10,664,088, forward strand.
ACAGGCCTCTTTGCAACATAAACTTAAGTTGATAAAATACATGCAATTGTTCGGAAGAAGAAAAGAAATGCCTTGGCATGTAACTAGAGACACCAACCATGGCAAATCCATTGGGAGTAACGATGACTATACCTTAACAAAGACAGAAGAAGACCACTCTGAGAATGCAAGAGGCACTGGCATTGCGAGTTTATAAAAGAGAAAACAAGCTCCGTACAAAATCAATATGTGACAATTACAGATGAAGTGTTCAAGAAGCCAAAGGGTAAGGAATCTACAACATCACCTTGCTCTCACATTGTCATCCATATGACCAAGATAATAATCAACAATGTGTACCTTAAATTTGTATTCATCAACTGAAACAAATCAGCTGTCTGGCAGTCTCATGACTATTTCTGATGGGGGTCGTAAAGTGCAAACCATCTCTTTTGTTTTTCCAAAATAAACCTGCAATGGGAAAGATTAAATGTGAAATTTGATATCAAACCCAAATGGCATGCTATGTAAACAACTTTGAAAATAGGAACTACATACCTGATCCAGTGAGTTCCTAAGCTTACCCTCCATTTCTTCGATCATCTTTCCCATATTACAAAGATGACCATCTGAAATTGGCAGGTCCATATTCATCTACAGAAGGGGAAAAAAGATTAGCCACTGACTTTGATCAATGTGGATTCACAGGAGCAAGCAATATAGGTACCATAGGGGTTAATTAAGCACACACCCCCTGTATTTTGCTTGAAGTTAAACAAGTCGCTATAGCTTTAATTTAGTTTTAGAGGTTACTGCAGTCAACTAATGACAAAATATCAATGTCATATTACCATGTTTACATTATTTTTCTGTACACAATACATGAGCAAAATGATACTTCTCGTAGATTACAGGCATATAAACATTTTGAAGCATATGCATGGATCGGATACAATATTGGCAAACAGTATTCTCAAATAACATCACACAACATCAGTAAGCACTTAGAAATCAGGCTTTCATTGAAACAGGTAAAGAAAACTAGTATAGGATCATGGGAGACTTCTCCATTTATCTGGATGACATGAGCCATAATATGCAATCACTAGCCCAAAGGACAAGAAAAAGGTAATTCTTAACAGCCAGGAAATAATATCAACATAGAATTGCAACATGTCAGGTACATCACAGGTCAACCCTTCTTAACACACAACAGAAATCACTGCAGAAGAATCAATGGTAACAAGAATTTATAAAAAGACGGATTCTCTTCTTTGTAACCAATACAATATTCAAGGTATAGAAGGATATATAGTACCTGCCGCCTAATGGACCCAGACAGACTAAATGTACCAGACGACTCATCATTTGTAGTCAAAGATAGCATAATGGTACTGGTTAAGCAGTAATGAGCTACTCCTTCCTCTTCTGGCCCCACCTAGATAATAAGTTAAGAGATCAATAAAACCGAGGATCACAAGCGATACTTACATTTAAGGAAACTTAAGGCCAAACTGTCACCTGAATAACATGGATGGCATCCCATGCCCCCTCTTGCAGGTAGCCCCTTCTGCCATGCCCTGTTTTTGAGCCATCTTAATTCTCAAACGTAAAACAATCATGTCAGAGCCATGAAAATTTGGTAAATTCAGAGGACACAAAAACAAAACAAACAAAAATTGGCACCTTTCTTTATCAAAAAGCAGCCTACAAAGCCTTCATTATCATCTTCCCACATATAAACAGATGAAATGCCACCCTCGTAGTACCTACCATTTCGGAGGTTTTAACGAAATTAACTGGAAATGAGTTTGTTTGCAATAAAAACTGTGATGTGGAAAAATATGAATTAAAGACGAGGTAAGTAAAGGACCTCACTGGTCACGATATACGGCAAAGACATCATTAGCTTCAATTTCAAGTTTCCTCAAATCTGAAGAAGGAAAGAGTGCATCTTCCAAGGGGGGGTGATATTTATTGGACCAAGGCGATCTATAAGAGTCAGCGTCTCTATTGTATTCACACAATATGAATTCCTTGCCGCAGTCAACATCGCATAGAAGCTGTTAATACGAATCTAAGTTGTGAATGAATTTGCATTAGGGATCTAAAAGAAAGAAAAAAGAAAAAAGACGAGTAGTAGAGGAACCTGAAGAGGCTGATCGACTTGGGAGAGGAGATCGGAGGAGTGGTGAGGCAAAAGAGAGAGTAGGGCGGAGAGAGCAGTGTCGGATTGCTTTGGATGTATTCTTCTCATTAATCCCATTGCTGCCTCCATTTTCTATCCCCTTTTCCTCTCTTCAACTAAACCTAAAAAAACACTCAAACTTCTTTCTCCTCGCTATTTCTTCAACTTTTAAGAGAATGGTAGATTGGGTGTGATGTGAGAAATAGAGAGACAGCGATCCAAGTCTCCCTCAGAAATGCATTAACCTGTTAATTAATACATACCATTACCATACCCTCTTATGCTGCGAATTGTAATTAAATATTCATTTAAATACATAATTACTAAAATAATTTCAGCACTCCTAATAAATGTGCGTGACGTAGGCATCTGGTGGGTCATGTTCAAGAGCGTCGAACTCTGCAGCTTTTGGCAGACAAGGGAAGAGTTGGTTTGAAGGAACATTTTAACTTTTGTTTTGTGTCTCACTTCCACGTACATGCACCCGCGTGAGTCTTTAGTTTATTGGACACCCAAACCAATTGGTCCTATATTAAATCCCGTTGGACCCTATTTTAAGATCCAATTGCGTTAATGTGAATGTTTGTATATATTTTAAGTGTTTGTTTAGTTTAGAGCAAGAATTGACTTTTAATTTTATATTTCATGAGATGTTTGATCTGTTTGTGAGTGTATAGAATCAGAAAAGAGAAGAATTTAGATACAAATGCGACACAAAACAAAGATTCAAAGCACATAAGAGATGCTTGGTCGTGCACCATCCCGTGCACATCTCTTAGGCAGTGCAAATTCACAATTTTTAGTAATTTTGGTAATGCACAGCGTGCATAATACCGTGCATCTACCAGACAACAATTCTAGCAAATTTCAACTTTTTCAGCACGCAATTTTCTTCTATCTTTTAACATTTTGGAACTATTTTTGGAACCAAATTAAGTATTAAAAAAACCTAGAAAGAGCCCTGGAAGCCTTAAGAACTATTTAAGAACATTAAACACTCTAAAAAAACGTAGTTGCCATCTTATAGAAGTGGATTAAGCAAAGGAGATCAAGAAGAATGTCTTGAATTCTAGTTTTCCAGATCAAGCTCTGAATATAGTTTTTCTTTCTTTCTCTTTTTTTATTTTCTTTATAATTTATGTGTAAACTGAAAATCTAGATGTTTATTACACTCATGAAGTTCTAATTTCCATATTCAAGTTTATTCCGAATATATTTTGTGAACTTAATTATTATTTGATTCTATATAAAATTTTGGTGTTGTGATAATTGTGCATTTTATACTTTGACAATAAATTGAGAGAGTGAGTCAAAAGTAATCTGATTAAATTACGTAATGAGAGTTAGTAGTTTAATAAGTCACGCGATTATCAAATTGACTATCATTCGAAGAGAGATCTTGTGTAATAACTTGATTATCTAATAGATAACATCAGATCTAGTTGAAAACATTAGGAAAGTTTTATGAATCTAGAAATTATAGAATATGAAATTTTCGTATTCAGTTAGGGTTTAGCAATTAGGGTTAATTGATTAAGTCTTGAGAGAGAGTAACCAAGCCCGTAGGAAATATAGGATCGACACATAATTAGTTCAATAATAGTTAAGGGAGCAGAATAATGAAAGAATAAACCCTAGGCATTCATCCTTGATCAACCTTACATTAAATTGCCAACTCACTTATTATTTGTTATTTGCTTGATTTTATTTAATTATTTTAATTTATGTTATTATTTTTCACTCATATCATATTTTATTACCTTAGACAAAGTTAGGTTCAATTCATTTTAGCTAGTTCCTCGTGGGATTGAGACCTTTCAATATGACAAGTTATGATTCGTATACTTATGGGTATTGATAGTTTAATTATATATAAAGCTTGCTCAACAACAATTATAACTCGGAGGAATACCAACATGATCATATCTATACATCTGAACAATCATGTTGGACCCCAATCTTTGAGTGAAATTTAGAATTATAAAATGAAATGAAATGAGTGGTTTTTATATTTGTATTGTGTTAGAAATGTTTGTGTGCTTTAAGAAAGTTGATGAAAAAAGAAGTATTGGGTTTTGATGATTTTGATAATTGTGTAGATTTGTATGGGTTATGAAAGTTTAATTGAATGAGATGATTAAGAAGATTGAAATGGAAGTTGAAAAGCAATAAATGATTAGTGAAAGTGTTAAATTTTGGAGAATTAAGAAAGTTTGATTGTTTGGCGTCGAGAGTTGACTTTTTGACTTAGGCAGAATTTGAGAAAATGATCTGCATAAAACTTGTGGATTATGTTGAGAGCTTTCTGTCGCCATAAAGTATGATATTTTTCGATAGCGGGAGTGAAAGTTATGATCTTCCGAAGATAGGGTTATTTTGATTTGTTTTTGAAAAATGTTATTAGGGTAAGTTTGCATGTACTATGTTTTGAGGCCAATTGTCGTACTGATGTGGTCTGAATTAGAGTAAGTGCTCTACAGCAAAGTTGTAGCTTGTCTTTCAATCTTTCCAACGCTATAAAATATGCAATTTTTGGATGTGGGAATTGGAAGATGTGAAATTTGAAAGTTGGGATTTTGTTTAGGTGATGTTTAATATGGCAGAATCTTTGATTGAAAAATTGACCTAGTTAGAGGTTGAAATTGCCTTTAAGTACTTCATGAAAGTTTTAGATTATGTTTTGATCTTTCCATTGATGTAAAGTATGGAAATTTTGGACATTGGAATGTGGAGTTATGATTTTTACAAGTTTCTGTTACTGTTTTGGCATGATCATTAGTGGACAGAAACTTTGAAGTGGTTTTCGACTCCCTTAGAGGTCAAATTGATTTTTCTGTCCTCATGACAGTTGTAGGTTGTAATTTGATCTTTTCATTGATATAAAATATGACATGTTTGGACCTTGGAGTTGAAAGATATGATTTTTGGAAGTTGTGTTGCTGCTTAAGGTGGCATTAAATGGGGGCAGAAACTTTGTTTGGGATTTTGACCCCTTTAGAGAAAGATTTGGTTTTTGAGTTCTTCGTGAAAGTTGTAGAGCTTCCTTTAAGCTTTTTATTGATACCAAATTTGCAATTTTTGGAGTTTTGAGTGAAATTTTATGAAAATTTGAAATTCTGTGTTTTCAAAAAAAAAAGAAAAGAAAAGGAAAATCGGAGTCGCACTCGCGAACGACTCGTTTTAGAGCCAGTTCGCGATCGCGAGTCGTCGTGATCGCGAGCCGGCTCTTTTCCTCGACGACTTGCGATTATGAGCAGTTGCGATCGTGAGACAACTGTTTTTCGCCAAGGCTTGCGATCGCGAGCCGGCTATTGATTTACGGGTTTGATTTTTTTTAATTTGACGTTCTTCCATTCTTTTGCTTATATCTTTTCCGTTTGACATCCGATTAACATGATTTTTAAAGCGTTGGATTCTAAGACAATTATCTACATCTTCATGAGAAATTTATGAATTTTTGAAATTAAATTGAGGGTGATTGATTTAATCAAAGTGAGTTGAGAAATTTTCTGAGCATGGTTCAGTCTTTTGAGAAATTCTTAATCTATGGAGATCCGATTGAATTAATTCTTGAGGAAAAATAAAATAGAGACATAGGGCTACAAGTTTTATGAAGGAACTGAATTTTAATTTAGCCCCTAAGACTTTCAATTTGGAGTTTTGAGTGAAAAGAAATTTAATTATAACAACAACAACAACAACAACAACAACAACAACAATAATAATAATCATACTAATAATAATCATAATCATAATCATAATCATAATCATAATCATAATAATAAAATTAATAATCATAATCATAATAGTCATAATAATAATAATAATAATAATAATAATAATAATAATAATAATAATAATAAGCATTTTAATTTCAAATGATACATTTATTAATCATAAGCAATATACTGAACTACAAACCTAATGATAATAGTCACATAATAATAATAATAATAATAATAATAATAATAATAATAATACTAAAAATCATACAAAAGGATAATAATAATAATAATAATAATATTATTATTAAAAGCAAACTATCGTCATGGGCTGGTTCGCGAGGGCGACGCCACTGGTCATTTTCGGCCAGTTTCGCGACGGGGAGGGCTCGCCCTCGCGAGTTGGCCGAAAATGGCTAGTTTCGCGAGGGCAACTCTTCGGCCTCGCGAGACTAGCCATATTAATAAACAAATATAATAAAATTAAGAATAACACTAATATTAATAAACAAATATAATAAAAATATATATAAGATTTATAACAATAAGTTTATAAACTAAACTCAGAAAATAATAATAATAATAATAATTAAAGAGTCTAAGATTCATTATATTAATAACAATTTAATAATAAAAACAAGAAAATTTATAATAATAAGCAATTTTATAATAATATTAGAAGTTACGATATATGCATTTAACCATAACAAGGAATTTAATAATAATAATACTACTAAGATTAATAATAAATATAAATAAAAATAATAAGATTTATAATAATAAGTATACATACTCAAGTCGGAAAAATAAAAATAAAAATAGTAATAATAATAATAATAAGGAATATAAAATTAATCAGAATAATAAAGTTAATAATAATGAGAAGAAAATTACTAATTATAACAAATTTCTTAATAATAATAATAATAATAATAATTTATAAATGTAATAATCATAACGAATATTATTACTACAATAATAATACTATTACAAATAATATTTATAATAATAAAGTTAATATTATTACTGCATGGTGCGTTCTTGCGTGTTTGTGTCTCCCAACACAAACAATTAACATTTAACAGTGACAGCTAAATTGACGTAAGGAATTATTAGTAATAACCAAACAGTAAAGATGGTGGAAGAAGATGAATCGTGAACGGTCGCTATGAATAAATATATTCGCAGTTGTCCACTCTGCTTCGGTGCTTCCCATATTTTTGCTTACAGTAATCTGCGCACCTCTCTAGTCTGCTTCATTCCAATTCCTCAGCTTAAATACTGCACAGTTTTTCCTTATTTCGTGAGTATACTGTATCATTGCAATTAATCTGATTGCATGCCTTCATGAAAATTATGTCGTTCTCTTCAATTGTTGGTAGCTATTTTTAGCTAAGTTCTCAATTGTTGGTATCTATAATAGAAATGCTATATTTTCGTATAGTATCTATTCCCTCCTCTTTTCTTTAGAATCTTCCATGGACAAGCATTGCATGTGCACTGAAATAGTACGTAGAAAATATCTACACATCAACATAATCGTTAAAGATGAAGAAGAATGAACAATCTTGAGATTGGTTTGGAACTAAATTATATTGCCTATATGTTTCATTTTAATTGCTCTATTCCTTTATTCTTCCCAAATAGTACTTGAAAATATCTTTCTACACTTGCTAGAAGGTTGCAGCATCTGTTAGTTCATATCTTTATACACTTGCTAGTTGCAGCATCTATTAGTTCATTTTTTTGTAATATGAAATAGTTGTAACTATTTAAGTACACAAATTTTTCTGCTGTTCGTTATTTTTATCCCTATGAAATTGCACCGTTAAGAAAGTTGCACTTTCAATATCTGTCCATTAGCTCTTCAATATTTCAATATCTTCTGTTAATTATTTTTATCCCTATGAAATTACACTTGGTCATAGCATACTAGGAAACTTACAGAAGAATACGTGTTCTCTTACAATCTGTTTTAAGTACTTATGCTACTTGTTACTAATATGTATTTATTTTTAAAAGTGCAAGATGGTTAAAATTGGTAATTATATGCAAAACCACAAGATGGTTAGCAATGGTAGATCTTTATCAAATATGGATGATGAACAAAATGAACCTAGCATGGTAGAGGAGTTAGAAGCTATAGAGGCTCTTAATCAACAGTCTGGCAATGCAATTGGAACTTCAAACAATGCGTCTAGCCTAGAAGGACAAGTTATTAGCACTGGTAATGTGATCTTCAAAATTATATCATTGTACATTTAAATTTTTAATATAATATTATATATATATATATATATTAATTTTAGTTTTTTAAATAGGAAATGTAAATTCTAAAAAACGTGGATGAGGACTAACAATTAATGCTAGACTTGCCAAGAAGAAAGCTGAAGGAAAACACATTGATGTTCAATTTCCACCTCCATATTATAAGGTATGTGGTAAGCATGCTAGCCTTTTTAAGTCAGAAGTTACTATATGCATTCGGCAACTTGTGCCACTTCGTGTCTCTAGTTGGAAAGAGATTTATGAGGACGATAAGAAGGCAATGTGGTTATTTTTAAAGGTATGACACTTTTTTTAATTGCAACAGAGTTTAATTTTGTTGTTGCATTG
>JAOSBP010000204.1:10703027-10718959 GCA_027563825.1 Erythroxylum mucronatum
TTATTTGTTATAAACTGTTACCCACGGGCTGTAAAGCTCACCCCCTTCATTCCCATCCACAGGTGATGAGAAGAAGAACGGGTGAAAGAAAGTGAAGGTTTTTGTTTGTTTGTATGGGTACACTTGTATTGTTTTAAGTTAGATTGTTGTTGATATTTCTGGGAGTTGTGTATTTTTGTAGCTTTGGTATTCGGATTTCAATATTGATGTTAAAATATGACTTGGAATGCCATTAAGATTTTGTAAGCATGTATTTCATGATGTACTGAATTATAGATTGGTTCCGGGAATTAGAATGTGAATTTGTGTATGTATAATTGTGTATGGATATATGTTTGATTGTGTTTGGATTCCGGATAGGAGGTCCGATGATTTTGGTGATTGAGAATTAACGAAGTGCTATAGGTATATATAAATGTGTTTGATTGTGTTGGGATTCCGGACAGGAGGTCTGATGATGGAAATGATTGTGTTGATGGATTGGGAATATTGAAGTGCCTATTGTGTATGAATTGTGTATTTATGGATATGTGTATTAAGTGTCTATTGGCAAAAAGAAAAGAATAATAAGATTCTGATTAAATTGATGGTTATGATTCGCATATGAGGGACAAATGAATTGAGGTTATGGAATGGATGATTTCAAATGGGTCATTGAGTTGTTTTGAATGTTATTGAATGGAAAGAAATAAATTTATACCGATTTGGATTGGTTTAGATCAGGATTGTCTTATAGTTTTCCAACGCTAATTTTTCTAAGGTAAGCGCTACCAGATGTCGGAATTTGACTTTCAGTTTGTTTGAAGCGAATTGTTTTTCTTTGATTCCGATCTTTCTTTGGCTCATTAAGCTTTCGTTTCCGTGCGTTTTGCTTGTGGCCCACTTTCGCTTTGAGATCCGTTCTTTCGAATTTAGATTTCCTTCGTTTGCTTCCGCACGAGCTTCGATTTGATTTTCTTCGGATTTCGCTTTCGCCCTTTGTTGTTTTTCGATTTTGAATCCGAAGTTGGGTTCCGGAAACGGGGCCCAACATTTATAGTGGAAATTTAATTCAACAATTCCTATAAGTTTTTTAAAGAGAAGATAAACACTTTCACCATCTTGACACTAGAGATTTACATGTTTTCTAATTATGAAAGCCTTGTTTTATGCATTCTTTAGTTTGTATAAGTTCTTTAATTTTTGCCATACATCATAAGCTTCAGTATCTTTAGTGATATGGTGGATGACGTTAATGTTTACCTACTGCAGAATAAGGCTAAGAACTTTTTGATCTATCATCTTATATTGGTTTTAATCACCTTCTTTGGGCATGACTCCTTTATGCTTGATCATGACATAAAGATCTTTGTAGCAAAGAAGATCCTTCATTATAGTCTTCGATATGCCATAATTTGTAGATATTAGTTTGATTATGCTACCACCAAATTTGTTGTCCATCTTCACTTCGAGTAAGAAGTGGCTAAAAGAACTTGGCTATAATACTAGTTATTAAGAATAAAATGGTCTATATAAATAATGGTAGTAGTCTGAAAAGAAAAAAGATAACTCTCAAGTATTTAATATGAATAAAGTCCATAAACGTCCACTATGAATAATAGTAAGATTAAATTTTTTTCTCTAGAATAGACTAGTGAATACAAGGCTACAAAATATAAAGCTTTAAGAAAATACTTCTTTTGGATTACAAGGGGTTGTAAAGATCTAACACTCTTCTTACACTCCTCCCACAATCTTATTCTTTTAAGTGATATGGTCTTGGATGATGGATACATACGAATGAAGAATTACCTCCCTTTATAGGCAAGACTTTGGAATCTTTAGTAACTTCAAGTTGAGTTTCCTTAAGTTGACCACTTTAACTTCCAAAAAATGTTTATTTGGTTAAGCTACAAGTCCTAAGCATAGTGAAGGTGTTTCTTTCCAAAGTGAATGTTGTCTTGGATACCTCATTCGTGATGAGGAATTTTTCATAAAATTCTCTTCAAAATCCAATAACAAAGATTAAATATATAATAAATAAGTTTGTCTTTAAATGAAATCATTTTATTGAAAAATCTTCAGGGTCTTCGATGAGGAGATGATGGAAAAAGGAGGAAAGAGAGTTATTATAAAAGTAGGCTCATTAGTGTTATATAGGTGTTATGTGGTAATGGTAGGTCTTACATAAAGTGAAAAAAAAACTAATAACATGACACTTAATTGAGGAACCTTAATAGGGTTAATGGTTCTGATGATTTGAAATCCTAATTTGAATGATTTGAAATGTTAGGGTTCTTTATAAAATTTTATAAATATTAGAATCTAAGTTACATTTTGGTAAAATTGTTATGGACTAAAATGATCTAAATTACATTTTGATATAAATATTTTGGACTAAAATATACTTTTAGCCTTAATAATAAATACCAACTTCTTCATAAGCCAACTAAATTCTTACAAAACTTAAGTCATTATAATAGCCTAGAAAATTAAGCACCCACCATAGTTTTAGTGAATTACAATACTACAAATATAAAGATAGGCTACAGGTGAAGGAAATAACCAAAACATGTCTGCTTATAGGTAGCTGTTGTAAAAGAGTCCCTCGATCATCGTAAGCAAACAAAATCTTTAATACTTAGAGCTTATTATAGAACAAAGTGGAGGAAGAATATAAATGCTTAAAGAGGATTTAAACCTTTTACAATGTAGGGACCAACTAATAAAAAATAAGACAACATTTAATGGTAGGAATCAAAGATAAAAAATCATTATATAATAAAAATATCATGAATTAATTCATCTTTTTAATATATAATCTCAATATATACAAGAATTGACCTAAAAAATATTGGTTACCATATATCCTTCAATTATATCAATATACAACATCTGGGGGATTTTACAAATTTATAATTTTGGAAACTAAGATCTAGAAAAAGAAAGTTCATGTTTTTCAATGATTTACAATGAAAGTTTCTTTCATATAAGGGTATTTTTAATCCTTTATATAAAAATAGCTATATAGTAATTAAGAAATGTCATATCCTATTACAATTCAACATAGTTGATATTTTTCATTAACATAACAATACAAAAGATAGTTATACAATTTTATAAGTCATGATATTTAGTGTTACAAAAAAATGATATATTTAATATTTTTCAAAGTTTAAATTTTTTGAAATAATTTACCTAATAAAATATTCAAAGATGTATTGAAATTTAAGATAGATTGAGAGAAGATTATGGTTAGAAAGTTGCATCTAAGTAACTTAAAATTGATATTTCCAATTAAATAAGATCTAACTTCAATAAATTATACGTTATAACACGTGCACTTTTGACTAAAGTTGCCTTTGTCCAATTAGAAATTGCATTTAATCCCAATAAGATGCATAATATAACACAAGTGCACAATAGACTTATATGAGTAACAGATGGAGACTCTCCATTATGAAAAAGACAATTTTCGCACTAACCTTAACTCTTTTATGTAAAATTTTTTTCAAAAGATGTCATAGAATTTAAGACATATTAAGAGGAAAAGATTGTGATTGAAAACTTTCATATTCTAGACTGAAAGTTACATTTTTTCCCACAAGTTTCATATTACAATAAATGTGCAGTAATAAGTCACATGAATACCAGGTGGAGCCTCTTAATGGTAAAAGTGACAATTTTAACAAGAACCATCTAAAAGATGCAATGAATTTTGAGGCAAATTGAGGGGAAAAAATTGTTACTGTCAAGTTGCAAATGTTAAAATCGAAGTTGCTTTTAGACCAATAAATTACACATGATTACACATGAGCACCAATGACTCATATAAGTAACAAATGGAGTCTCTTCATGGTGAAATGGACAATTTTTGGACAAACCATAATCCTTTTGTGTTAAAACAAAAGCATTAAATACAATGGAATGTAAGATAAATTGAGAGAAATATTTTATAACTAAAAAGTTGTATTTGGCTGACTCAAAGTAGCATCAACTAAAATGAAAGTTGTATTTGAACATAACAACTTACACAGTATAAAACATGTGCATCAATGACTCATATGAGAAATAATTAGATCATTTTCATATTAAAAAAGGTAATTTACACACAAACCATAACCTTTTTATATAAAAATATAAAAAAGATATAAAGGACCGTGGGATATATATATTTATGTACATATAGAGTCTAACTAAGAAGTTACATTTGAAAAACTTAAAGTTGCATACCTAAAATCAATCTTTATAAGGGGATGTGGATGAGTTGACTCTTGCCTTTCAAATTAAAGAATGACTATAGATGTTTCTAAATCATTTTCTTTCTACTCTTAATGGATATGATTTATGCAATTCTCCATATCTTTCCCACCAAGTAGATAATGAAAGAAAACATAATTTCAACTAGATCTTTTTTTTAATGATGTATATTAGGAATTATCTAACTCTAAGATATTTACTTGTTTAGAAACATATTGCATTTTAAGATGAAGCTCACTTCATAAATGAAGATTGTGTAAAACATATTTAAAATTCAATGAATTAAAGGAACATATGGGAATTTCTTTTACTTTCAAATATGGTTTTAATAATTTAACGTATTTGTTTGTTATACTAAAGCAACATAAACCTTTAAATAATTTCGTTCCTTATAGGTTATAGAAGGATTTACTTTTTGACCCTGATACAATATATATATATATATATGACTCATTTTATTTAAAGTATTGATAATATATTGATTTTGTCATGAAGTAAAATTTACTTCAATGTAAAATTTTAAACATTGATTTATTTCTCTTGATTGACATGAACTAGGTCTTGAGGCATTAATGGAAGCGTATTCGTTAAGAAATTTTGTATAAAAGCTAAAGGTGGAAAATAGATAAAGTGTCATATTATTCACCTAAGAAAACATCCTCATAAATAAATAGAAATAAATTATAAAATCCAAATTACTAATATAGAGATAAAAACTAAAGGAAAGTTATTTCAAATTTCATGACCTGTCAATAAGTAATTAATATATCTCAACCTTTATTAAAATACATATCATGAGATATGAAAATTGCAAACTAGTGTATCCCACTATAACATTGTTAACGATAGATTTTCTTTATAAATGAAAGATTTAATTATGAATAAAGAGGATTCCTTTTAGAATACAAGCATAGAAGCTATTAATAAAAATATCTTAGCTAAACCAATAGAGATTATACTTAAAAATTATGAGGACATAAAAATAGAGTATTCCTGGTTTCTAATGTTTCTTTCCTTAGCTTAATATTATAGATGTACATGCTTACAGGGAAAGTTAATTTACCAAATTATGTACAAAACCACCACCAACAATAATGTCCTCTCCTATTTGATTAGTAGTGGTCAGAGTTAGCATCCTTACTCAAGATTGAAAATATCTCCAACTTCCATACATTTATTAACTAGTTCTAAGGGAACCTAATACAAAAGGAAAACTATGGAACTATTACTTAATAATCAATAACAAGTAATTCCCCTTTCAGCAGCAACAATTTCACTGCTTTTTGAGATATATATGATAAACTACTAACTACTTCCTATTCGTGCTTATCAACTCCTAGATGAACCTTTGTTTCTAAATTATCTCATTGAGAATTTTTTTTGGTTTTTCTCTCCAAAAAGAAAATATAACATTGCCAAATTAAATTTTATCAACAAACATGTATCCTTCGATTATATTATGCATTTGACATATCCAAATGATCATTCCTTATCAATTCTTAAAGAACATAAGTTATACAATTGCTAAATTCTTACCCAAATGTATGAGGACAAGCAGCTACAATGAATAAATAGTTGTTCAATAGATTCAAGATCTTATTTACATAATATATAAGAATTTGGCTAGTTTTGCATTCTTAACCTCTCCCTTATAGCAAGCTATAGCATGAATGACACTCGAGGAATTTTTATCTTAAACCTTATGATATTGTGCCAATTTACACTTGCAGCTTGATTTTTGAACAACAATTTACAAGATCTATTAGAGAAAAATCTAGAGGGATGTGTGCTCTATTAAATCTAGTCCTTTATGTTAGAGTTAAGATTGAGGCTAAAGAAATGACTCATAAGTGGTGTCCTTTCCAACTGATCATATAAGTTGTGGATATCATTAAAGATAACTTTTATTGAAGCATAATCTAGAATGGAGGTCTTAAGAAGAGTGAGCTTTGTTATTTTGTTTAAAGGTCCCAAATTGATCTAATTATTATGTTAAAAATCATGTAGAAGTGCCATTGACAATCTTATGCTTGAATTCCAATAAGACTTTCTCCCTCAATTTAAGAATGTGTACCTGGTCTAAGAAGAGTTAGATTATTGGAAAAGATAATATGCTTTGAATTGTTCTAAATATGTAGGGGAGATAAAATGGTTTTCATACAAAATTTAGGAAGTATAATCATTAAACTGAGGAGAGATGGTACCAAAATACTCATTCTTATTAGTAGAAGGACACATAAGAGATGTAGGAGTTGGCGATCTCTTTTGAGTCTTATAAATCCTAAAAGGAGTGAGGTTAGCTATACCTCGGGTGAGTGTCCTAGAGATAGGATTATGGTTCCCTCTAGCTCTTAAATGGACGTTGATGCAGGATATAGGATAGTAGGGTATATAGATAGATAAGAAAGGTTCTAAAAGAGTATAGGTACTAATAGTGTACATTCACCTTGAGGAAAAAACCTTTCATAAATTTAATCATACTAACTTCAATGTTTTAACCATCATAATAATAAGTTTGTAGTGATAAAGTATAATGCAAGATATGTAATGAAGTATATAGAGTTGATTAAAAATCAAAATTAAGATATGCTAAAATGATTAAAAATGTTAAATTTAGTTAGGAAAAGTGTAATCGAACCTTGAGAAAAAAAGTAAAGAATATAATAGTTTCAAATTTATGGAAGTGACTTAAAATTGTACCCAATTTAAAAGAAATCCTAATTTCTTTGAAAATACCTAAGTTAAAATTATTCAATTGAATCATGAATTAATAAGATTCAATGAAATTAAATGGATGAATAACTTAAAATACCAATTGAATTAGTAAATAATCAATTTCACAAAAAATTGTATATATATCGAGTAAGTTTAAAAATCCCTAAATTTCATTAGGAAAACATGTCAAAAGCTCATATTCAAACAAATTTAAGCATAATACAATAGAATTGAGTGTCAAAAACCTTAAATCAACCTTCAATTTCACTAAAGAGCCTTTTATTTAAAAAATAATAATTGCAGGTATGCAAAAATTGAAAAATCCTCAAACTTAAACCCTAACTCGCCCAAATTCCAAATTGATTCTATATAAATGATTATTCATGAAATTGAATGCATAGATTTCTTTAAAATTATGATCATAAGGTAATCAAACACAAACTGAAAGAAAAAAGGATACATTTTGGAGAATTCCCAAATTAGAAGAGTTAGGTTTTACCCTAAGAGATGTTGAATGAATTGAGGTTAAGTGATGATGGAGTTTGTCCTTAAGGATATAGGTGAGCTTGATGGAGGGGGGGAAGAATTCACTAGAGACTCATCAAAGAAGGAGGAGAGATAGTAGAGAATGGTAGGGCTTCGCATGTAAGATCTACAAAATTTTCTTCTTCAAGGGAGCTTCAACAAGTTTACATGTAATAGAGAAGCAAGAAAGTTGAAACGGATGAGGTATTCTAGTCAAGTATGGTGGCAAGAGGAGATTTTAGTGATTTTATATAAATGAGGGTGGGGGACTGTCGATAGATGAAATAAAATAGAAGTTGAAATGTCTTAAAGTTTTGTTTTAAGAACTCAATATATTGGTTGACCAAGTTGACCAATGCTTGGAGTTGGTCAATCAATATAATTACCAAACATTTGACAATCTCACTAGAAAAACTAAATTTGAGAAAATAAACTATATTGATTGATCACATAAATATAATGGTCAAAAAATGTGTTTAATGGTTAATCTGTAACATCCCGTTACCCATATTAAGGCTAAAATAGTAAATATGAAAGATTACTGAGAGATTAGGAAACACATTTCATGTTCATACATTATATGATATATACATACACGTGAATATTGAACTTTTGCATATGAAAATAATTGTACATACATTCATTGATAATTTCGGGTATAATTGAATTGTGATGTGATACTATTGAGAATTTGTGAATTTTTTGTATTGAAAATTTAATAGGTAAGTGAATTTGTTAATTTTGAATTTTGCTGAATTTTAGGAATAATTTCCGAAATTGTTGATTATTGTTGAACTAGGAAAAAAATGCCAATTGGCAAGTAAATTGGTGAATGAAAATAAAAATAAGAATAAACGATGATGAAGAAATTTGGGAGTTAACTTCAGAACTTTTGATATAATGATTTTGAAAATTTAGAGACAAATTGGAGAAAAATATGGAGAAGATTGAACTAGTTAATTGATAACTAGTCTAAAGCCACAGAAGTTACATAAGTGACAAGTGTCACTAACTTAGTTAAGTTACACTTTATGATTTTGTTAAAAAGACTAAGTTATGTTCTTTTGAAATTGAAAGACTAAGAACTGTTGTTTGTCCTAGCTACCTTCTTCGTAGCTATCTTCTTCAAGTTTCTTTTTTGTACACAGAGTTTTTCATCAAACATCCATCAAAATTAAAATTTGCTTTCCCTTATCTTCTACCACTCCCACTTTGTTATCTAATACTTTTGCCTCAAGAAAACCTAAACTTGTCGACCTCTATAATGATGTACGTGAGTTGCATGAAAATTAGGGCTTATTGATATTTGAAGATTTTGGAGTTTTAATAAGTAAGTATCGTGTTAATCTTTATGAGAAGTATGATTATGAGATAAATTTGATGAATTAATTGACATTACATAATCATGGAAATAGTGTCCATTTTCATGAATACTGTGTAAATAAGATGAAAATCTAGACATATTTTCATTTCGTATTTGATGATTATTTTATTATCAGATAGTGTAGAAATGATTTTTGAGCTAGAAAAAACCATAAAAATATGCATAAGAAGAGTACAGAAATTTGGAAAGTTGATAGAGAAATATATGCTCTGTTTTTCTTTTCACCGTGTATATATGTATACATACATGAATATCTTTGGTGGTTGGAGACATGAATCGAAAAAGAGTATAGGGTTAAGATGAAAGGTGAACTAGTGATATATAGATAAGTTAAGATGAAATGGAAGAGCTGATGGAACTGAACGAGTGTAGTAGAAAATGTGTAATCCAGAACATGAAGAAGATGAATAGTATGTAGCAAAATGAAGTAAATGAATGTCTTTTTCTGATTTTTTATGTTTGATGTTAATTCCTTAAGTTTTTTTTTGATAAGTTTTGAATATTTTGGGTTCCATGAAAGACGAAATTAGAGAGAATTTGAGAGAAGATAAGTTAGAGAAGTTGGTTTAGAATAAAAGACAGAAAAGAGAAAAAGAGGGAAATGTGTGTATTAATCTAGGCTGAATTAGACAAATTTGTCTTCTTGAAAGTTGTATCTTATCTTTCAATCTTTCCAATGGTATAAAGTATGAAATTTTTGGATATCAAAGTTGAGAGATATGACCATTATAAGTTAGTGATGTTGTATATGTTGTATAAAAAGCCTCGGTCGCAATCATGAGGAAGTAGGGTTCGATCCCACACCTTAGGGGTAGCCTTGGGTGCGATCGCAACAAGGAAAGGTGCGACCGCACCCTAGGAATAGCCTCAGGTGCAATCGCGACAAGGAGAGGTGCGATCGCACCTCAAAATTTCAACAATGTTTCGCCACCCAAAGGGTTTTCCAAATCTGAACATGTTTGATTCTTTTGACCATAACTTCTTCTCTAGACATCCAAATGACTTGATTTTTGAACCAATAGGTTCCTAACACATTATTATACCTTAACAAAAACAATTGGTAGCAGTCTGAATTTTATTTGAAAAATATTGATTGAATGAAAATGAGGGAACCTGTTGGAATAGTATGAACTAGTATGATTCACTGAACATGCTTGGGGTATTTCAGGTATATCTTGATCTGTAGATTTCTAAATGGGATAACTTTTGATTTGGAGTAAAGTAGAGACATAGGGCTCAAGATTGTCTGAAGAAATTGAATTCTAATTCAGTCTATAAGACTTTCAATTTTTGGATGGAAGTTGAGTATGGGGTACTGTTTCAGAATGAGAATAGTCTGAATATATTTGGAGAATAACTTTCAAAATGCTAAACCAAATTGAATGATCTTAGTGTCATTAGAAACTTAAGAGATACAAGAACACTTTTCTAGAAGAGAATATTGCCAATTACTTCATTTTCATTGTCTAAATGACCAAGAACAGTAAACCCGAAAGTCAGTTTTTGGAAAATTTTGAAAGTGATTCAATGTGATATGAATTGTGATTTTAATGGTTTTATTGAGGTATAAACTTAAGTACAAATTATACTTAGGTGAGTTTTGAGATAGGATTGATTATGTGATGAGGATAATAGAAAAATACCCAAAAATGTCCTGAATATGCATTGTGCATATTTCATTTACATACATGTGCATTATTAAACATTTATAATTGTGCAGATTGTGATAAGTGTAAATTGCTTGTTATAGAGGAGCAACTAAAGCGTCAACCTCTAGACGTTGCCGAAACTTCCAAGCATTAGCTTGGGAGTGACTTGTGAGTAACCTAGATGGTGTCACTCAATTAATTGTTTGTTTTATATTATGTTTAAATCATGGAATGAATGTGATTGATTGTGTTGATTCTGCATAATGAAGGCCTGATGATTATGATATATGAATGAGATATTGAAGTGCTACTTGAATGTGAATGTAACAAACTAAATGTTTCATGACATGATTGATTATGAGAGATACATTCCATACATGAATGCATGATCAAGTAATGAGAGTTGTGACTTGAGTAGCCACCGAAAACGAGCCTAAAGCTCCAAATGTGATTAAGAGCCAAAAGCTCACCATGTAAAATGAGCCCTGTATCCCCAACGGATAAGGGGCAGTATAAATGAGCCCGGTATCTACAATGGATACAGGACAGTTTAGGCACTCGATCACAACAACATAGTAATTGGAAAAGATTCACATAAGCATTTCATAAACATTTTGTTAAGCATGTTTGATTGATTGACATGTAAAATTGTCTTCTCTTGAGTGAGAATGTGATATGTGATCAATTATGCAAATTTGTGAAATATATGTTATATGTATTGATGTGATTCATGAATTGAGTGAACCATCGATGATGGTTACCTCATTGAGTTCACAAAACTCACCAAAATTACAACGTTGACTTTTCAGGACCGAGGGATGACTTTAGCTACTGAGGGATAATTTTACTTTTGGGAACAAGAAGAAATGACTCAAAGGTCGGTCAGCTGGATATGAATAGATTAGATAGATTTTGTGTATTTTCCTTTTTCATGTAGCACATTTTTGTATTAGGCTATGACGTTGTATCGATATGGATGTTGAAAGATACATTGTAGATATTCGGTTTTTATGAATGAAATGAGGAAATTTTTGGTTTTTAAATATTGTGATTTTCTTGATAATGTTTCATAAGAGAATAAAGATAGAAGATGCCATGATAAGCGAATGTTGTGATTAAACGTAGCACACAATTATCATAGGTTATGTACTGGAATGTCCGCAGGGTATTCCGGTACGTATCTTAAGGTAAGGGGCGCTACAGTAGGTGGTATTAGAGCATGGATTGGCATCTGTTGGGACATATAGGAATGTTAAGCATGAAAAATTGTGAGAAGTGCGGGTAGTGATTGAAGTTATTATTTGATATAGATCATCTGCCTTAGGTGATCAATTGGGGGAACCAGTTGACCTAGGATCAGCAGGAGCCAGTAAGGAGTCTTCGGT
This sequence comes from Erythroxylum mucronatum, assembly GCA_027563825.1. Taxonomy (NCBI): domain Eukaryota; kingdom Viridiplantae; phylum Streptophyta; class Magnoliopsida; order Malpighiales; family Erythroxylaceae; genus Erythroxylum; species Erythroxylum mucronatum. Next base: position 10,714,925 of record JAOSBP010000204.1, read on the forward strand.
ACCTCGACTAGAGGAGATGCCTCCTAGAGTTCCCGAGAGAAGGGAGAGGAGATATAATAGGCTAAGAAAGCAGGGGGCTGTGGATTTCTATAGCAGCTCAGACCCTACTAAGGCTGAAGGATGGTTAGAAAGGATGGGGGTTTTTGATCAGATGGATCGCGAGCCTGAAGAGAGGTTCAACTATGCAGTGTCCTTATTATAGGCCCCAGCTTACCAGTGGTGGAAGACTGTCCTAGGCAGTACCACCAAGCCTTGCCACTTAAAGTGGGAAGACTTTCTGAGGGTCTTTAAAGAAAACTACATGCCCAAGATCTACTTGGACCAGAAGATGAAGGAGTTCCTGCATTTGAAACAGGGTAGGATGTCAGTGGCAGAGTATAAGATCAAGTTCAATGAGCTGATGGGGTATGCTACTGCTTTGATTCCTACCAAAGAAGGCAAGTGTAGGAGATTTGAAGATGGATTTAATATGGAGATCAGAACAAGGTTCACAATTTCAAACTTGAGTAGTTTCACTGAGTTGAGGGTTGCTTCGACCAGAATTGAGCAACTACTGAGAGAGGGACAAGCAAAGTCCGAGCAAGGATCTAGAATGAAGAAGTCTAGTGAGAGTCAGAATGGGTCTGGCAGAAGATTCAGTAAGCGCCAGAATAGAGCTCCAGTTTTGTTTATAAAGGAGAAAGATGGAACATTGAGGTTATGCATTGACTATAGGCAGCTAAATCGGGTGATAGTGAAGAACAAGTACCCATTGCCTAGAATTGATGATTTGCTTGATCAATTTCAGGGAGCTCAGGTATTCACTAAGTTGGATTTGAGATTGGGGTACTATCAGTTGAAGATAGTAGAGGCTGATGTACCTAAAAGTGTGTTCAGGAGCAGGTATGGGCACTTCGAGTTTTTAGTTATGCTGTTTTGGTTAACTAATGCCCCGGCATCATTTATGGCCTTGATGAATAAGGTGTTTCAGCCTTACCTGAACCGATTCGTGATTGTATTCATCGATGACATTTTAGTGTATTCTAATAGCAGAGAAGAGCATGTTGAACATTTGAGAGTCATTTTATAGATTATAAAGGAGAAGCAGTTGTATGCCAAATTTAGTAAGTGTGAATTTTGACTGATCAAGTATTGTTTCTAGGACATATAGTGATTGGACAAGGCGTACAAGTGGATCCAAGGAAGGTAGAGGCAGTGATGAATTGGGAAGCTCCGAAGAATGTGTCTAAAATCCAAAGCTTCCTAGGATTGGTCGGATATTACCGGAGGTTTGTCAAAGGGTTTTCTCTTATCTCAGCCCCTCTGACAAAACTTCTGAGGAAGAATGTAGTGTTCAGATGGAACGAGGAATGTCAGAAGAGCTTTGAGGAGCTGAAGCATCGATTGAATACGGCATCGATGTTGACTACTCCATCGGGGACCGGAGGATATGTGATATATAGTGATGCTTCACATCAAGGATTGGGATGTGTATTGATGCAGTATGGCAAGGTGATCGCCTAAGCATCGAGACAATTAAGGTCTCACGAGATTAATTATTCGGTACATGATTTAGAGCTAGTTGCAGTTGTCTTTGCTTTAAAGATATGGAGAGACATTACTTGTATAGAGAGACCTTCCAGATTTATACAGATCATAAGAGATTGAGGTATCTGCTAAGTCAGAAGGAGTTGAACTTGAGACAGAGGAGATGGATTGAGTTATCGAAGGATTATGACTGCACAATTGAGTACCACCCCGGGAAAGCTAATGTGGTGGCTGATGCTAAAGTCTAATACCAGTGCAACTCAAATTTAGTTATCGAGGTTACCCAACTCGATTTATTTGAGAGCTCTAAATGTGGAGTTCAATCTGAAGCAAGATGAGGCACCGATTGCTACTTTGAAGCTAAGACCGATGCTGCATGATAGAATCTAGAAAGTCTAAGGGAAAGATCATGATATGGTAAAGTTTATAGAGAAAGTGAAGATGAACCCGGATTCTGAGTTTAAGTTAAGGGATGAGACATTATGGTTGAAGCAGAGGTTGTATGTTCCCAATGTGGAGGATATGAGGAAGGAAATTCTTGAGGAAGCTCATATGGCTGCCTATGTTATACATCCTGGTACCACCAAAATGTATAACACGCTGAAGCACATTTCTGGTGGCCCGAAATGAAGAAGCAAGTGGCGGAGTATGTATCTAAGTGTATGACATACTAGCAAGTTAAGGCTGAGCACTAGACTCAAGTAGGGAAGCTACATCCGTTGCCCATTCCAGAGTGGAAATAGGAACAGATCACTATAGACTTCATTATGAGATTGCCTATGACTTCAAGGCAGAACGATGTGATATGGGTTATAGTGGACCGATTGACTAAGTCAGCCCATTTCTTACCAGTGAGAGAGAATAACTCACTAGATCAGTTAGCCCGAAGATATGTGAATGAGGTGGTGAGACTACATGGGGTTCTAGTGTCCATCATATCAGACAGAGATCCTAGATTTATTTTGAGGTTTTGGAAGAGCTTGCAGTCTACTATAGGTACGAAGTTAAACTTTAGTACAACATTTCATCCTCAAACAGATGGAGAGAAAGAGAGGACAATCAAGACTGTTAAGGATATGCTTAGAACATTTGTATTAGAATTTCAAGGAGCTTGGGATCAATATATAGCACTGATAGAGTTCTACAATAACCACTATCACAGTAGTATCGGAATGGCACTGTATGATAGAAAATGTCGGTCGCCACTGTATTGGGATAAAGAGGGCATAAGAATAGTTGAAGGCCCAAAGTTGATATAAGATACAGTAGATAAGGTGAAGTTGATCCAAAGCCGAATTAAGGCGGCCCAAGATAGACAGAAGAGCTATGCGGATCAAGATCGAAGGGACATAGAATACGGTGTGGAAGACAGAGTATTTCTGAGAGTGTCACCTTAGAGAGGGGTATTGAGATTCGGTAAAAAGGGCAAGTTGAGCCCTAAGTACATTGGTCCCTACGAGGCCATTGAGAGGAAACAACCTTTAGCATATAAGTTGGCTTTACCGAATGAAATGTCTCAATTGAATAATGTGTTTCATGTGAGTATGCTCTGAAGATACCGATCGGATCCGACACATGTGATACCAGCTCAAGAGATTGAGGTTGCTAGTAACTTAAGCTATGTTCAGGAGCCAATCAAGATTGTGGGATCTCAGATCAAGCAGTTGAGGAATCGAGTCATTCCATTGGTGAAAGTCCTTTAGAGGAATCACTCAACTGAGGAAGCCATATGGAAAACGGAGGAGCATATGAGGAGACAATATTCCCACTTTTTCGAATAACCAGGTAAGAATTTCGAGGATGAAATTTCTTTTTGTTAAGTCAAAATTGACTAAATGTTTTGAATAATTTTGATGACAAACAAAAAGCAGACGAAATGAAAAGCAGACAAAATACACATTAACAAAAAATCAGACGAAGCAGAAAAAGCAGACAAATGAAATTCAGATGAAGCAGATGTCAAATGTAGAAGAATTCAACCATTAACAGATGAAAGGAGTTCGGAAATACTTTACGAAAAAGCAGACGGAAGCTTACGTGAAGAAAAGCAGACAAAAGCTTTAAAAAAAGCAGACAGAAGCTTACGTGAAGAAAAGAAGACGAAAGCTTTACAAAAAGCAGACGGAAGCTTACGTGAAGAAAAACAGACAAAGCGAAAAGCAGACGAAAGCTGTGAAAGAAAAATAGACGAAAGCTGTGAAGGAAAAAAACAGACGAAAGCTGTGAAAGAAAAACAGACAAAGCGAAAAGCAGACGAAAGCAACGCAAAGTAAAAAGCAGACGAAGTAAAAAAAACAGACAAAGCAAAAAGCAGACGAAAGCAACGCAGAGTAAAAAGCAGACGTTATAAAAAGCAGACAAAGGAAGTCGGAAGTATCAGTTTGTGGAAGTTACAGAGCACAACTGCTTAACCGTTTCTTTCAAGAATCAAGAAGCAGTTATTCAAGAAGCAGTTGGAGACTCAACTATAAATAAGGAGTCGAAGTCGAAGGCAAAGACTACTGAACA
>JAOSBP010000204.1:10726719-10738939 GCA_027563825.1 Erythroxylum mucronatum
CAAGATTTCTTGACTTGGCATCGCCTGCTTCCAAAGATCTTGTCTTGGCAACCTGACCGAGCTGTGTCGAGGCCGAGCGATGCCGAGATTTCGTGGCTTGGCATCGCCTGGTTCCAAGGATCTTGTCTTGGCAACCTGGTCGAGTTGTGTCGAGGCCGAGTGATGCCAAGATTTCGTAACTTGGCATCGCCTGGTTCCAAGGATCTTGGGTCCTGGTATCGGCCAAATGATGTTGAGGCCGAGCGATGCCAAGATTTCGTGACTTGACATCGCCTGGTTCCAAGGATCTTGGGTGCTGGTATCGGCCGAATGATGTCGAGGACAGTCAACTGGTAGAGGGTTCTCCGTTTGGCCTAAGTTACTGAGACTTTTCTTGCCAAAAAATTTGAAACCCTTTATTGATGATGATGAAGGCGTTGGCCATTAAAAAACCTGACTAGTAGGGCCAGGAAAAAGGTACCTAAAAAGGTGCATGTACAAAAGCATAAGCAATAACAAAGTACGAAATAAGGAACCAAGTGAACTAAAATAAAGCTTATCTACTGGTAGAACGCCTTCAGGTTTTTGCCGTTCGTATCACGCAGGGTGTAGGAGCCATGTCTGGCTTGTTTGACCACCTGATCTGGTCTTTCCCATGTCTGACCGAGCTTCCCAGGGTGTTTTCCATCCATTTCAGCCTTTCTCAAAACATCACCACCAATCTTTATGTCGCTCGGCCTTACCCATTTGTTGCAAAACTTTGTTTCTTCTTCAGCTCTTACATCTTGAGAACTCGTCAAAACTACTGCTCCCTCAAGGGTTCTCGTTTCTGCCAAGTAGCATTCCCTAGCAATTCTCTGTTGACCCCTGACTTTGCCAATGCCATGGGGGGCCGGGAACTTCATTGCTTGATAGTAAGTTGAGATGACTGCTCTGAGGGTATTTTGTGTGGCTCTTCCAATTATTGCATTGTACACCCCTACAAACATTACAACCAAGAATTCAACGTCCTTCTCTACCTGGCATGGCTTTTGTTCGAATTTTACCTTCAAGGAGACTCGGGCAAACGGATAGGCTGATGCTCCTGTTACTCCCTTAATGGGTCCCTCTATTGGCAATAGTCGATCCTCCGGTATCTCCATCTGCTTAAATGCGTTATAATAGAATAGGTCGACCGAGCTGCCTGTGTCAATCATTACTCGTTTTACTTTGTTACCGCCCATGTTCAGAGTGACCACTAGCGCATCATCATGAGGACAGCTAACACCATCTAGATCAGATTCATCGAATGAAATTACTCCATCGTTCTGCTTCTTTTTCTTGGCTGACAAGTCTTCAATGACCTGCTTGGCATACCTCTTTCTACCTTTAGCGGTCGAACCTCCTGCTGCATTACCCCCAAAAATCATGTTGATGACCCTAAACGGTCGGTCATCTTGTCGTTCAGCATTTCTATCATCTCTCGCCCTGGACTGTGCCCTCGTGTCACGTCGGTTGTCAATATTCTTGTTCTGCCTCCCCCCACCGTTCCTGTCGTTTTGCCTCCAAGGCCTTCGCCAATTATCAGACTGATCGTTCCTACCCTCATTATCTCAATCGACATTGTTTCCGTACTTTAAAAATCTGCCCAACCTTCCCCTTTGGATAAGGAGTTCGATTTCTTTCTTTAAGTCCCGGCAATCCTCCATGTCATGACCGACATCTCTATGGAAACAACAATATAAAGAAGAATCCCTTTTGGTCAGGGGTGTTTTCAATGCATTGGGTTCTCGGAAGGGTTCCCCTTCAGCTCTCATGACCTCCAATACTTCCGCATACCGCCTATTGAGTAGGGTGAAGGACTCGCGTCGTTGGTCCTGTCGGTCGATCGGCTTTTTCCAACTAGATCGATCCTTCTGCCGTTTGTGTGAATCTTCAGTTCTGCCACTTGGCTCGCGGTCGTCTGCTCGACGCTTTGAATTTTTCAATACTTCCTCCAGCTAGATATATTTATCCGCTCGACTTCTTATCTCCTGAACAGATCTGGGCTGGTCGAGGGCCAATGATTTCTTAAATTCCTCATTCCTCGTGTTACTCATAAAGGCGGCCAGTATAGATGAGCAGGTGAGATCAGGGACTTCAACGGCTTCATTGTTGAACCGAGTGATGAACTCCCGCAAACTTTTGTTCCTTCCCTGGGTCAACTGCATCACCTCCAGAGCAGTTTTCTGTGGCCTCTTACTGGTAGCAAATTGATTGAGGAATAGTAGCTTAAAATCTTCGAAGCAAGTGATGCAACACGGGGGTAGACTATTGAACCATCGTCGAGCTCCTTCTTAAAAGGCGGTACAGAATGCCTTATATTGAATGGCATCCGGAACGCAATGTAGGTTCATCATCGACTGGAAGTGCTGCAGATAGTCTAGGGGATCGATCTTTTCAGTATATTTTCTGGCGTCGGTATTTTGGTACTGACCGCTGGGAGGCTATTTAGGATGGCCGGGATAAAGGGAGAGCTGTTTTGCATTGATGGATGAGCCGGACGGGAATTCATGACCATATTGATTCGATCGTCCACGATCTTTTCTAAGGCTTCAGCAGAATGGTGGTCGACCATCACACCAATCTACTGAGCAGGGGTCTGCTGTTGTTCCGGCTGAGACTGTAGGACTTGGCGAATCAATAGATCAGCCGCTTCCTCTATCTGTCTTCGGTTGAGGGAGGTTTGTTGTGGTGCAGGTGGATTTGCGTCCATGGGGCGCTGGGAATTAGGGTGCGAATTAGCCTCGGCGTTGTCCTCCAGGGCTACGCTCTGTTCTTTTTGATCTTGGTTCTGAAGTTGTGGTGGATCATTCGGGTGCGAAGATTGAGTGCAGGACTCGTGATGTGGTGGTGGGAGAGTGACGGGTAACTGCAAACCCATCGGTTGCAGCGCAAGGGTCGTGACGGTGACTATATCAGGATTAGCTGCTGCCTCCTGGCTGACCTGTGTGTTTCTGGACGTGGTGCCCTGATGTTGGGCCCCATGGTTGGCGCCAACTGGTTCTGCCTGATTCTGGTGAGGCTGGACGTTGCTACTTGGATCCATAGTTCTGACAGATCTTGCTGTAGAATACCTGCAAAACAAAAAAGGCACACCGGGGGTTGACTGCTGGCGGGCCCCTCCAACGCTTAAGTCAGTCTTTTTGAAAGGGTTTTGGTTGCTAAGAACAGAGAAGATTAGGGTTGTAACGTCGTACCTGTATCATGGTGAAATAGTATCTTTTATACAGCATAGTTGCTAGGTTTAGGTCTTTATGTATGCATGGGAGGTTACCAACTGCGAATGGGTTGTCGATGCATGGGCCTTAAACCGGGCCTAGCATGACCAACCCAACCAGAGAGGAACACGACAACGACCCACAGCATCGATGAACCTACAACCTACTCCAAATCACCACCATCTCCTGTTTCCCTGTCATTCTGATGCTAGCTTTTCTAGTAGTCAGCCGTTTTTGGAATTATTTACACAACAAAAGTTACAACTCCAGTTTATGTGATAGGGACGTTTAATAAAATCATTATTTTTGAAAAGTATTACTATGTTTTTAAATAAAATCATTGTTTGTAACACCAAAAGTAGTAATTAATGAATTTAGCAATGATTAAAAATTTTAACATGTTTGACCGATTCAATCGTAAAAATCTTGAACCATCTAACTTTGCGGTTTGATTTTCAACTTTTCGGTTCGATTTATTTTAATAACTCTTGTTATTAAAAATCGATTAATTTATTAATTAATAGATCAAATTTTGTAAATTAATAAGTTCTTATAAACTAAAATAAACTAATTAATTTTCATTTAAAAATCTCTTTTTAGTTAAACTTAAAATTTTCTTATAATTTTAATTTCAATAATAATGAATTTTATTATTTAACTACTTAATGATTAGATAATTCATTAGTTGATACAAAGTTAAAGAATAGATTATTAAAAAGGAGGAAGAATAGAAAATTATAAGAATTAGTATAAATAATTATCAATATTTTTAATTAGATATATATATATATATATTTACATGTATATGTATATAATAATTTTCGAAAAATTAAAAAGAGATTTTTATATTTCATAATATACACCTTGTATAGCTTACAAGAATTGCTCCTCAAAAGAGTTGGGGAAAACACTGTTGTTGGGTTTCAAAAGTCCCAAAACGACTCAGCTAGGCTAAGGAAAGATTACAAATGAATTAACCTTTCCTGTTTTAATTATACTGCTAAGTTTTATGGCATTATTGCCCTTGCCTGGCTCCTATTTCTGCTCCTAAATGATGAATGTTACAAGCTTGACAAGGTTTTGCATCACAAATCAGGTATGCTCTCCTTTCTTTCTTGATCATTCACTGAAAGCTTAAACACAAGTGAAATTAAGAGGATTGTTTAACAAATGTGTATGGCTCCTCGTGGGGAAAGACAAACTTTTTTGTTCAGTGCCATATTTTTGTACGAGATCTAGGTTTCTACATTACTTCCATATTATAAGGGATGAACTATCTGATCTCTTCTTGTAACTTTCAATCAGAAAAGCATCTGGATATGGTTTTTGACGTGATGATGCATTGAGACTTTTTGTCTTTCCTTTTATTGAAAGGTGTGGACTTTAAGGTCAAGCATCTAACTATAGGTGTATAGCGATTGAAGCTGACAATTTAGGATATGGGTATGCAATAGTACTGGTCTTATGTTGTTCATGTTTCCAATTTACTATGTATACCTTGTGTTACTGCACTTTAGATAGTCTTGAGCATAAGAGCCTATGTCATTTCAAAGAGCTTTACTACCAAATACCAATGCAACACTAAAGTATACAATAAAAAGGGAATAGCTTGAGAAAATTGTACTTCGCATAACTAAAAAGATCACAAAACTACCTATACAATTCACCATGGTTGGTAGCATCAAATTTAAGTGAGGGGTTCATTATGAATGTATTTAGTGAACTCAAAATGACCTATCAAGTACCCTTGTGAGTACTTTTTCTATAGCAAAACAAAAAATGAACAGAATTACATTGAGAGGTTTATATTTATTAATTTGCTCAATCAATATGCTTTTTGCAACTGAACAAGAGAGGTTCAGAACACTAACAAGCTCTTAATATAGGAATGCCCAAGGGATTGTTCTTGGTATGCTATTGGCAGTATAATTTATATGATATGGCTTATAGATACTGCTGCTAATAAGTGATGAGAAACAATAATGTTCTGTTATAAAGGAAAGATCTTGCATATATTTGTGGCATGTGTTCAACGTGAAATGTAGGAAATGCTTATCCATACAATACTTTTGTTGCGTATTAGAGAGCTCTTCAATAACTTAAATATTAATTTTCCTTTATTTTTTTTCAATTTGAATACAAAATGTAGAGCCACTTTTGAAATAAGAATAGTTGCTCTGGCACCTTATCTTTAGATGCTTATCTGATTGTTTGGTATGTCATATCATTCCAAGGGACTGGATTAATCCTTTACTTCAAAGGCCTAAATAGACAAGTTAATGTTTCAGTTTCAATATACTGCTCGGACTTACTTGGATTGATCACCTGTCAATCATTAGTAGATTAAATTACTATTTTTTGTTACAATAGTTTATGATGTGATAAGAAGAGAAACCTTTACTAACTTATCAAAAATATGGGCTAAAGAAGTTGAACTCTCCTGCACAAACAATGACTATATGAAAATGCTTGTTGGAAATAAAGTGGATCGAATAAGGTACCTCATTCTGTGTTGAGGAATATAAATAGATAACTAATAGCTACCTATCATGGGATTAACTTTCTAACACTTCTGTCCACAATGTCCTAATGCGGCACTTTAATGCATAAACTGTTGATTCATTGATTGCCCATTATAACACTTGAAAAGTATAATCTCAAACTGGCTTTCTGCGTAAATCAACCTATTAGCGTTGATGCAATAATGAATTTTACAGGATCACTGAGTTTATTATATCTTCCTTGAATTTATACTTTTTATTCTCTTATTTTTTTTCCTCCTCTTCCTTGTTAAAATTTTACTTAAATTAAAAAAAGAAAAAATAGTATCCTGCTTCTTATCTTCCTGTTGATTTTATTAAAACTTATGAATGATGTCAGGAGTCCGAAAGAGCTGTAAGTAGAGAAGAGGGCATATCTCTGGCAAAAGAGCTTGGATCTTTGTTCCTAGAGAGTAGTGCCAAAATTAGAGAAAATGTAGAGAAGTGCTTTGAAGATCTGACATTGAAGGTGCTCCCCTTAGAATAAAATAAACATTCTGAAAAGATGTTATGCCTATAAGTTTTGAACAACAGGTTACTATAAAAAGATTATCATGTTGATCATAGTCAATTTGCAATTTTGGCACAGGTCAGAATCTTTTAATTCTTTCATTGTATTTCTACTTTTTATTGATTAGAGCTATTATCATATCAAACTGTTAAATCAATTTGAAAAACAAGATGTTCTGCTTTGCTACCAAAAGATATACCTCAGATTATGGAAATGGCGTCTTCCACTCTCGATCCTAACATTTCACCATTTGTCTTTTAGATCATGGACATCCCTAATATTTTGGAGGTATGATCAACTACAGTGAACATAAACATTTTCAAGCAGAAACCATAACAAAAAGCGTCTTCATACCAAGTTTGTTGCTAATGTAACAGGGATGAATTTTTATTAAGCATGATGTTCAAATAACTATAGAAGGCCAAATTGAGCGATCATGATGGTGTATGTATAATGATTTATGAACTTTTTAAAAAAATTAACAGATTATATATATGATAATTGATTTTCATGAAAAAAGCATTTTACAGTGTTTCAATGTTAGTAATATTGTCTTTTGAGTCATTTTCGTTATTTGCAGCATATATAATTGCTCTTGGACAAGGAGCTACTTCGCGAAGGATTTTGGAGTGCCTATACATATCAATTTTGTTTAATATTTAGATTAATTCATTTATATTCCATATAAAATGAAGGACGATATTGTAGATGAATATTTTATAGAGTGATTTTTTTACTAAGGTAAGGTATGATTATGGAAGGCCCGAAATTATACCCTGGTAGAAATGTTACATATTCATGAAAGTAAATGTGATAGGTGTTGAAATTGTGATATGATTGTGAATTGTATATGCCTTTTATTTTCAAGCTAATGTGTAATAATCAAGTAACCATTTACATTTCATGAAAGAATAAAGCATATTGAGGTAGATTGTCACTTTGTCAAAGAGAAGGTGCAACAAAATGTGATAAAACCACTTAAGTGAAGTTTGAAGACCAGTTAGTTGATCCATTTACCAAGTCTTTGGTTGGAAGTTGTGTAATACAACTGTGTAACAAGCTTGGAGCTTATGATATGTATGCTCCAGCTTGAGGGGGGTGTTAGACATTAAGATCTGAATTTGGTATGATTCAGTATCTTTAATGATTATGATTTGATTTGATTATGATTATGATTGCAATTTACCTTCTATTGATAAGACAATCTAGTATATAAAAGGAGTGCTGCTGATTTATGCAAGATCTTCCCATCTCTTGTCTTAATTCATAGTAGTTGCTTCAAATCTTCTTTGATTAGTTGAAGTCTTCTCATATATGAAAACAATCTAATTTCAGTTATGGTTTTTATCCCTCTTCAATGACATAATCAAACCCCTTTATCTTTGTTAAGTAGTTGTTAAATCTAAAAGTACATCTTTTGGGTTGTTTGTTGGCTAAATTCTGGATCAAGATTGGAGTATGGTCTGATAGGATATAGTTGTTGAAAGTAGCTTTGCTGAGATAGGATAGATAAAAGAATTATTAACTAGTAGCTAAAAATTACAAAATTAGGAAATTTGACTTATATTAGGCTACTAGAATATCAAGTTTCAGAGTTAAATTTTGGCTAGGAATGTTGAAATTCTAGATTTTATATAACTGGAGTGTTAAGGTTTGATTGCTGAAAATTTAGGCTTAGAATTTCAGGGTTTAATATGGCTAAAATTTAGGTTCGTGATGACAAGAATTTTATATGAAACATAAATAATGGTGAGTAGAAAACTAGGAACCACTCCTAAGGTTTAAGAATCACACCTTTTAGTTGAAAACTCAAGTTTATAGAAAAATTTCAAATTGCTTCTTATTGAAGGGTTGAATACAAACATATTTATACAGAAGTTTTTAGAACCTTTATTCTAATAGGAAAATGTTCCTAACAAATGTAATTCCTATTATAATAAAAATTCTATAAGTCCTAAAAAACTAAGATAACAAATCTAAAATAGAATAACATGTTAACTTACTATTACTTCCTATCTGATAAGGAATAGAACATAATTTAAATTTCAACCCTTATCTTTGATGTCAACTCAATTCTCAATACTCATCCCACCAAATTAAAGCTCGTGGTTGACTAATTTTTTCTCTTTTATTTCTTCTATATACTTTAAGATCTTTTGCATTAATTATCGATAACTTGTATGAAGTCATTCTCGACATAGAATGTGAAAAATATTGATCACATAAGTCTAGATTCAACTTTTGAAATTTTGATTCTAGAATCTAAGTCCTGTTAAAAATTGGTCTTCCTTTCCACTCGATAAGAAATTATCGATATCCTCGATCTCTTGTGGATACAATTTGGTCATCAAGAACATCCTCTATTTCCTCTTTAAAATAAGGAGTGGCTGGAATTCTTACAGCTACAATAAGGGATTGCTCATCTTGTCGATGATAAATATTTAAGTTTGTAACATTAAAGATAAGACAAGCATTAACACCTACCTTCTTGATTTTCTTATAAGGTTCTGCATTATGTGAATATATTTCCCTTTTTATAAATACTCTAGAAGAATCCTAACCATCACCATATCCCCTTTATTGAATTCCACAAAGCGACCATATTGATCAGCATGTTCTTTACAAGACAAATTTCTTATTGTTATCTTTCATCCCTTATATGTTGTCCAAAACCTTAAGCTTCAATACTACCTCGTGCTATTGGTGGTAAAGGAATCAAATCAAAAGGCTTCCTTAGTTGAACTTCTGAAACTATCTCAAAAGGGATCTTACCAATAGAACTATATATATAACTTTTTTATGCATATTCTACCATAAGAAGAATTAGGTCTCAATTTTTCACGTTGTCTTCAACCAAACATCTTAACAAGTTCCCCAAGCTTTTATTCATCACCTCTATTTATCCATCAGTTTGGGGATGGAAACAAATTGAAAATTGAAGGTTAATGTTCAATGTTTTCTATAGAGTTTTCCAAAAATAACTCATAGACTTTACATGACGACCAAAGACGATGGTTAAAGACAATCCATAGAAATGTACAACCTCTTTGAAGAAAATTTTAGCCATATGGACAACATCATAAGTCTGGAAACATGGAATGAAATGACTAATCTTGGAAAACCTATCTACCATCATAAAATAGAATCATAACCTCTTATAGTTTTAGGAATTCCCAAGATAAAATTCATACTTATACTCTGCAGGCACAAGCAGTGGTGTGTATAATCCATAGTTTTGTTTCCTTCCTTTAGCTAATTGATATGTTTGACATTGTCATATGACCTTAGACACATCCTGCTTTTAAAAGGCTAATAAAAGCAATCTTCACCCATTGCAATTGTTTTATCTTTTTCCAAAGTATCCTGTTGCTCCTCCTCCATGTAATTCCCTTAATATTTCTAACATGTCATTAAGTCAAGGTATTGGAAATCTATATCTTATTGTGATCTTATTTATTGCCCGACAATCAATACACATTCGCCAACTTCCATTCTTTTTAGGAGTCAATAGTGCTGGAACTACACACGGACTAAGACTTTCTTGAATAAATCCTTTTTTCAGTAACTCATCTATATTTAAAGGAACTATGTAATAATCATCAAACTAGGTTTTTCCTTAGACACTCAACCATTGTTTCTTCAACTCTTCATTCTCAATAGGATTCAATCAAAAGTTTGGAAGATTTGGTATAGTAGATCTACGTATAAAGTCAATAGCATGTTGAATATCTCGCAAAGGAGGTAATTCAAATCATCTGGTGTAAAGGCAAAAAATCATCTAACAATTCTCTTACTCCTTTTGGTAAGGTAAAGGATGTTTCAAGTGTTGTTTCTGTTACTTCCGTCATTGCTATTGCAAACAAAATTTCCTTTTCCTTGTTAATAGCTTCAAATTCTCTCTCCTTAAGGATATTAAGAGAATTTTTGTTGGCATTTATGGTTGTCTTGTTACTTCATCTTTATTTATATACCTTGTCTTGTTGGACCCCATTTTCGAAGTCCAACATTCGGAATCATAAAAGCATGGAGGACTCATTACTCAACTTAGAGATCATTAAAAAATTGGGAAAGTTTCAATTGAAATTTCAGATCGGCTACTTCAGTACATTTATTCCCCATGGTCTTAAGTTTCTAATGTCACCGAAAACACTCAATTTGGTTCAGAGATAAAGAAGTTATGGCCAAAACACTTTCTGCTCATACCAATCCCAGACTGAAAACTATCACCAACTTCGCTTCAGAAATTGAAAATCTTAGGGGCTGAATTGAAATTTGATTCCTTCAGAACATTTATAGATCCATGTCTCTAGTTTAATTTGAAACAAGAATCAACTCAATTGGAGCCCTACAGATCAAGATAACCCAAAAATACAGAAACATGTTGAGAAAAATAACGAACTCATACTCTTTTAACCGATCCTCTCACTTTGATTCAATCCTTCTTTTTCTAATTAATATCAAAACCTATAAATTTTAATGGAGGGGTAGGGGAATGTCTTAGGAATCCAATGCTTCAAAAATCAGGTCAATCGGAGGTCGGACAAAAAAATTATGGCCAAAGAATGGAGAGAGGTCGGATCAGGGGAGAAATCCCAAAAATCGGCCGCGCCGCGTGTGCACGTGCTTGCGCCCGCAAGCGCCTCGCATCTCGATACAATTTTTCCGTTAAAGATAATCTACAACTTTCATGAAGACAACTTTGGCTAATTCTACCTAGATCGATACAATTTTTCCGTTAAAGTTTCTGAACACCATTCCTACACCTAGGAAGGTTCACCAACACAACAACTTCTCATATTCACCCACTACTAAGCACTCTTCGGTATTATTGAGTTTTTCCACAATCAATTCATCCCATACACCTTTCCAATCTCCAACATGCCATACCAAAACAAATAACCAATAGCAATCTCAACAAGGAAGAATATGCGCATACACATTCCTCTTCCATAAAAGTCATACATAACCAATAAAGTAACACAATCATACACAAAAGGAAAATCCTTCAATTCTCATTCTCATTTCTAATCAAAATGAATGTTCATACATAGCTTTAATTACATATCAATATGCCCATCACTAATTTAACACAAGGTACAAAATACATGAGATGCTCAATGTTTGATATGCTTGTAAAGCTATCTAAAAGTCTAGTTACTAACTTAGTACAAAAGTATCTAATGCCTTGGAGTTTCCAATGCCTTGCAAGGTTCACGCTCGTCTTGTTTTGCACCTGAGGGGGAAAAGTGGGGTGAGCTACACGGCTCAGTGGCTAATACATTTATAGCCATCGGTAATGAGCCACACAAACAAGCATAACTATACAAGTATCAAGCAAACTCAATTCATTTGCAAATTCATCACACAATTCATCATTAACCGGAAGTCATCACATAAAGCATATCATGAAATCTTCTATCAAGCATAACACTTTATTATGCATCATACTCAACCAAGTCAAAATGAAATGCACAACAAATGGCTTGAGAGTTTCGTGAAACAAAACGGTTTACACCGTGAACAAAACGAGCCTGATTTCTCAGGATCTCGTGGCCTCAAGCGGGCAGTCGGAAAAAGGCTATAGGTCAACGTACACGTGACTAACAAAACGGGTTTCTCTCTTGCCCAATCACAAACAATCCATGCTCAATTTAGTCAATCGTAAATTTGCATTCTCATGCTTCTTTCCTTTTATCAAATTCTCATATTTTCATACTTTTCATTCATTTCAAAGAAAACATGTCATATTTCATCATACATTTTCAAATATTCACCACAATTAAACATTTACGAAATTTAAACAATAATACACAAAGAGGGCATTTGCCATCACACAACAATTATAAAAATATTACCCACCTAAATGTTAAAAACCCAAGCTCAAGATTGCCCTTCTTCTCTCTCTTGAGTAAGGTTTTCTTGATTCCCTTCAATTAAACCAATTTCTATTT
>JAOSBP010000204.1:10759417-10772065 GCA_027563825.1 Erythroxylum mucronatum
AAATGAAAAGTGCAGGAATTGGTGAATATTCGTATATGTTCTATTTTTAGTGTTAGTATGTAATCTTGAATTTTGATCTGTTGTGGATGATTTTGAACTGTAATAGGAGTTAATTGAAGTGAAAGTGTAGATAAAAGTGAAAAGATATGCATCAAATGAAAGTATAAGAAAATGGAAAATTACAATAGAGAGAGGAAGTAAAAATGAAGTTTCGGATTTTTGAAATTTGGAGTGTAAGTTTGAATTTGATTTGTTTAGAGATTGTATTGGGTATAGACAAGCATTATAGATGATTTTGAAGTTATTAAGTTGGAAAAGGAATGAGAAATATGGAAACAAAAAAAGGAAGAAGAAGAAGAAGAAGAAAGAACACGATCGCGACTTCGCAGGTTTTTGATCTGCACGATCGCGACTTTCAATTATTTTTCTAGAAGAGTTTATTCTGAACATCCTTCAATCTTTTTGTTATAACTTCTTCATCCGATGTCTAAATTACTTGATTCTTAAACCAATAGACTCATAATACATTGCTCTTCATCTCTAGCAAAAATCATAGCCTTCTGAAATGGATTGATTGATGAATTTAAGATGAAATATTGAGGAAAAATCAGGAAAGTGTATTCTGGAGATTGGATGTTGCACGGTCATGAGTTAAGGTCTCACAGCCATAAGTTTTTGATATGAACAGGCATGAGTGATGGTTTCACACCCGTGACTGAATTATTTTGGTATGCACGGGTGTGCATGGATGTTGCACAGCCGTGACTCAACTGTGATTAAACAAATTCAAAAGCTTTTGTACATTGAACATTTGTCCTTCTTTTGCCTATAACTTCTTCTATATTTATCCTACTGGGATGATTTTTGATAATGAGTAAACTAAAGATATAGGGCTACAGATTGTCTGAAGAAATCGAATTTTAATTCAGTCTCTAATTTATAGATGTAGCCGTGACACTAATGTTAGTCCTTCACCTTTTAGCTTTCTTGTTCTCAGTAAGTTATCCTTGATTGTTTTCATACTTTTTAGAAGGTGGGCTTCAATCAGTTATCTCTTATGCCCCTGCTTTACAATCTATAAACTTGTGACAGAGATAAAACATTCGATTGTTGTAAGTAAATTTCCCAAGGAAATACAATTGCTAGATTGTTGTAAAAGAGAGGCAAAATAACCAGAAACACCTTTCATTAAATTTCTCATAGTTCCCTCAATTACATGACTTCTCCATAAATTCTTCCACAAAATATACAAAAATATCTGACAAAATGTACACATTGAGTAGAGGGAAAAGGACCTAATACCAAGTCATCAACATATACTACACCTGTCTTCAATTAAGAAGACATCATAAAATCCAACATGTTCTTACGAATATTTATTGGTGCACCAAGTAATGCCCTAACTTCATTAGGCCTACGAACAAGGAAAAGATAACTTTCATACAATTTTGGTCCTTCCAGGCCCAACTCTACCAAATGATTATAAAGTTCTTCTTCTGAAATGGGAAGTGGTTTAACTAACAGTGAAGTAGATTTTATAATAGCCTCTGCAACTGTCTGGAGGCTATCTTTGATTACAACTTCACTATCATCTGCCCTGTTTTTCCTTTTCCGTGATGTTCCTGGGTTTGCATTTTGTGAATAAGCTAGCATTCCCATTGGAGATTCAGTGCGATCACCATCTATTGTTACATTGTCTTTAAAAATTAAGTCATTTTGAGTCCATATGTCATCATTTTCATTCATGGTGTTGGAAAACCCACTATCGACAGAAATGGTGCCCCTTCTTATCTCCTGTGTTGTTTCAGCATGCTCGCCAGTTACTCTATCACGTCCATAAATCTCTACCATCTTCTCATAGTTATGAAAAGGCTTCTGTCTCCACTCAGCAGCTTCTGGTTTAGCCTCGTACAAAAAAACTTATTAATGAATCAACCAAATCACAACATATATCATATTTTCTTCCAACAAAATAATAAACAAGTTCACCTGGATCAAAGCCTTCCACACTTCTGACTCAACAGTCCACATATTTGTTAACGGACTCCATGCAAATCCACTACCTCCATTTGAAAATAAATCAAAACACTTACTCCACTTGTTCTTAATAATCTTGTTTTGATTTTTTATTTTTCCCTCATCGATTCCTTTATTTGGAAATTTTTCCTTTAGCTCAGCTTCAATTGTATCAAGCATATGCATAGTGAAAGTCCCACCAACACGATTGCCTTGTCGATGTTGGTACAAGTATGCGTCAACCAAAGCATCATCCGTAGCTTGATTCCAAAAGCATGACTCTCTTTGGGGTGGCATTTTTTATGTGACAAATTTAACTACAAAATCTGAAATTTATATCAAAAGCATACACAATATTAAAGCTTCAAATTTTTTCAAATAATATAAAAGGCCAGAATAATGAATAAGCATTACTAAGACACAACTGGATGTGAAAACATTAACATCACTAATAAATAAGTCATATTTAGATACAGGTAGCCAATGCATATTTTTAAAGCAATATAAAATCATGGAAAACAGAAATTAATTTTGATGCGGCAATATCTATCCTAAAGTATAATCAGCCCATATATGAGTAGCCATGTTATCTCTTATAATTTCTCCACTGTGTACATCATCTTCATCGTCATTTTTATATCCATCTTGGTTATCATTTTCCTCTCCATCGTACTCTTCATTAAGAAATGGATCATTTGGATCTGTACCAATCAAGAAATTGTGCAGAATGACATAAGCCATACTAATTTTTTTTAGTCTGAATGCCATATGATGGTTCTGTAGTGGATGCTATAATGGGGAACTATTTTTTCTACACATCAAATGCCCTTTCGATAACGTTATGCAATGATGAATGTCGATGATTGAATAATTCACGAGCATTTCGTGGAGGATTCCTTGAATATTCTTTTAAGTGATATCGTTCCCCTCTATACGGTGTAATAAGCCCACTTCTCAACATGAATCCAGCATCAACAAGATAGTATTTTCCTATCATGAATAAAACTATGTAAAAATATAATTTGTGACATTTATTAGTTAATAAAGTTTGAGCCCTATTTTTACCTTGGGGAATTTTAAGTGAGAACTGCCTGGTTAGTGCACTTTTCATAACCCGTGAATCGAATGTTATTCCTTCCCACCCAGCCAATACATATATGAACTTCATATCAAAAGAACAAGCACACAACACATTTTGTGTTGGATAATCCTTTCTCCCATGAAATCTAGGAGCATCTCGAATAGGTCCTTTCACATGGATATGTATACAATCAATTGCACCAACACAATCCTGACATCGAAGTATATTATTCTCAAATATTATGGGTGTTTAATATAATTATACTAAGTTAAGAAAAGAAAATCACCTTAAAAAATGGGTAGAATCTACTACTGTTCAATATTTTCGATGGGGTTTCTAATATGTCAGGTTATCTTAAAAACATATCCTCTGGTTGTATAACTGCTTTCAAAATGCTATGAAAATGACGGCTTATAGTTTCCGCAGATCGACTTCAAACGAACACAATCTCTCAATTTATAACGTTATGCCTTAATATGTATAGAAACTTTGCTACTTGTTCTTCAACAGTTGCATGTACAGTGGGTTGAAGCACACCTTTTACAGCTAATAAATCACATAATTCGCCAAATGGTCTAGGCTGCATTCTAATTATATTTCTCCCATTGGAATGAAATAAAGTCCTTCGCATGATACTCTCCCTTGATTGCAATCTCTCTAATGGTGTAAGCATTTGAAGTTTGTCATTCGCTTGTCCCTTACGTAACACCCACCAATAGATCACAAGACAAACAACATGAACAAGCGCTAATTGATGTATATGAATCAATTTTCCTTTTTGATTATTCATTTGATTGCCTTCACCGTTCATGTATAAAAAATAAAATTAGGAGTAGTTTGTAGATTGTGAAAATCAAAATATAAGAAATATGACATAGATATGTCCATTTATATATATATGGTGTTACAAAAGCAATAAGAAGCAACATAAAAGGGAAGTTTCATCTGAATCATTCCCTCACTAAAATTTCAAGCAAAGTAATAGGAAAACAAAGACAAAGAAGACAGCGACGATTGAAAAATACCCTAAATTCAGACAACACAACATATAAAATGAGTAACATACAGTAAAATGAGTGGATCGCAAGAGCATATTTTTAGCAGTTCAACCCATAACAGCTCAACCCATAGCAAATAATGTTCACTTTGGTGTAAAGTGAACAATGGCTAAACCCATATATAAAGTGAACCAAAACAGAGTACAATCTCCTCACCTAAAACAAAACGCATAAAAGCAACGGACATATATTGTTCAAAAAAAATTCGACAATGAACAAAAATAGGATTAAAAAAAGGTTTCAACAAAGAAGAAGACTCACCCGTGACCAAGTCTTCCAGCTTCTCTTTTACTTCCCTGCTAATAAACAACACGAGAAGAATGAGAAGTGGTAGAACACAGAACACGGAAAGAGAAGTTTGGAAATGATAAGCTTGTGTACAGTAAGTGCCTTTCAAACAAGGGGTTGAAGGTGGGTAGAATGCATTAATGGTTCTTTGATGAAACTGAAAAGTTTCAGATATAAAAAAACCAAACCACGTTAGGCGGCTAGCAGTCACTCCAAAGAGTGGTTTGGGTTAGCATTAAAGAGGTCTGGGAAGGGTTAATTAAGCAGAGAGGTAGATAGCTACTGCATCTAATTCCTCAATTGCTTTGTAGTAGACGAAGAAGAGGAGTAAAACAAAGCCCCCCAAAGACAGACTAGCGTAAATGAGTTTGGGTAAGGTTAGAAGAAATAATTGGTAAGAAGAACTAATGAGATTATATTAAGTAATATGTATTTATTAGTTTACGTTCTATCCTAAAACCCCCGAATCGGAGGTTTCTTATTTTCACTGTTTAGGATGGAATGGAACATAACATAAAACCCTTCGCTTCCATTCCATTATGAAACCCTCAAATAAATGATGAAAGTATGTTACGTTTCATCCCCTTCCATCCCAAACCATCCAACCAAACAGGGTCTAAAGTTCTCTCAACCTGTTCTGTAGATACCGTTAGAGACCGGACAATTGTGCAGCTACAGTGGTTGAGATGAATCAGTTTCTGAAACGATTCGTGGGATACGACAAGATAAGAATCAAACTTCGAAATAAGATACGAATTATTATTTATGTTTTTTTATTGATTTATGTGTTAATCATTTTATATAATTAAAGTGCTCTTGGTTTTCAAGAAATTAAGATATGAAAAAGTTTTATAACTATTCTGCTATGGCCTGGATCATATCTCGTCTTGATTTCCCAACAGTGGTAATAAAGCATTCTTAAATTTTACGATTTGATTAAAATATGTTTACTCCTTGAATAAAAGTTTTTAGAATTGGTCTAGGATTTTTTTTAACATATCATCTGGATTTTGGAAACCCATAGCCACAGAATAAGTTGTTTCCAGATAAGAATGAGAATCTCAAAAAGTAAAAATATAAGTTATGGTGGTTGGAAAATTGTAGGTCTTGTTGAAGAAGTGAGTTTGCACTACTTGGGGTGTTTTGAGTGTTGGTTTTTATGTTTTTTGGATTCTTGATGCTTGTCATGAGAAATTTTGGTTTTTTGTATTTGGAGAGAGTGTTGTTATGCATTGGCTGGTTGGGTTGTGTTCTTTTGGATTGTGTGTTGATTGGAATATCACCAGCACCTTGCATCGTCACTGGCGAGTTGTCACTAGTGAGGGGTGACTGTTGCCCACAAGATGAAGCTGTTGATGGCAACATCTGTGGAAAGGCAATGGCACGAGGAGATGGAGAACCATGGCTGGAGGCGACAGTACTGTCAAACACAAGGGAACAATGGCAGCAAAACTTCCAAAAAAACCTAATCTAGAAAGCGATGAATACACACACCTCATATGAAATTCTGGGTCTGTGGGACAGACGCTGCTGGCACGCGCCAGATAGTTCCCTTTTTACAAGTTTTAACCTTTCAATTTAATTGTTTTAATTGGAATTAAGTAAAGTTAAATCCCTAATAAATTTGGAAAAGTGTTTTTTAATTATTTTTCAAATGGTTGATTTTATTAGGAATATTTTGGAATTTACTTGAATTCTTCAAAATTTTGAAAAATTATAATTAATTATTTTCAGTTAGATTGAATTAATTAATTAGACTCCTTAAAATTAAGAAAAGTAGTTTCTTAAGTTATTAAGAAAGTTGTTTCTTAATTAAATTTATTTATATCAATTTAATTGAGATAAATTAAATTTATGACTTCATTTGTTAAGAGAATTATTATTCAATTTATTTAGAAATTGTTTCTTTATTTATGAATAATAAGTTTTTTTATTTTTAGAAAAAGTATTTTTCTTGATTAAATTTTGAAAAATGTTTTCATTTATTAATTTAAAAAATTGAGATTTCTTTAATATTTTTGAAAATAATTTTCTAATTTATTAAGGAAATATTTTCTAATTAATTAAGAAATTAATCTCTAAATAAATAATATAATAAATTTCTTAATTAAATTTAAAAGTGTTTCATTTAATTTTGACAATAATTTCCTTTTAAAATTACAAAGTTGTTTTCTAATTAAGGAAAAGTAATTTATAATGAGATTAGAAATAGTAATATCTAATTAGATTTAAAATAATTTTCTAATGGGAATAGAATGTGATACTTATACAATTTTTAAAAAGGAGTTTTTGTCTAAATTATAATTAGTACGAAGAATAATTTATTGAAAATTGTTTTCAATTAAATTTTATTATAAGAGTTAAGGTAATTGGAAATAATTTTCAATTGCATTTGGAAATTGTTTTCAAATCAAATCAAATTTTTATTTAGAATAGGAATTTAATATATTTAGGAATCAATAAGTTTAGTCTAATTTATATTTTCCAAAGAGTTGGAAATATTATTTTATATTATAAAGATTAATAACTAGAATCAAACGAAGCTTGATGTTTGATGTATATATTTTTTATAAATCAGAATTGATGCATATAATTTGATTATGAGTACATAAGTTACATGCTTTATTTATATATTTGATATATATATATTGGATGCATGTTAAATTGTATGTTTTATATGTGTGATATTTTATATGCCATTTTATGTTTCAAGAGATGAACAAATTAAATCCCTCGTTCTAAGTGGAATTAAGCTTATTTATTATAGTTGATACTAAGTTAGAGAACCAAATTTCTTAGACATAGGTTATATTTTGGAAGAGTTCTCAAAGTTAGAAAAGAAAAATTGTATGCCTAATATGCAATTTTTGTTGAGGATTCAGTGACAAAGTTTTATAAATATGTAAAAAATCATATAGATGACAGAATGTATTGACATTTTAAGTTGATTAATGTCACGCAAACTTTGATGACAGCATATAAGATATGTATCAATATCATAATAGCAAGATGCAAGAGGATGTATAGAGTAGAGCTGAAAGGTATAGTACCTTAATGGAATTATTCTACTTAATTTAGCCTACTAAAAGCATAATTGTGCACTACAATTTAAGGCTTAGCTATATTATGATAATAGTTGTCATAAGGAAAAAATGATTGCATGAATTTTCTTGCTTATACAAGATATGGTAAACATCATATGCATTTCTTGTTCATGCTCATGAGCATTTGATAATGAATTTGGATTCAACATTATTGTAATTTTCAATATATGGTAAGAAATAGATTGTTAAATAAAAGTAGATAATCCAATTTTAGTTATATGATCCAATTTTAGTCAAATAGTTTGTCTGTGTTGGATTAAATGTGACTTGTGTTTAAAATAAAAGGCAAGAATGCAAAGTTAGATAACTAAGACTATCCTTTTATGCCATATTGATTAAATCAATATAACGAGAATCATAAAGTTATATACAAGGATATATATATATTCTTTTGATTATGAATCATATGAAACTTGTCAATTTGAAAAATAATCAAATCAACCTTTGGTAAAAGGATGATGATGGTATTGAATTGTTAAATTTATACAAGTGATGCATTGGATGAAATAAAAAATTATAAAAAGGATAATACTTATATTTCATTATATTACTAATGACTTTATATGATATAGTCATATATATTAAATAAAATATTAATTTAAAATTTTGAAAAGTTTAAATTGTTTAAATCCAAGTATAAATTAAGCATTAAGAATGTTGAAGCACTTCAATGAGACCATTGTGGTGAATTTTAAATTTTTGGTTATTTATAAGGAGTGAGATTCTCTGGTGAATACCTTCACAACAAAATTCTATAGGAGAATGGATTAATGTTAGGAAGAAAATACAATATGAAATTTTGATGATGCAATATTATTTTTTCTACAGTTATGCCTAGTATAATGACTTACCTTTAATAGTTCCAATTGAATCAATTAGCAAGATTTTATATTATATATAAAATTCTAAGTCTTTGAAAGAGTCAAAGTTAACGATTCAAGGATGTGATGCTTAGTTAAAGCATACATTATCCATTAAATTTAGAAATAAATTGGATAATAAAAAGTTATAAGGTATCCAAAAGGTTGGATATAATATTACAGATCTGTTGAACAAATTGTTTATTTCAATGTATACTTATAAGATAATAGTTCTCAAGATAAGTAATTGGAGTAAGATGAAATTTTTAAAGTTCAAATCTCATTAATGTACATCAAATTAGAACTATTTCCTTTGTTGATATATTTGATGTATAGTTGAAAGGTTACGAGACATTGAAAGATTAACTTTCTTGATGAATTCAAAAAGTTTGTTTTTGAGATAATTATGAATTTATCATGTTCGTATGAACGTCAGTAGGAGTATGTAGAGACATAATGCTGATAGAGAACAACAATTCTAACTTTTAATTATTTAAAACATAAATGTCCAAGAACAACTCTTGTTGGATATGAAAATGATAACAACTTAATTCTAAGAATTAGATCTATAGAGATAGATTGGAAGTTGTTTACCTATTCTAACTCCAAGTACATAGATAATATACTAAAGGTGTTTAGTATTTGACAGCTTTGATGCTTGTGAAGTATTAAACATATCCATTATTTTATGTATGAGTTGATATTTGAGTTCAAGGTGATAAGGATATTAATGTATAAGTAAATCCTAATTAAGGTCTATTTACCTTAAGAACAATACCATTTAAGATCAGAAAGGTTCCAACGTAGCAATGGTTGGTAATTAAGCCATAATACAATTTTCATTTAGTGGAAATGATTAATTGGATCAATAAGTTCTTCGGTGAACTTAATATAGTTCCTTACTTTATTCTAAATAGTAATGTACTGTGAAATATTAGAGCCATTAGGTGTGTCAAATGAGCTAAGGTCTCATCAAAGATCCAAGGATTTATTTAAACAAAATTTCTTAATTATGATGATAATTAAGATGGAAGTTATAAGATTTAAGTAAGTGCTCACTATGGAGAATCTTATAGAATTCTCTCTCTAAGCCACTATCTCAACAGTAGTATAATCGTCATATAGTGATATAGTATGAGACACTTAAACGGTTGACTTATTGCAAATTGAATGTTTTTTATATATCGAAATGGACGATTCCAACATTTAGAGTCGAAAAGAATAAGTGGGAGATACTTAAATAAACGTGTAGGTGCTTGTTAGAGAACAAGTTTACTGAACTGACCCGAAATGAGAAATCCATTTGGAACATTACTTGTATGTCTATGGGAATTCTCATTGTGATGACTATATAAGTGATTCTTTAACTTAAGGTCTCCAAATTTATCTTGTATAGGGATTGTTATGTTTTGATACTACTTATGACCTATTTAATAATGGGTCATTCAGTCGGTAGTCATTGGATGTAACATAAACTATATGCAGGTAGTTGTGTGATCAAGACAGGATTCATCAGCCTAAAGTAATTACGGAAAAAGTTCCAATGTCCTTGATTAGTATTGATTCAGGAAATTCTGACCAAGGTCGAATGACGCTTTATAAATAATTTACAAATGTCGTTAATTAAATCAATAGCTAGTGACAGAGAATTAATATGATTAGACTCAAAATAAAATAGACATTAATTCTATGTTTTATGTCTAATCAAAACACTGTATGATAAAATAATTGAATTATACTAAAAATCATGCACAGAAAGGTTGGTCAAAATCACTTTGACATTCCTAAATATTTAGGTAGCCATGATGTGTTGTTAGATATCAATCTTAATCTATGATTATAAATTGTTTAATTGAGGAATCAAAGATAAATTAAAATGAGTTTTAATTTGTTTAATTCTAATTGTGAATTAAAATTATAATGTATAATCATTGCCAACATATTTGAGAACTTAATGAGCTTCACATATAGAATGAGTTGAAGAGAGCAAATATATTTTATCAAGTTATACTTGATTGTAAAGTTGAAAAACTTTATGATTAAATATGAGATATTTAATAAATAAGGATCAATATGAGATATTGGATCTTATTTTAGCATAATTGATATTTAATTAGAATTATTTATAATTATAATTAAATACCAATTGAAATTAGAGTTTAATTTTAGTTAAATTACAAAAATATCTAAAACCTATTATAAATAGTTGAAGTTCTAATAGAGCTAGCATTTCTTGCTTAAGAGTTACAGAGTTCTCTAAACCTGTTTTGTAGATATCATTAGAGGTCAGACACTTGTGCGGTTATGGTGGTTGAGATGAATCGGTTTCGAAAATAGTTCATAAAATATGATAAGATAAGAATCAAACTTTAAAATAAGGTACGAATTATGGTTCATGATTTGCTATTGATTTATATGTTAATCATTTTATAAAATTAAAGTGATTTTGATCTTCAAGAAATAAAAAAATCGTAACTATTCCGTTACGGTTGGGATTGGATCCTGTCCTAATTTTCCAACATTGTCTTGGGCCAACGCACAAAATATTGTCCACATTTGTGAAATGACTTGATCATTGCCGTTCCTGCATTCCTGTGTGAAGATTGACCAAAGGTGCCAATGCTCGCACAACATTTCTGCAAAGGTTCTAACAACACTATACTAGTTGTAGTTTTTTTTCTTTTCTGGATAAAATACACATATAATTAAGTTCGAAATTTTTTTTCCTATATTTTAAAAATATGCAAAATATTCTCTATGGTTATCAAGAGGTCAAATGACATTATTTTTAGGCGTAATCATAGAACATGAGGTTATTAAGATAACAAATCAAAGGAGATACTTGTCAAATAAATTTATTTATTATATTTATATATTAATAAGTAATATGATATATTATTTTTAAAAATTACTTCGTAACATATACAAGTTTTTAACTCTAGTTAGTGCAATAATTATTTTATGAAGTTAAAATTTTCTTTTTTCTATTTTGACTTCGGTTAGTGTGTTGATCTTTTAAAAATTATTATTGAAATATTTTAGGTTATCCATTTTTCAATAGCCCATTATGATGCTTTGTATCATTGGTCAAAATTTCCATCATTTTACTATAATTATTTTTATTAGAATTAGTATATTTAATTGTTGATCTTTATTTTTATTAATACATCAATATTTTTTTCTTCTCTATTTTTATTTAGATCATATATTAGTTTTTGATTTGAACTACTAGTTCCTTCTAGGTCTAAAATTTCAATCTAAATAACTTTTTAAAGTTCTCAAATTAATATATCATTAATATTTATATTTAATTAATTATTTTCGATCTAAATTTAAGATCTTATTCTTACAATAGTTAATTATATATCCCTCGTTGCCTTCAACTTTAGAAAATAACAAGAAAGAAGTTCTTTTGGTAAAAAACAATGAAGTTGAAGCTTTATTGGGTTTTAGATTAAAATTTAAACTTCGTGTTAGATTTATATCATACGTTGACACGTGGACTGTTAGGCTCCGTTAGTTACTTGACTCTTTGTATAAAAACCCCTTATGACGCTGAGATGAATAAGAAAAAAATTAACTCTTCGTCTATTAGTTTTCTGACATGGTATCAAAGCATATGCTTCCGCTTATCGATGTGTTTCGGGAATCTGTCTAGAGAGTTCCAATCTTTCTTGATTTTCTCTGTTTCCTAACAGAAACGCTATCGTTTCTTTCTTCGTTTCTTCTGTTCTTCTTTTTTTTTTTCTCTGTCTTGCCCTGCGACTTACTTTCATGGCAAATCACCATACCTGGACTGCTTCTGGTTCGACGGCAAAACCAGAGGACAACCCTTCCAGCCCGTATTATCTTCATGTAAGTGAAAACCTAACTTTTGTTCTCGTTTCTTGGGTTCTAACTGGACCCAATTACCATCAATGGCAAAGAGCCATGAAAATGTCCCTTCTCTCCAAGAACAAACTTAGTTTTGTTGATGGCACTATTTTGCCACCATCTCGTACAGATCCGTTGTTCGTTCCCTGGGAAAGAGTAATAACTTGGTTATTTCTTAGCTCATTCACTCTGTTTCTTCTTCTATTACACAGTCCATTATTTGGTTGGACTCTGCGTATGAAATTTGGAATGATCTTAAAGCCTGTTTTGCTCAAAGCAATTTGTTTTGCGTATGTGACCTTCAGCTCGAAATCTACACCTGTCAACAAGGTGTTTTGTCTGTCCATGAGTATTTTACAAAACTCAAA
>JAOSBP010000204.1:10775885-10795323 GCA_027563825.1 Erythroxylum mucronatum
TTTATGATTTTACTTCCAAAATTACCCTTTAATTTCTCTCACATCTTAATTACACAGATTATATTTTCAAGACACTTCAACATATAATTAATAAGGGTATATCAAATATTTCATTAATTTTCTTAATAAATGTGCATCCTTTAAAATGACTTTTATTTTAAATAGGAGGAAGTAATTGGAACAAGTAATTCATTCAATCCAGAGATGTGTTAGTTGCTAATCGGTTCCTTTGGCGTTAATCGCTAATCGGTTCCTTCTATAATATTTTATGATAAGAGTGCCAAGAAATTTCTTCAAACTGGAATTGTAGCCAAAAGACTTGGACTGTTATAGACCAGAAAGTAATAGTTGTAAGTGACATACTTTTATGAATCACAATTACTATTTACTCCACAAAACTCCAAAATGAGCACAAAATTTTGGAAGACGTTCAAATTGCAAACATTTGGGTCAGGGACTCGAGAGTTTCAGAGATTCAGGTGGGCAGAGACACAGAATCTGGCTCCATAAGAACCCTCGATAAAGAAAACTTAACCATTTGTATGAAAAGAAAAGTATCAAAAAGAAAACAGAAAAAAAAAATAAAGAAAGAAAGAAAGAGGTCATTGGGAAGACAAAGGCTTCGACGATTAAAAAAAGGGCAAGTGAGAAAGAAGGCAGCATAGGAGACTGTGAAAGCTAAAAGGGGTTTAAGGGCAAGCAACCAATTTCAATGTCTTTTTCCTTACATTTACTATTATACACCTAAATATGTTCATTAGAGTCCAAAACGTGGGATGGTGAAGGTTAGAATTTAAGAGAGGCGTGGATACAGAGGAACTCTAATTGGACCACCTAGTTGTTTAATCATAACAAATTTTCACTGTATGGTGGGCAAGTAGCCATGGTTAAAAGCTGTGTTGGCTTACCGAGGAAGGGAGGGAAGTGGGTTTGTTTTGGGAATGTAGAGACTACAGAGACAGTCACGTGAGACATTAGAAAGAGATAGAGACCTGTTGGTTGGCTCTGGGGTTCTGGGTAAGAAGTCATCATCGATGGTTTTTATTTGGCTTTAGGGTACAGATTACGATTAGGGCCTTCATTAAGGGTGGGTTTTGGCCAGGTTTTGACATTTCGTTTCAGCTCTACCTTAATTAAAATATTTTTGAAGAAGATTTCAGTTCAGGTAAATATAATACTCCCTCTTATTTAAAATAAGTGTCGTTTTAAAAGACTGCACATTTATTAAGAAAGTTAATAAAATATCTGACATACCCTTATTCATTACATGTTAAAGTGCCTTGAAAATATAATCTGTGTAATTAAAATGTTAGAGAAATTAAAAGTAATTTTGAAAGTAAAATCATAAATGTGCATAAAAAGTCACAAACGACATTTATTTTGAATAATTAAAATTTCTCTAAAATGACACTTATTTTGAATAAAAGAGATTACATGTTTCTTACTCGCGGGATTTTATTTTTATTCTTCAAGAACAATTAATACTGTCCTGTCAGCCTCAAATTCATAATATGATTTATTTACGACAAAATCTGTCTTCTTGTAAAAGCAAAGCCATTGTCATAATTGTCCTAATAATCTTCTGGATTTTGAATATCAAGGTTACATTGCAGCATCTTATAAGAAGATAAAAGATATACTTGGCACCCAAATCAATGCTTTGAATTTTTAAGTTGGGCATACATGAGCAACGCTATAAAGTGAAAACCCTAATCAGTGGTTACTGTACTTGTTCTTGGCTCGATCAAGTCAAAAACCAGTTAATACTTCGATGCAAATTTTATATCTTTTAAAAACCTATATAAGTAATTATGACAAGCTCATCACTAAGCTTTGTGTTCGGTGGTTTTCTATAATATTGTAACTATCTAATGTATGTCCAATACATTATTTATGCATTTCGCTACAATTTGAGTTTACACATTACATTGCATCAAAATTGGAGCTCTTCTTGTTTAGACTTCACTTACCCGTATTTATATATTCAAAAATAAATATAAATATAGGATATGAGTGTTGGTTTACACTCTATAGTCAACAAAGTCTACGAGATAATTATACATTGCAAATGAAATTATGATGAGATTATAATTATGAGATTTATATTATATTTATATATTATCTCTAAATTATTCTTAGTCATTGTTCTATTAAGACTAGGCATTAATATAATATAATAAGACTAGTACGCATTAGATTTTTTCTTATGAAAGAAGTAGTCGTTCTCATAGACTAAAGTATGTAGATACTTAAACAAAAGTGTAAGTGCTTGTTAAAGAACAAGTTCACTGAACTGATTCCATATGAGAACTCCATTTAGAACATTACTTACATGCCTGTAGAAATTCTTATTGTGATGAATGTATAAGTGACTCTTAAACTTCATACATCTAAAGTTATTTTGTATATGGATTATTATGTTTTGACAATGCTTATCACCTATTCTAATCAGGGTAGCTCATTCGATAGTTATTATATATAGCATAAGCTAT
This sequence comes from Erythroxylum mucronatum, assembly GCA_027563825.1. Lineage (NCBI taxonomy): Eukaryota > Viridiplantae > Streptophyta > Magnoliopsida > Malpighiales > Erythroxylaceae > Erythroxylum > Erythroxylum mucronatum. The sequence continues at coordinate 10,778,378 of JAOSBP010000204.1, forward strand.
AAGGAAATAGTTGAGTAATCAAGACATGATTCATCATCTTAAAGTAATTACGTAGAATGTTTTGTTGTTCTCAATTAGTATTAATTACGAAAATCCTTGGCCAAGTTGGAATAACATTTTGAAAATATTTTACAAATATTACTAATTAAATCAATAATTAATGGTGAAGAACTAATATGATTATACTGCAGGATAGAGTAGACATTAATTTTGTACTCTATGTCCAGTCGGAGCATTGTATGATGAAAATTTTAAATTATACAAAAAAATCATGTATAGAAAGGTTAGTTAGAGCCTCTTTGATATTTCTAAATATTTGAGTAGTCATGACATGTTGCTAAATGTCAATCTTGATGTGTGGATATAAATTGTTTAATTAGAGAATTAAAGATAATCTAATGAAGTTTAATTTATCTAATCCTAAATATGATTTAGGATTATAATTTGAATCCATTATCGACATAGTTGGAAACCTAATGGGTCACATATAAAAAATCAGTTGAAGAGAGGAAAAATATTTTCATCAAGTTGGATTTAATTGTACAATTTGAGGAACTTTATAACCAATTAGCTTAGTTCTCTTTTATCATGTTATAACCCCATGTGTATGGAATTATGTCTACATCATCTATAATTTGACTTAAAACAGTGGAAAAGCCAAATGAAGAGTATATGTTACTCTCTTTATGTTGGAAGTATTCTAAAGGTGATTATTACTATGTTCAAATATAATAAGCATTACTTCCAATCCAGGTGTTGCCAATATTATTTTACTATTCATATATCGATTATTAATGTATATAAAATACTATTGAATGATCATATAATTGGTTTTGTTAATATATAACTACTACATGTGGCATCAGAACATATTTAAATAGGTTTTATGATCCTTAATTGTTTGAATAGGCTAAGTTTTTAGATTCAAAAAGTATAGATTGAAGATTTTAGGGTTTTAAAAATTACCAAAATTTATGTATATAAACCTTAGAATTTTTTTGTTGCTTTTTATGATTAAGTCATGATGTTAGGTAATAACTGCTCCAAAGTGACTTTTTAATAGATTTATCAATTATTATTTATTAAATCATTTGTTAAATGTGAATAAGTTAAAATATTGGTTAATAACTACACTAAAGTCTATCGCGCTAATCTATTTTGTTACTTTTGCACTCTTAAATATTGTGTTTTTCATGTTTCCTTTGAGTTTTTTTAAAGATTATGTCTTTTTTATTATACTTTTTTATGTGTTTTTATCTTTTGGTGGATGATGCCCACCCATCAACTATAACATCACTCTCTAGTAAACTAAAACCCAAGTTAGAGACGTATAACCTTCAATAGGATTTAAGAGTGAGTTCTATCAATTAATTATCTAGTTAATTGATGCTTAATTGTATAGTTTTTTTAATTGACTGAATAGTCGACTGAACAGGGGTTGTTTACTTTTATTCTTGTGCACTTTCTATATTTTAGGCTAACTAAATGATTTTTAATCACCTTCAAAATATTTTTATATCTTTACTTAGAATTGTTTCACATCCAAAATGGGTAATTATGCATGATTTATAAGATGGAATAATGAACAATGAGTGTTATAATTTTGGTTTATGAATTTTTTAAAAGTGGATAATAATTTGTAATATCATTTCTCTCTTAATCTATTGAAACTCTTATTTGCATTATTTATTTTTTCCAAAGGGGAAATTATGATATGTGTATTTTCTCTCTCTTATAAGATATGCCTTATTTATCAATCTAGTGAGTCAAGTAGTAGTGAAAAATCAAATATGTTCAGTTAAAACCTTATATGAGAATCATTTTAGCTTGGAAGAGTGATGCATAGTCTTAGGTTTGGTAGATTTGGATATAGCTCTCATTGAGGATGAGTTACAACTATGACATAAGAGAGCACAACAGAGTAGAAGGTTTACCTCCAAATGTGAGAAAGATCAAATAGGTTAAATATCATGGTTATGAAGAGGTCTATTTCACTATCCTCAAAGGGTAGATTACTAGTTAAAAACTATGCTAATAGATTATTGGTGACTTTGAGGGAAAGGTTAATAGAATATGAGAAAGCTAAAGTTGGACAACTTATAGATAGTTTGACTTAACTGAAGCATGATGGAGCTTTAAGGATTAGATCTTACATGCTGAGGATGCAGAACATAACTAATAGGCTAAATAGGAATTAAGTCCTAATATCATATTCTTTTTTAATCCAGCAAGTTATTAAATTCTTTATCATTTGAATTTAATTCTTTGTAGGCATTCTACAATATTTGGAAGGTATGGATAGTGAATAAGTTAATCTTAATATGTGTCTAAGAATAATGATAAAACAAATTTGGTGTTAGAAAGGTATGTTATATCTGTAAGGCTTTTTTTAAAGAAGAAGGAAAGCAAACTAGGTGATTTTGAGGTTTTAATTTTCTTGTAGTCATGTTTGATAAATATAGCACCAAATAGTTGGTAGTTGGATATTATTCTTCTATTCATAATTCTAATACATTATAGGTAATGAGGAACAAAAAGAGTCAAGTAGTAGTCAATGAATATGTTTGTGGATGGTGGAGTTGTAGTAGATGTAGAGTACATCAGAGATATAGAGATACAATTTATATTAGATAGTAGCATACAATTAAATAAAATGGTGTATATACCATCTTGCAACGTAATTTAATTTCAATTTCTAGACTATATGATGTTGGATATAATTTCATTTTTAGTAATAAAAATATTTTATCATCCCTTCATTCAATTTTCAATGGAGAATGTTTATTAAATGATGATTTTTATTATTTGGATTTAAAATATCATAATGAAATTGGTTATAAATATTGAAAAATAGGGAATTAAAAGGAGTTTAATCAAGGAAAAGTCGTTCACTTTACAATATAAGATACATGGTCATTTTTAAAGGGAATAGTTTAGAGATTGTTCAAGGAAATCCTCCCTAATTTGGTTTATGATGATGTTGTAGTGGCTATAGAGATTGTATTAGAAATTCACTAAAAAAACTATGAAAAAAGCTACTATTATTAATAGCAAGGTTTTATAGATTATTCACATGATAGTAGTGGATCTTTTGACCACATTATTGATGGAAATTTTTTATAACATTCATTAATGATTACACTCAATATGATTTCCTGTATCACATTAGTAATAATTATGAGGCCCTATAGAAGATCAAAATATTTAAGGTAGAGGTTGAGAAGCAATTAAATAGACGTATTAAGATTGTCATATCACACTGTGGCAGAGAGTATTATGGTAGATATAGAGATTTAGGTCAAGAGATAAGTCCTTTTACTGAGTCTCTAGAGAGTTTGTCGTATAGTTACATAGTACACCATGCACAATACAACTGAAAAAATTATACTAGTAGAGATGTCCAGCTGCACACTAAAGCATATAGTGAGGAGCATGATGCCAAGATTAAAGCTTCCTAAGTATCTGTTGAGAGATAAATTAAAGAGAACACTTTATATCCTAAATCATGTTCATAGTAAGCCATTTCCCAAAACTCTATTTAAATAATGGATAAGTAGAAGCCTAGTTTGAATCATTTGAGGGTTTAAACTTATCTAGTAGAGATAAAAATTTATGACTCATTAAAAAGAAACTAGATCCTAGAGTAAATCATTATTCCATTACAGGTTTTCTTAAAGGTTTGAAATGTTATATACTTTATGTCCTCGTTATATTAACAAAATTCTAGAGGTGTTGGTTATAAGATTTTTAGATAATGATGTAATAAATGTATAATTTAGAGTTAAAGCAATTGAGAAGCCTAAGCTAATAGCATTAAACTTTCCCACAGTTTATGAGATAATTTTTAAGGTATTTCTAGAAGTATATGGTGATGATTTTGATATAGCTTTGGTTGCTAATGCTAGAGATGGTAGATATGCTATCGAGCATACTGTGTCAAACTCTTAACATGATTTTATAGCACCATTGAGATTTTTGCAAAGAGATAAGGGACCATCATCCTTCTAATTTTTTTTTATATAGGTGAGATCTAATGTATTTTATGAGAGATTATGGATCCTCTTACCTCTAACAATATGAAATGATCATTCTAATAAATGGATGATGACTATGGAGCAAGAGATGCAACTTTTGACAAACAATGGTGTTTTATAATTAGTTAACATTCTAAATAAGTATGAACTTAATCATTAAAAATGGGTATTTAAGACCAAGAGAGAAACCAAAGACAAGTTTAGAAGGTTTGAAGTAAATCTTCTATCTAAGGGGTACAATTAGAAAGATAGAATGGTTTACACTAATTATTGCTTACTAGTCTCATCTAAGAACTCATTTTAGATCATTATAGCTTTAACAGACTATTTTGATTTAATCTTCACTATATGAATGTCAAGAAAAGCTTCTTAAACAATTATTTGGTAGAATATGTGTACATGTAGCAACACAAGAATTACGGGAAAAATCACTAGGTTTGCAAATTAAAAGGATCAATTTATGGATGAAACAAGTATGATAGAAGTGGTGCTTGAAATTTCATAAGGTGGTCACATCTTTAGATTTTAAAGATAACATACTTGTCTATTATGTGTACTCCAAATTCAATACATTTTTTTTTATCTTATATGTGGATAATATATTACTAACCAACAACGGTTTGAGCATATTTTAGAATGTAAAGAAAGATTTTTGAAGAAATTGACATGAAATATCTTAAAGAGACCTAATTTTCTCTTATAGTGGAGATCTATAAGGGCATCTCCAAAAAGTTTTAGGCCAAAATCAAAAGGATTATATCTAAATAGTACTAAAGACGTTCAACATATAAGACCACGAACACAATATACTAGCTATAATCAAAGCTGATAAGTTATGCAAGGAGTAATATCCTCTATATAAGGTGGAGAAAGCTAAGTTATGTTTCATTCCTTATAATAACGTAGTTAAAAGTCTGATGTATTTAGAGGTATATACTAGACTTAATGTTGCTTTATGATTAGTGTTCTTGTAAAGTGTTTAAAAAATCCTAGTCATAAACACTAGATTGTAGCAAAGAAAGTGTTGTTATATGTGTAAAAATAGAGATTAATGAATGGTTTATAGGTTTGTACATGGTTTAGATATTATTGGATATGCTAATGTTAAGCTATTATTTTTTAATGAAAAGAAATCTACATCATGTTACATTTTTATGTTATCTAAATAAGTTATGTTTTAGAATAGTTTTAACCAATTTGTTATGGTGACTTCATCAATGAAAGCTAAGATTATAACTTGTTTTAAAAGAGGAGTGCATGCTAAGTGGTTAAACATTATGATTTATTTATTTCATTTCTAGGTCCATTAGGATTCATTGTGACAACTCATTTATTGTATTATTTTCTAAGAATATAAAAATCACCAGAGGAGTTAAGTATATTGAGTTTAAGTGCTTTAAGATTTGAGGATGGGTTGATGATGGTGATATATTTTTTAAATATATTATCATTATAGATAGGATAGTAAACATATTTATTAAGGGGCTTAGGCCCATAGATTTTCATAAACATTAAAAAATGCAAGTGTTATGTTGTCTTAGATATTTTGATATGGTGAGGGTTTGTAAATTTTATGTTACATGTTATAGTACTTAAGATTAATAAAGTTGAAAAATTTTCATTTGTTTATTACAGTGTGATTTGTAAAATACATCCATGATGTTATCTTATTGAGCTTGTGTACATAGAATTCTTCTCATTTCAAGTTGCGTTATGAATTCTTTATAAAAGTGAATTGTTTATTTCATGATTTATCTTTATGTTCTGTAACTTTTTAAAGAATAAGCCATTTTTGGCAGTTGATCTCTATATAAGATTAATGGTTTCTTTTACATAGGTCTTGTTTTGAGATTGGTGTCTTAATTTAAGACTAGACTGATGTGGCTATACATGTTTCATGATATCATGTAAGGCTGCATTCTTCTAAACTTCTTTAGACTAGCGGGACTTTTATTGAGTTGTTATTGTTGTTGTTGTTGTTATTGTAAATACAAATCACACCACACTAACACTACGTCAAAGGGATTAGTTAGTGAATAGCATATGCATGTAATTATAAAGAGTAGTATATTGATTACAATATTAACTACCATATTCTAATATTTATTATTCATTTAATTGAATTTTTTAAGATGAGATGTTTTTCAAAATTACACACAAACTTAACAAATTTGTTACCTGACCCAATGGAATCATTTTCAACGAAAGTACTAAGTCCTTATTGTTTTGTCCAAATAAGCGAGTGTACATTTTTGCCTATATAAACTACAATTAATTAGTCTTTTATTAAAATTGGGTCAAATAGAGACATGAAAGACTTAATTCAACAGGTTTACTAAGTGTAGTATGATTATTATGTAGGGTTATAAAGGAATCTTAATGATAGGGCTAAACTAATGACTAATTAGCATAGCTTTTCTTATCATCTTATATAACTAATTTGTAAGGAATTAGGTTTATATAATCTATAATTTGACTTAAATTAATAAGAGAGGTAAGATAATGAAATATACTACTTTTCTTTTACATTATGGGCATCGTAAAAGTGATATTATTTATCCAATTCAAAGAGAGACTAATGAAAAGAAATAAGTCATTATAAATACTAGCATGAGTTAATAATCAACATAAGTGTGTAAATGAGACCAAAAGATGGGTGCAGAGAGGTCCAAGTTGTTCCTTGTCGAAGCGGTAAGATTCTTTCAAAATTGTGCTATTGTTGAGCCGCTTTATAGATGCTTACAAAACGCTTTACTTATTTACGATTGTGTACACATATCAGGAGTGGATTTCAGTTTACCTGATAATTAGTCTACATGAACCCATCTAGCTAGGATCCAGAAGGAAGCCACTAACATTCATTTTGTTGGTACCTTCATATTGTCTCTCCTTTTCTCTTCTTGTCATTCCACTAAAGGGACTTTTATTTATTATATGGAACTCACTAATTTGACAAGTAACCATAATTTAACAATTTTTTTGAAAGGGTGCCCATTGTTTAGGTTGAAATTCTAATTTTGTCATTTCGCTCGTGGATTAGCTTTTCTTTGATAAGCTTTTAATGTTATGTGCCAAAATTTTCGTAGAGTTATTTATTTTACTATAGGGCATGTGGTTCACCTGCGAGAATAAGAATAAAATGATGATTCTTTAATAATAGAATAAATTAGAAATAGAATAGAATATATATTATTCAATTTGATTTATTCCTAAGAATTTTTAGTAATGATATAATGCCAATATTTGGTTTGAAAACATAAATTTGGAATGAAAAATGAATAACTAACAAAATCAAAATATTCATTAGTCCCTACTAACTACATTATTATTATTATTATTATTATTATTATTATTAATTATTTTTATTTTCTTCTTCTTCTTCTTCTTCTTCTTCTTCTTCTTCTTCTTCTTCTTATTATTATTATTATTATTATTATTATTATTATTATTATTATTATTATTATTATTATTATTATTATTATTATTATTGTTGTTGTTGTTGTTGTTGTTGTTGTTGTTGTTGTTGTTGTTATTATTGCTACTACTATTTTATTTTATTTTATTTTATTTTTTAAAATTTATTATTATATAATAATAATAATATTATTATTATTATTCTTATAATTATATTTTTATAGCTACGTAATTATATGGATTCCCTAAGGATATTTTTATCTAACAAGTTCTCATTTTTATTCCCAATCCACTTAGAATAGATAAAAATAGGGAGAATGATGAGTTTACTTATTCCTCAAATTCAAGGAATAAGTAAATCCTTAGATTATATATTTTATATGTTTTCTTCAACCAAACAAGGGAATAACCAATCCAAGAATAGATCAGCAGTAAAATAGTGATTCTAGTCAACCAAACACCCCATTAGAGATATTTATATGACACTTCTTTCTAAAGTATAAATAATCTACTACATATGTATGGATCCTTTTATGTAAGAATTGTCACCCACAACTCAATTAAACTTTAATTAGAAACATAATTAATTATAATTAAATAGAAGTATAATTAATTATAACTAAATACTAATTAAGTCTAAATAAAATTTAATATCTATACTGAATCCTAAAGTTTCTCAAATATTACAATCAATTTTAACTTGCTTAAAATATTTTTTTTCTCTTTTCGACCATTCTTTGTCTATGACTCACTAAATTTATAAACGTGTTAATAATTAATCAAAATTATAACCTTAAATCATGTTTAAGATTAAATGGATTAATATATTTAATTTTTTAATTAAATAATTTATATCAATAGATAAAGATGGTATTTAGCAACGCATCATCACTATCCAAATATTAGTAACATCAAAATAATTTTGATTAAATTTTTTATATGTAATTTTTTCATATAATTTAACTCATTTCATCATATATTGTTTCGATTAGATATGGAATGTAGAATTAATGTCAGCCCTATTTAAGTTCAATCATATTAATTTTTCATCATTAGTAATTAATTATATTAATAACATTTTTTAAAACCATTTTTAAATTGTCATTTCACTTTGATTAAAGATTTCCAAATTACTATTAATCAAGAATGATATCTGTCTAACCACTTTAGAATCATGAATACTTTATTGATCTCTCATCTACCTTTATATATTTTATGTTATATCTAATAGTTACCAATTGAACTACCTCTGAAAATGATAAGTCATAATTAATATAAAAACAAAAAATCCATATATGAGATATTTTAGAGATCTTAAGTTAAAAGATCACTTATACTATAATGATAACAATAATCTCTATAGATATAAAAGTAATATTCTAAAAGGAATTCTCATATGGAGTAAGTTAATACACACACGTTTGTTGACATATTTTCATACTTTTATCTATAATATCAACTACTTTCTTTATAAAAAAGAATCATAACATGTGTTAATCCTTTTATGCTCTATTAATATCTAGTCTTAAAAAAAGAATAAATAAAAATAATTTAGGGATAATATATAAATGTAATATAAATCTCATAACTATGATCTCTTCATAATTTCATTTATAATGTATGTTTATCTTATAGGCTTTATCTTACACATTAGTTAAGTAAACAAACATGTAAAAGATAAATAATTCTTTTAAATATTTATATCATAAAATACAACTAACTAATTAGTTGTATGATATAAACCAACATCGACAAATATTTTTATTAATGTGATACCATTTGGGAACCTAGCTAGAGGCTTCTGGGGATAACAGCAAACCAACTACTCTATGATAGAGCAAAACTCTATGAGAGATATAAGATAAAAAAAGAAGACTGAAGCTAAGACCCCAAGTATTCTAACCGAGACATAAGCCCTTTTCTCTTCAACAGGCATCAAATATCAGGGCTTACCTCTTACGTATCTAAGTTGACTAATCCTCCCCGTATAACTTATAACTCAAATGTGATCATAGGTCCAATAATTTTTGATGCACAGGATCCTTATAGAAAGGTAAGTGCGGAGCATACTTGTATCTCTGTGCGGTAGAAGTAAACTTATTAAAGACTCAAACATTCAAGGAAGAGAGAGATATTTATAGAGAAGTCATATGGAAATTGACAACTTTTATTGATAAAACTGAACTTAGTTTCAATAGAAGAGTTCCTTTGCTTAAATAGGCAAAGAGATTATAAAAAGACAAGTATATCTTGATAAGATCAAATTCACTTCACACCCTAAACAGAAAAGAACAATGTCACATCAACTGTTCTAGATAAGAATAATATCACATTAACTATTATAGATAAGAATGATGTCACATTATATAGTAAATAGATAAGAATGATGTCACATCACACAAGAAACCTAAACATAAAGAAAAATATTAAATAGTGTGACCCACAATAATAAGAGGAATAGATTCTTGCCGCGATAGAATATTTGACAGGGAAGCTCCTCCACTTATACTATTAGTATCATCACTAGTTTTTTGGAATATTTTATTAGGGCTCACTTCCTCTGTGTGTAAATATTGCCAAAAAAAACTTAGTGAGCTCCTCTTCATCTATGATAGGAATGTCATCATCTGGATCTTGGGCATCTTAAAAGGAGGAGGCTTAAGTTTCAGATGGTCTAATAGTATTTAGGTACAAATCTTGGAAGGAGGAGGCTTGAGTTTGACATGGTCCAATAGTGTCCAAGCCTAAATCTATAAGGTTGTCTAGGATGTCAAAGCCTGGCATTTGTGATTCACCAAGAATGAATTCTTCTAAGTAAGGTTCAATAGATGTAGAGACAGTTGGTAGTGTATATTGAGGAAAATGGTTCAAATCCTTAAGAATATACCAAAGGCTTTTAAGGACGTTTTCCTTATATCTTAACCATTCGACTGAGGTATGATGGAAATACAATTGATTCTCAGAGTAGATAGATCCATTTTGTGCTATGCTATATACTCGAGGAAGAATAAAGAAGCATTAGGTGGATTGCTTCTCTAATGAAGTTTCCTATAACCTAAGATCCTCATTAACCTGTGAGAGTTACAACCTCCATCTCATCAATGGTTAGTACCAGTTGAGGAAAGTCCATGAGAGGGAACCTTCATTTTCTCTATCACATAGACGTATAGAAGGTAGAGAGTGACCATAGGTACTATAACACATTTTTTGAGAGCGGACCATTGATAAAAAAAGAGATTTGGTGTTTGAAGGTTAAACAAGGATGGGTAGCAATGTAACTATGCTACATTGAGAAAGAGGTGGAAATAATAGAAAAGGCTTATCTGAGAAAGAGAAGCTATTTTATCAACAATAGTGGGTACACTTATAATGAGAGGAAATAATTTCCTTGTCTTTACAGTGCTAAGTAAGTCAACCACTAAAAGGAGAGGAATATTTCTTGAGGGAGTGATAAGGCTAATATATTTTTGAAGCTGAGACAAGAAATCAGCTAGGATGTTTTGATTGTCTTTGATGTGGTGAAATGTGATTTTATAATAAGAGAACCAATCTTTCTAGCTAAACAATTGGCTTTCTGGTAAAAATTATTTTATTTTGATCTGGTATCTCTGAAAAGGACGTATTGTCTATTTACTGTAAAGAGATAAGGGTTAAGGTGGAAGTTAAACTTTTTAATACCTCTTTTGATTGCTAGAATCTCATTATATATTATGTAATAATGCTTTGTTGAAGGTTTAAATTATCCATTAACATGTACACAGTAGAACCTTTTTTCTTTTATTTCCTCTATTAAGATTGCTCCCAAGAAATCTTCACTAACATCAGTCTGTAAGATTTGTTTTCCTATGTTAGGAAACTTTAGTGGAGATATATGTTAACTAATCTTCTTTAATTACTTGACTGCCTTTATCTAGTCAGGGCCCCATGATGATGACTTTTTCTTTAATAGCTTTGACAACTGGCTGATATATTTTGACATATGAAGGATGAAATCCCTAATGTAATTTACAATTCCTAGAAACTGATGGATTTGTTTAATGGTAAGGTTCATGCCTGAAAAGTTTAGTAGTTTACTAACTATAAGGGGCTTGGATGGTAAAAACAATCATGAAATTTCATGCCTAGAAATTCTCTATACGCTGAACCAATTTGATTTTTGTGGGCTGAGAGAATAACCCCATATTCCTTTAATATAATATCCAAGAATTATCGTAATAAGGCTTGATGCTCTTGTTGGGTCTAAGAGTAGAGCAGGATATCATTAATGTAAATTAGAGCACTTGATAGGATACCATCATAGATCCTAGTCATAGCTCTTTGAAACAATAATGAGGCAAATTTTAGCCTAAATAGCATGACTACCCACTGGTATTTTGCATTAAGAATATAGAATGCTGTTTGATGTCAATTTTTTAGGTCAATACCCAATTGCCAAAATCCATCTTTTAAATCAAACTTTGAGAATATTTTGGTTTCTTTCAAGAATAAAACCTACATATTTATCTTGGTAGAGGAAACTTGTTATCTTGAAGAAAATGATTTAGAGTCTTGTAATAAATAACTACTCTCTTTTTTTCTCTATTATTTTTGACTCTTTTTTTCAATTAAAAGCTTGACATGCCCAATCTGATTTGGCCATCTCAATCAGACCTTATTTCAGAAGTATAACATATTCTTCTTATGCCATCTTTAGGTCATCTGGATTCATTCCCGAATGAGTGGCCTTTGTGGATTAATGTCCTCATTCTTTTTGAATGGCAATTGGACATAGAATTCTTAATTCTTTCACAATGGATATGGATGGCTAAATTGGTCATGACTCTTCGGACAATATTGTAAGAGTTGATCTTTGATTTGCTTATATCCAGAAGGAACATCTTATAACTTAGAGATGTCGTGGTCTTTAGAGTACTCACGAAAATCTTGTTTGTAACGAATACCCTTTTTCAAGATCTAGCAATAGACATCCATTCCTATAACTATGTTGGGACCAAGAAAATTACTTCTTCAAACGATACAACTTGGAAAGAACTTTATCCTGATCCTTCTTTTCATGATAAGGTCTATCTTGAAGGATTTTCCATCAGCTGCAGAAAAGTATTCTTCATATGGTTTCCATTCTTTTGTAGGAAGAATATGTGGTTTCATTACACTTCTACAAAAGCCTGTATCCATGTAACAAATTGTTGGGATTGGTTTGTGATTATTTTTTTAGAATCAATTGAAGTTTGACATATGGTCGTATGACTATTTGCTTCTTGGGCTCCAGCTTAAAACAACATTCTTTCATCATGTACATTGGTTTGTCATCTTCTTTATCGAGAAGAGGCTTCATCATCAGTAGACTCACATTCAGGAATTGTAAACAAAGTCTATTCATTTTCACTAGATTATTCTTCAAAAAGGGACTCGATGTCCTCGTCATCTCTTATAAGCATCATAGCTTCCATGGACTGTAGGATTTTCATATCATTTTTTTTTACTTTTTAGGCACCTTTTTACACAACGACCTAGTTATCCACAAATGTAACACCAGTTTGGCTTTATAATGTCATAAGTACACCATTTAAAGAATTTTATTCTCTTTTTTTCTTTCTGTTAAAAGGGTGAACTCTTAATGGCTTCCTCATAAGGGTTTCTCTTTCTTTGTATTGCATGTACATTTCTCGATGTCTTTGCATTTAATCTTTAAGTATGATTTCTTGCATGCTTGTTTGTATTAAGGTCCACTTTTTAGCATACCTTTGAAGAACTTATGTTACTCATGTAATTTGTCCCGTGTCACCAAAGCTAATTCGTAGATTTCTTCGAGAGAGATTTCATACATATCCCTGTAAAGAGAATTGATTTTTCTTTGTAATTTAGGATGCAACTTATCAAGAAAGGAAGAAATGAATGTGCACCGAAGATTGAAATCATTGAAGCCATTGAGCATATAATATTTTTCAGACATTCTTTAGATATGCTTTTGTAAATCTTTTCTGTTCATAGAGCAACACTTTATTTCAAAATACTTATGTCTGTTTTATCGATCAATAAGTTGGAAATTGCTAATGAACACTTTATGGGTCATTCCTAACAAGGAACTGGGTTCTGACAATTGTAGGACTTGCATGCACCTATATTCACTAAGGCTTTGGAACCATTCTCTTAAAGTTCCTATCATTCTTAAGACAAATTCTATCAAGATGTCTTTAAGAGACATATCTGACCTTGTCATTTGATGATCTATCCAGGCACTGAATTCATGTATTCGATCTCTCCTTTTTGTTAGTGGGACATCATCAAAAGTGAATCATGTATCTGCAATAGGTTTGTAGACAGGAGTTGCTTGCGGTCTGACTGGTTTAGTCATTGACTCAACATTGTCAACCTCATGTTCAACTTCTATATGTGGTCGAGAAAAGTGTGGAACAACTATCATCATTTGAGGTATCTGAGTAAGATATGCAAGCTATTTTAAGCTTTTTGAGTTTTCAGTAAAAGAATCAGAGTCTTAGTTATTAGTGTGACTATCAGAGCTATTTGGGACTAGTTGAATAGTAGCTATGAATTTTTGGTTAGGCATATGTCTTTTGTTGTATTTAGGGAAGGTTTTTCCTTTGGTAGAGAAGGTGGTGGTGAAAGTACCGTGGAGATCTCCTAGCGACCCCACGGTGGCCCTCCAATCGATATCTAACTCAACCGAAGGGTTTCAGTAAAGCTAGGTTGTTCAACTGTTAAAAACCTTTTTTATTTTAAAAGTTAAAAGCGTGGAAAATAGTGGGAATTTTTAAAAAAATCATTTTATTAAAAATTTTGACAACACAATAATTGCATTTTGATATTCCTAAAATTTTGAAAAGCCTTGTAAAATTTCAAAACACTTATATATTCACACCAATTTCTCAACTACAAATTTTGGACTTCAAAACCACTTACAAGCAACCCCAAACAAATAACTCTCAACAATCACTACAATAAAAAGCTAAAACATATTTATGCATTTCATTTAAAAGCCTTTATAAACATCAATTCTTTACACAAATGTACATATCAAAATGACACAAGCACAATAGCACCCGACGATACAACTAATCCTATAGCGGAGTCCCAATTACTACCCGACGATACAACTAATCCTACAGCGGAGTCCCAATTACTACAACATTGTATGCATACCTAAGTTGGTTTGTTTAAAAAATAAAAATAAGGGTTAGCTAAACAAGCTTAGTGAGTGCATTCAATTTACTAAAAGTTAACTTTTTATAATAATATAACTGAAATATTCTCATACAATCATAAAACTCATGCTAAAGCATTTACATAACAATTTATTCGTGCATCATCAAATCTGGTAATAATATAACATTTCATAAAACAAAATTTAATTTTCTAAAATACTATTCCAAAATGTTTTTTGACCTTAAACTCGTAATATACAAGTTTCCCTTTTCCCTTTTTTCCTTAAATAGTAAATAGTGGTGACATTAAAACCATAATTTAGTTTAATCAAATTCTATATTAGTATTTAATCATATAACGCGTACTCTAATCTTATTTTTGCTTTCTTCTATAAGCTAACCTATTGTTCTTCATTTCCAAATCTAACTTCAAAAGTCAGTTAAATACCATATTTTACCCATTCTAGCTTACCAATTTCTTCAAGACACAATCTCACCTAATTTAATTCACTATATCACAATCATGTATGATGAGTCACAGTTATGACCCATGTTCAGAATTCATACCTCCACTTGTTCCTTAATTTTCACATAGCAAACGTTTGAATTAGGTGTTGAGGTCTTCTAAACATTTGTTCCTCTATATCTATAGTTTTTATATCATAAAAAATCATGCCATTTCAACTTATACATCATGAAACATGTACCAAATATGACAAGCTATTTCAATACAGGGACATTATCAAGTTACTATTTTCAATCCCAATTTCCAATGTTATTCTTCTAGAATTAGGTATAGGTTTCGTTTAGAGAATTTATTTTTATGTCTTAAGTTTTATCTCCGATTTGAATCAAACAATTTGGAGGTTTGTAGGTAGAGTTATGGCCAAAACAACGTGACTGTTTCAAATTAACCTAAGACAAAATTCCACTTCACGTTCCTCTTTTGTCATATTCAACTAATTCCATACAAAGAAACATTAAAGTAATACCAAGACAATATTGATCAAACATCAAAGTAATACCAAGACAACATTGATCTTAAACACATCCATTTCATTTAAGAAAACCTATAAAAATTAGAAATGTAAGCTAGGAAACTTGCCACTTTTTCTCCAATCATCTAAGTATTTGATGAATACTTCAAAATTCCTCCAAATCACCATCAATTTTCATAAAAAATGACTACACTTTTCTTCCTCTCTTCTTGGCTGATGTTCACCTTTGGCTTCTCTTCTTTTCCATTTGTTTTGGTCTCACGGTTACTCTCTCATCACTTTCACTTTTTTGTTAAAAGAATGAAGCAAAATGTCTTAAGTTTTGCTTTTTATACTCATTTAATGAATTATATATGTCACCTTCCTATTTTTCATCACTAATGACTCATCACACACATGTAATTACCACATTGGTCATCTCTAATGACTCATCAATTTACTAATATCATGTAAAACGATCAAATTACCTTTAATGAGTTCAAAAGGACCAAATTGCTCTCTAATGCATTTAATTGACCAAGTAACCGAGTTAATTCCTGAAAACATTCCACAACTATCTTATTTTTAAATTGACCATGAAATACTCTAATTGGGGTCAATTCTGATTGATTGGATGCTTAAAAAAATTCGAATTAGTTTAAAATCCTCAATACCTATTATTTTCCAAAAAGGACATTTTAGTCTAATAATTTGAATTACCCGAATTCTATTCAAACAACCTACGTTTTGACATGTTTCAGTTCCTATGGGTTCTAATCCTAATTTTGGAGCTTTTCATCATATTTTGAAATTGTTTGGTAACTTTTTTATTTGTTTGGATTGAATTCTGAAATCACTGAATGTCACCAAAATCATTTGGATTTCATTTAAAAGTGTAACCTAAATCACCAAAAGAACATTTCAGGGTTTTTAAACCTCGTTCGAACTCATTCTGTAACTTTTTAAAGTTTTCAAAATTTTTTGAAAAATTTTTGGTTAAGTCTAAAACCATTTCTGGTCTATCCGTGATCTCCGCTATAACCTCAATAATATATTTAAAATGCATGTACACTATAAATAGAGCATACTCTATAAAATGCATGTACAACATATTACACAGTACAATAATCAAACTAGGATATTGCAGGTGGTGTATGTGAAGGTTTACAAGTGGACAATGTATTGGGATCCGTACCGTTCCGGCCGGTTCCTGGATCCTAACCTCGGTACTGGCCAAAAATATCGGCCGGTACTGGGGTTTTCCGTTGGGTACCGGCCGGTACCCAACATACCAAAAAATTCCGGGTCATTTCGCAAACTTTTAAAAACCAGAGGACTTGTTTGAAAAAAATAAATTT
>JAOSBP010000204.1:10802009-10824972 GCA_027563825.1 Erythroxylum mucronatum
TATTATTAAGATTTTTAAAAGCATGGTTGATGTAAACAGTAAACTAGTAAAGTATACAGTACAACTGTATAATATATTAATATGGACTATTTTGCAATTTTTAAAAATTTTAGGGACTATTTTATAAATTTAAAAAATTTCCCGAAACGGTATCCGATACGGACCGATACCGGTACAGTTCCGTTCCAGGGCTTAATCCGGTACCAAGCCCGATACGGTATCATAACATTGCAAGTGGATGAGATGTCTTTTGTTGGCAAGTTTGGCTTGGAAGATTCAGATGGTTTTGTAAAAGTTTGTCAAAAAATGGATACGATATTTTGAAGACTTTTCTGTAGTTAGTAGCATCAGGATAGGATGGGGTATTATAAGTAGATCTTATGGCTAGAAATGCCGAGGGGTATGGTTCATATGTAGCTCTGGATTGATTTTAGCCGTATCTTAATTCTTCTTAGCTCTTCTCTAACTCTTTGGAATTCTCTTTCTTTCTTAGAGAACTTTGGTCCACAATAATGCTGGTCAATATATCTTTTCAAGTCCAAATTAAGTGAGGCAACTTGATCGAGTAATCGTTGATGTAATTTTCGGACTTGAAGAGATATAACATCAACCTTTGAATTTAGTCCTTATGTTTGATAGGATAGACCATCAAGCTTTGAATCAATTCTATGAAGGATATTGTTTTGTGCTACAACATTTTATGTTTGACAATTTAGTACTTCTTTTGCTGGAGAGATAGGTACATGATTACCATGTGAGCTAATACCTGTGGATCATGAGTATGGCCTTATAAATACTCCAATGGTTTTATTAGTCTAGGTTTCCAAAGGTGGAAAATCTTCCTCATATGTTCTCATCATCATACAAGGTAATGGTTTAGGGATTTCCTTAAGGATTGAAGGAATTATTGGTACAGAGCATCTTGGTTGGATCAAGTGTTCTTTTCCAATTGCGCTCAATAGTTTAGAGAGAATCTTTGGTCTAGGCTTAGGATTCCTAAGAACAATCCAAGGTCTCAAGTCATCATCATCATTATACTTGGGTTGGATTTTCTTTTCTGGTTGGCAAGAAGATTTTGACTTTCTACTGGACTCTTCTCTCCATCAAGGGACATAAACTGTCTTCACTTTTAGAATTGTCATCCATCCAACATTTATAGTCCAGATCATACATAGATGGATCAACATCTCTGATAAAATGGCCATTGACATGGCTGACGTACACCTCATGTCCATTGAGGTGGGCAACATGAATTGGAGGGCCATTAACACCTTCTTCATGAGAAAAGGCTAGACTAATCAACATTATTAGGCCAGAAGAGGCTCTAAATGATTTTGGATATTCTTCTCCAAGCTTGCTAAAAACGGATTTCACCGTTCCATACTTCAGACTTCGTAAGCGTAAAGGAGTGGTAGTGTGAATGGAGCATTGATGAGGAGTATGAAACTTTTTCTTAATTTATGATCCACTTCATGAGCATTAACTTCGCCAGTTGTTGTGATGACAATTGTCGTGGAATCTGGATGATTGTTGTCTTATTCTGAGACCTATCTGCCATCATGTAAAGGACATCTCGTGTAGAGTTTGGAAAGTTTAGATATAAAGTATGGTTTTGCAATCTGTAAATGATATGATGATAAAGTATGGCCATACTAGCATTAGGTTCTTTATCAACTCCATCAATTTAAATATGGACTTTTAGTCTTGTGGGTAGAGTTGGATCATCAAGTTTAATGTTAAGGTCTGGAGTTAAGACCATAATGACACTTCCATTATTAAGAGTGGTCAAGAGAGTGCCTATCAAAGCATTCTGCTAAGATGTATATGTTGTATAAAGGAAAGAAATTCTAGTTGTCGTTGGAATTCCTTTTCTTCCATGTAGTGTTAAGACCATTCGAATAACACCTACATAGATATGTGTGCAACCCTGATCTAGCCATAACGAGATTAGCTCAGAAGGAAACTCTAGAGTTACATATTGTTCTACAGAAGTGGATTTTAGGCTACATTGGTCCAATCTGGATCCTTAGATCAATTCTTTAAGTTGAGGTTTATATGTGGAAATTAAGGAGTGAATACTCTTTGCAAAAGATCCGGATTTATGATAAAGAATATACAAGCTTAATAAATGTAGCTAAGTATCATGGATTTTAGTGTCTTCAGGTAACTAGGTAATTTCTACAAGGTTTTAATTTAGTTAAAAAGAGTTTTTTTTTTAAGATGAGAGGGAAATTATCCTAAAGAAAGGGATGAAGAGAGATGAATTGAGTTTGATAAGATCGAAGCTTCACTCATATTTATCTTAGTCTCTCCCTACTCAATAAAGTAAAAGTTTAAACTTATACCAACCCATTGCTTTTTAACATAATAGATTTTTAAGAGAAAACAACCATTTTAAAAAGCATACTTCGTGAAGAACATGTTAATTGAAGCCTGTTATCTTGAAATTAGAATATAAAAAGCATGTTAGAAGATCTGTAAGAATAAGAAGGTATTTTATTTCTTAATTCACTAAAATAGTTGTTAAAGAGTTTAATCAAAGGTAAGAGGTCATCACCGTCATTCTACCAATTTTTATAAAGAATTCCTTCAATGTGATCGTTATTGCAACAGCCCATTTTGCTTTATAATCGCATCAAATGTACATATCTTTTTTTTCAAAATAAAAATCTGGACTAACTTGAAATCTGTATTTTCTAATATAAGCTATTTCATTTTCAAATTAAACAAAAATATATAAGGTTTAAATAATACTCCACGTTAGATATATATTAAGTTTCTCAATAGTTGTTTTTTATGGTTTTATATAAAGTATTATAATCAATATCTATACCTTAAAATTAATGGGGTCAATATACATGTTTAGCAGAATATGTAACTTAAAAAAAGTTAATGGTCTAGGCTTACAAAAGAGACAATAGAATTGTGTTCTAAAAATTTTAGGACAAAAAACTGAGTGATTATCTTTATATTATTAGCCCCAAGATTCGATGAAATAGAATTAAAAAATCGTTAAACAGCTTACATTTCAAGACAAACATATCAATATTGCGTTCATGATTGTCAAGAATCCCACATCGGACAACTATAAGGGCATTCAATAATTTATAATATTGTGCAAACCTCCCCTCTTGAGTTAGCTTTAGGGGGTGAGTTAGGTCTTTCTAATATGGTATCAGGGTCAGTTTGTCTCGATGGTTTGGAGCGGTGCCTGGTTATGTTCCTTTGTCCAATATATCCATCAGATGTCCAGTCCTACTCTGAACTGAGAGAGGTATGTCAGGAACCCCACATCGGACAACTATAAGGACATTCAAGAATTTATAATAGTGTGCATACCTCCTCCCTTGAGCTAACTTTTGGAGGTGAGTTAAGTCTTTCTAATAATGATTGTTAAAAAGGATCATTACCTAGTTCATATATGAAGATTATCATTTTGATAAGCCAATTATAGATTTTGTATCTATACGAGTAAATATTTTCATTATTTAAGATAAATTTCTCAATTAAACTTACGATTTAAACATCGTAATATATGAGAAAAATCTCACTTAAAGGCCTGGCTTTCAAGATTCACGTTAATTGCTAATGAAGTTTGGGTTGACACCTTTAATACTCAAGGGTTTTGATTATTTAATAACATGTGATAAGGTGTGAGGTACATAAGTTTTGAGCTTAATCATTAAAAAAAGCGCATAATACCATCATTCAGAAAAGTAGACTACTATCTTTAAATGTTAGCAAGAAGAACTTAGATATAAAATAGACTTTCTAACATAGATGTGTAATAAAATGATGCTAAAGAAATGGTAAGATAATGGCGGCTACTGTGGAGATAAATAGTCTCGTATCTTCAACTTCACGTATGGAGCCCCAAACCCTATCTATCTACACTGCTTGGTAGGTTAGGGAGGGTGCATAGCTTGGAGACAACTCTCATAAATAAAAGAATAAAATTCGGTTGCAGACGGAAAAAAGAAAAGCAAGAAGACGACAAACTGGTTGAAACTGGAGTTGGTAGGGCCACAACTTCCTTTCTTCTAAAACGAAAACTATCGCCGGTTTGACAATCGGTGAATTGGATTAATGGCTAGTAGTTAATTTGACCAATTGATGACATTAGTTATTTATTAAAAATATTTAATAAAATTAACAGATTAATATTAATTATTTATGTGTAAAATAACTTATGAGAATATAACTAAAAAAATATCTTATTCAACTATTATTGGTAGAGAAAAGGGATATAAAGTAACCATGGTTAATATATATGCATATGTATATATTTAAGAAGTGAAAATATTAAGATATATTTAATTTTTAATATACTATTATTTAAAATGTAAATGTACAAAATATTATAGTAAAGAAAATAAGATTCCTTACGGGTTAATTTATGTTATAAATATTGTAAAATTAGTTTGTTATTTAAAAATCAATCCAATTTAAATAAACTTATGTTTAACTTATTCTAAATTTAGTTTATATTTATTCAAAAAACATTTGTTTAAAGTTGATTCAAACTCGTTATAAGTTTATAGTTTATCTTTTTAATGTTAGTGTCCAAATTTAGTGAAATTGTGGATATCTTATCTTTATTTTTATATTATTATCCGCTGATTCTTATATATATAAATATATATATCGTCTTATTTTAAATATATGAGTTTTATTTTTTACTAATAATTTTCTGTTTGAAAAATAAACTCTGTTAATGTTCCTGCTTTTTTTAATAAAAAAAGCTTGTGAAGAGGAATAAAATGTGGGTTTGATTAGTAGAACAAAATGCTCACCTATTATCCTTTAACAAAGTTTGGTGGAACTAACTCGCCTAAAGAGGTTCTTGTATCTGAGATCCTCTATAATCTCAAAGAGCTTATTCTACTTCGAAACCTCAATCAGACATGCAATACAACCATCCTAGCTTCACTGAATGTATAACTTGAAGTTACGCTCGAAATGTAAACATATGTATAGGAAAGAGATGCGGAGGAAATGCAGTACAGAAAAAGTAGCAAAGAGGAAGCTAAAATATCTAATCGGCTGAACCAATGCAGTCGAAACCATCAGATCTCCTCGACTATGAGATTGTAATGCAAATTGCGAGAAGGATGAAAAGAGGGATGATATGCAAAGATCAAGTCCTTACCTCTAACTAGATGGAAGGAATCTAAAAAAGGAAACTACCTTTGATCATATCTTCTCTTTTCTCACAACCCTAATTCGGTAATAGTAGAACATTCGACGTATAGAAAGGGAAGATCCTTACCTCAGTTTCAATTGACAATGTTTGGTAAATGAGTGTGCTCTTGGTGTACCGATGTTGTTCCAATAGGTATTAATGTATGATGTCATTTTTAAGTTAACTTTTGTTGTAAAAGATTAAGGAGAGATTAGAACTTCTCTGAGAATCCTCTTTATTCTTTCTTTTCAATACACTTTTAATACTAAAGAAAAGTATCAACAAAAGGGCACAATTGTATTTTTTATATATAAATTTTAGCTGGTAGAACAAAACGCTCATGTATAGTAGCTTTTTCATTTTTAGCTGATCAGCCAATTACCAAACAACTTTAGTAGTGTTTTAACTAGCCAAACAACTAAATATAACCTATAAGCCAAACAAATGGTTGATCCACTATTAACCAAAGGAGGCCTATATTATTTTCTATATGGTAACTATGACCCTGTTTGGCAATTAACGAATTGCATTAATTATTAGCTGATTCTATCAGCGGTTAGTTAACAACGGATTATATCAGTTGATTTAACTAATAGATAATATCAGCTGTTTATTAAAAATGTTTGGTAAAATTAGTTGTTTAATATTAGTTATTTATATCTAAAATGACTTATGAGATTATGACTTAAAAAAATATTTATAAAGACATGAGTATTATATTTAATACTTCTTTGAATATTCTCATAAGAATTTAAATTTTAGATATTTAATTTTACAAAAATTAAGCTTATAAATCCATTAAAAATATACAACATATAATAATAACAATAACAACGACAACAACAACAACAATAATAAGTATAAGTACTTTTTTATCCTTTCTCAATCTTAAATTAATGATAGATATTTAAGATAGGCCAATATCAATAATTATTGCAAAAAAGAAAAAGAAAGCTTTGGCTACCAATAATTACAAGAACAGTAACGTAAGTGGTGGCTTTTTTGAGATTAGGAAGAGGGAAAAATGATGATTAAACGGTACAATTGGCTTTTTGCAATAAGTTGATTGAGCTCCAAATCAAATCACTTTTATAAAGTAGTTTTTTTAAAAATTAACTAATTAAATTCGATTAGCTAATCCAATCAGTTGAATACCAAACACATTTAACTAATAAGTTGTTTTCCAAACAAGTCCCATATATACGTGTTCTTTTTTATATTAATTTTAGGGGAAGAGGAGATTTTTGCATGCAATGTCAACTAATTTGACAGGGAGGAAAGTTGGCAATCAAATGAACAGGATTGATTTTGTACATTTGTTAACGTAATTTAAATGTCTTCAAAAGCCAATTTTGACACCAGTTTACTACTGTGTTTTGCTCGTATCAAGAAAAATTCATCAACTAAGGCCTAAATCTGTGTCTAGTATATTTTGAGGAACTGCAAGGCACTGGCTTCATGTCTTATTGCATACCCCATGAAAATACTTATTGCAACATCTCAGCTGGTTCTGGAGCAGCTTTGATGGAAGTTATAAGAGGCAATTGGTTGATCCTGCCACTACAATTATAGGTGGACTACATTTACCACCACCACTCCACAAGATGTAAAACAACGGGAATTGGACAATTTCCATTGAGAGTTGGTATCCAACACCAAGAGAACATGCCTTCTGTACCGTCATATGAGCCATTCTCTGAGACCTGAATAACTCACTCTAATCCATAGCCAGACTTCACGAATTGCATTCACTAGGCACCATTCATGAAGAAGGCTTTTGTGAAGATAGTTGTCTGCTTAATTATTTTCTCAACTCTTCATCAAAAAACAGATGTCCTTACAACTCTAATTTGGTAACTCTTCATCAAAAATTTACGTTCATTGAGACGATCATTGTTACTGGTCCTAATTAAAAGAAATAAGCCATACTTAGGTAAGAACTGCCATTGACTCACTTTACAAACATAAGATATATATATATATATATATAAAGCCAGTGATTGAAGTGCAATCGCCATTCTTGATGACCTGTCAAAATTCATTTCACCCTACAAATCAACAGAACAATTTGATACAACATTTTGTGGCAGGCATTTCAAGAAGCTTTCTTTCCTTGCGAGCACGACTTATGATTTCTCGTAGAATTTTAAGCCAATATGGTTCACTATTGCTCAAAAGATCAATTGCACAGTGCACACTTGTGTAGCATAATTCTTCACAACTCAAGTCCAGGCCCTGATCAACATCATCAGTTGTCGACTTTTCGACAAATTATGAATATCTCACACAATATCCAGAGGCCAGAACATGATTGGAGGTTCTTCCCTTCCCCTCCACACTCCAGTAAATTTGTTTTAGCGTATGAGACAAATCTTGTCCCAGGATAATTAGAAAACGGTGATATCCTGGCATTTTCCTTCATTAATCCCTTTCAAATTTGAACCATTTCCAGTTTGCATAGAAGCTTTCTTCTTCATGAAAAAATAGGCCATTGCCAGTACCAGTTCCTGAATTTGGAGTTGTTAAACTAGCTGGCAGATTTTGCCTGTACCTCTTGGCCATCACTTCTGCATCAGCTAACACTTTCTACTCGGATGACAAAAATTCATACAGATCAATAGTCCAAATAAATAACACCAACTAAAAACAAAAGTAAAGCCATAAAAGATTTTTACCTCTCTGTTTGATATGAAAAGACCAGGCTCACTCTCAAGATCAGCAATACTGTTACAAGACATCAATGAAACTGACTATTAGCGCCCGCTTGCTAACAACATATGGTATTAGACAACTCTTCCAGAACATCTTTTACTAGCTTCCAATTGTAGTTAAGCTATGTAAAGATCCATGTTTTGCTATCAAAGCCAGACTACTGCCTTTAATATGGTGTAAGAAAAAGAAAACAAAACTCTTAAGAAATGCATGGCTTCACAAAACACCTGTGTAATCAAAATCAGTAATAAAACAGGTCCTGTTTGATGGGTATTGGCCAGCCTCACTTACAAGCTCTGTAATACAGTTTGAAACATGAAGGAAACAAGCTATTAGCACCCTCTTACTAACAGCATATTGGCATTAGTCAAAATTCCCAGAAAATGAACATTTGAACTAGCTTTGATTTCTATTAAAGCCAGACTCATATATCCTGAGACCACAGCAAAGTTTAAAAGTTCTTATCAAAGTTTTTCAGAGAAATGCATAACTCAATTGAGCATAGGGTTGTGATAGACGTATTCTAGGAAAAGAAGGCCCATGAATGAGGGGACAGTTGGCTGATCCTAGAGCAAACATATGGCATTTTGTTATCTTTCCCTTTCATTACTTTACTGTTATTTTGTTATGTCTGTTATGCCGTTATTTTTGAATCTGGAAAAGGTACATATAGTCTGTCGCTAGGAGTGAGAGAAAACATGTGAATTTGGTTGTTGTTGAGGAGAGCTGCAGCCCTCTCGAAAGGCTGCTATCTTTTTATGAAAATTCCCTTTTCCATAATACCACAAGAGTTGATTGAATCGTGTTGTTCTTTTACATAATGTAGTATCGTATCAAAAATTGGTATCAGAGCTAGCAAGCCATGTCTCCGAAGAACTCTGACGGTAAAATGGAAGCGATTGAGAAAGAACTGGAAGGAATCAAAGAGGAGTTAAGTAGGATTCCAATAGTGGAAAGAGTTGTTGAGAGAATTTTGGAGATAGAGAAGACTCTCACCACACTCTCCCAAGGAGTGACCAAGATAACGGCCACAATTAGTGAACAACAAAGAATGGTGCAAGGGGTAAGTAAATCTTTGAGTAAAGGAAAGAATACTGAACGGGAAGAAGGGTCTAGCTTGGTTGAAAAAGAAAAGAATGAGAGTACCTATGGGAGTGGAAGAAATGGTAAGTGGTTACGGTGGCACATACCCAGCAGCAAATGAAAATATTGAGCAGGAGATGTTTGGGAACTCAGAATCATGGCGTATTGGGAGGCGTCTTGAGATGCTCTTATTCAATGGAACCTATGTAGCACGGACACGGCAAAATGGTGCCGTGTTCGTGTGTCCGACACGGACACGCAGTGGACACGCGGTGGAAATGTGTCAGACACGTGTTCGTACGTGTTGGAGTAAAAAAATCATTTTTATCGGCTCGGACACGACTCGGGATGGCTCGGACATGTCTTAATATGACTCGTAACATTTTTATGAATT
Organism: Erythroxylum mucronatum; assembly: GCA_027563825.1. Lineage (NCBI taxonomy): Eukaryota > Viridiplantae > Streptophyta > Magnoliopsida > Malpighiales > Erythroxylaceae > Erythroxylum > Erythroxylum mucronatum. The sequence continues at coordinate 10,811,381 of JAOSBP010000204.1, forward strand.
ATTCAAAATTTTATTTAGTTGACATGAGTGGTCTTCCTTATTAAGAAAGATATAATTGTTACAACTCAAATTCTCGTGATTTTTCAGTCGTCGCTCCTCTTTGTTTTCTCACAAATCATCTGTCGCACGACGCTCCTTGTTTTCCAGCCATCTGCTCCTTCACGTTTGCGCTGGTTCTTCATACAACGCTGTTAGGTAATGTTAGAGACCACTTTCTCTAACACTGATTCAGCTAACACACCGTACCAACACAGCCAACAAAATACATACCAACAGCCATAGAACAGCAAACACAGCAGTGATAGAATAAGAATAGAGATGAAATAGAGATGAATATAGATGAATATCGGTAACTAAGTATATTGATTTGCTAAACTTCGAGGGCTAGCAGCCTCCATAGTAGCTAATCTTCGAGGGTTAGCTAACCTCCCTACAATAACCAATCACCAAATCATATCTGAATGAATTCTACCCCACCCCACACCACCTATTTATTCCCTTCCTGTAACTAACTCTCACGTGACTCAATCCTCACAATCCCTCCCATAACACCTGTATTACCCTATTTCGTATTCCCTCTCTTATTTCTATATCTCTTCTGGAACCTACTGGAACCAAGTCTCAACAGGTAAGCTGAAATCCACGCTTTATGTACTCTGTCTTCTAAAATCCACGCTTCTATATACGCTGTCCTTTGTGAGATTTTTAATGGAAACACACGACTCTGAAACAGAGTCATGTGTTTCCACAGGTCTTCCAAAATGGGGGATTTTGCATGCTAATATTTCTACCTCTACCAAGTACAAAATTGACTTCTCTAGTAGCCCCAGGATTTCTTGCGCCGTATAGAGATTTTGGTGGGTATTTGGCTGGCGTTAATTGGTCTCCTTGTTCACCAACTTTCGAGTTTATTGTTGGAAAAGAAACTTTAAATCGGTAATGTCAGTTAGCACTTAGTGTCTTCTGTTTGTGTTGTGGGCCTTGTCTTCCAATTTAGAGTAGACTTTCCTAGTTGAATGGGCATCAAATTTTATGTTGTACTCACCTTCTGTAGTTTCAGTAAAATAAGCAAATACTGACGTCTGAAATCTTAATCCTACTGGGATTTTCTTAATTCTAAATTTTATAATATATATGTACGCCGTGTCCGTGTCCGTGTCCACCAAATTTTAAAAGTTGGTGTGTTCCCGTGTCCGTGTCCCGTGTCCGTATCCGTGTCCGTGTCCGTGTCTGTGTCTGTGCTTCTTAGAATGGAACGAATCTGGAAGACTGGTTATATCGAGTAGAACTGTTCTTCAAAATGAATCGAATGAGCGAAGCTGAAAAGTTAATGGCGGCTAGAATCAACTTCGAAGAGGATGCTCTCGCTTGGTTTCGATGGACTAATGCGGGAACACCATTCGGCAGCTGGAGTGATTTAAAACAGCAGATGGTTTAGAGGTTCGGCCAAACTTAAACTGGGAACTTGTGCGAAGGGGTTTTAGATATAAAACAACATGGACCAGTGGCCGACTATCGGACGGAGTTTGAGAAACTCTCGGCACCGCTAACAATGCTCCTTGTGGAGGTGCTAGAATCCACTTTTGTTAAGGGGTTGACGACAAAGATTGGAGCTGAACTTCGTTTGATGAACCCGATGGGGCTTAAGGCCCTTATAAATACAACCCAAATGATTGAAGAAAAGAACTGGACCATCAACGAAAAAGGAAGCATGTCGAGACCTATTTCTCTTAAACCTAGTCAATGGGGAGAAGGAAAGGACTCGCAGGTCAAAACATGAACCAAGAGGGAGAAACCAAGGCTTCAAACCGAGGAACCTTCTAGAGCACTCGGGTCATGTCGCCAACTCGAGAACCAGCGAGGACTCCCGCATAAGGAGGCCGACGACAGATCCGGCTCACTGATGCCAGATCTAAGACAGAAGAGCATGGGGGTTGTGTTATTCGGGTGAAGAAAAGTACTGGCCAGGCCAAGTGTATTAGAAGAAGCTTCAAATTTTGCTCATCACCGACGAAGAAAGAGAAGAGGAGTTGGCGGGTATGGAACTGAAGGATGATGACCAAATTTCAGGGGACAAGACAGAGAGTGTAGAAGTACACATGACGGAAGCTGTTAAACTATCCCTAAATTCGATGCTTGGCCTGACCACACGAGGCACCATGAAGATGACAGGGACGTTGGCTAGGAGAGACTTGACAGTGGTGGTCGATTGTGGAGCTACCCATAATTTCCTAGCTGTAGAGATCATTGAAGAACTACAGGTACCCCTCATTTCCACTCACAATTACGAGGTAATTATGGGTAACAGTATAGCAGTTAAAGGGAGGGGCATTTGCAAGGGAGTAAGGATTGAGGTTCACAGAATAACAATTATTGAGGATTTTCTGCCTCTACAATTGGGCAGTACTAATATAATTCTCAGTATGAAATGGTTAGGAAGTATTGGGAATATGGAGGTGAATTGGAGTAACCTAGTGGAAGGAATTTTGTGTTAATGGTTCTCGAGTGGTGCTAAAAGGGGACCCCAGTTTATGCAAGACAGGAGTTTCGTTGAAGACCATGACTAAGGTAATACAACAAGGAGGAGTGGGGCTGATTGTGGAATTATGTCAGATGGAGCTTCTTGGAGAAATTACTAGTGACAAATGGGCAGTTTTGGAAATGGTCCAATGAGTGCTAAGGAATCATCAGAAGGTATTCCAACCTATCACAAAACTACCTCCTAAAATGGACATTGACCATGTAATTAACTTGGAACCGGGAACGTCGCCAATTAATGTTAAACCCTATCATTACCCACACTATCAAAAAAAGGAGATCAAGAAGATGGTCAAGGAAATGATTATAGCAGGAATTATTCAACTGTCCACGAGCCCTTATTCCAGTCCAGTGCTACTGGTTAAGAAGGATGGGAGCTGGCGCTTTTGTGTAGATTATCGGGCGACTAATCGAGTGACAATAAAAGATAGTTACTCGATACTTGTAATTGACGAGTTACATGGAGCTAGGCTCTTTTCAAAGTTGGATTTAAAATCAGGCTATGATTAGATCCGGATAAGGGTGGAAGACATTTCAAAGACAACATTTAGAACTCACAAGGGTCACTACGAATTTAGGGTGATGCCCTTTGGGCTATCAAATGCCTCGGCAACTTTTCAGTCCTTGATGAATCGTGTGCTTCATTCTTTCCTGAGGAAGTTCGTCTTAGTTTTCTTTAATGATATATTAGTCTACAGTAGAAATGAAAGGGCCCATGCTGAGCACTTGGATAGGGTGCTTACCACCTTGATAAAACATCAGCTTCATTTAAATGAGAAGAAATGTGTGTTTGGGCAGAGGAAGATTGAATATTTGGGGCATTGGATGACAAAACAAGGGGTTAAGGTGGATAAGGATAAGGTTAGAGTAATGGTAAATTGGCCTACACCATCAAACTTGAGGGAACTCCGGGGCTTCTTAGGCCTTGCAGGTTACTATAGGCGATTTTTAAAAGCGTATGGAAATATAGCTTGGCCATTGACACAGCAACTCAAGAAGGACTCTTTCCATTGGAATGCAGAAGCAGAAAAGGCATTCCAACAATTGAAAGAAGCTATGACACTTGTTCCCACCTTGGCTTTACCCAATTTTGCCAAGCCTTTTACTTTGGAAACTGATGCTTCAGGTATGGGATTAGGTGCAACTTTGTCTCAAGATGGTGGCCCTATTGCTTTCTTCGGCCAATCTTTGTCAACCCACAACCAACTGAAGTCAATATATGAACGAGAATTGATGGCTATTGTGTTGGTAGTGCAAAAGTGGAGGCACTACTTGTTAGGACAACATTTTGTGATTCAAACTGATTAAAAAAGTTTGAAACATTTGTTAGAACAAAAGCTTATACAGCCAAACTATCACAGGTGGGTTGTTAAATTAATCAGGTATGACTTTGAGATCCGGTATAAACCAAGAAGGGAAAATGTTGCAGCTGATGCCTTATCCCGAATCTCTCAGCCTAAGCCACTTCAACTGATTGCTATTTCAATTCCAAGGGTGTTAGACAGTGATTTAATACAAAAAGAAGTGGCTGCGGACACCAACTTTGCCGAGATAATTCAGAAATTGCAAGACTCTTTGCAACATGGCACTCTGTTGTACAAAGGGAGAATGGTTCTGCCCAACAATTCCAGTATTTTGCCTACCTTGATACACGAATTTCATACTAGTCCAATTGGGGGACATCCCAGATTCTTAAGGACCTATAAAAGAATTAAAAGCGAGGTGTATTGGAGGGGTATGAAGGAAGACATTTGAAAATTTGTAGCCGAATGTGCCATATGTCAACAGAACAAATATGTAACTGCCTCTCCCTTGGGACTACAACCTCTTTCCATTCCTAATAGAATTTGGGAAGATATTTCTCTTGATTTCGTGGAAGGCCTATCGGTAGGCTAAGTATGCGCATTTTTTGCCTTTAAAACACCCTTTCACAGCGAAGTCAGTGGCTGATATTTTTATTCGGGAGATTGTTTGACTTCATGGAATGCCTAGGTCTACTGTTTCAGACCGTGACAAAATTTTCATGAGCAATTTTGGGGAAGAAATATTCAGACTACAAGGGACTGTCCTACGGCGGAATACAGCTTATCATCCTCAATCCGATGGTCAGACCGAAGTTGTAAATAGAAGCATAAAGACCTATCTGCGTTGCTTTGCAGGCACTCAACCGAAGAAGTGCAGTTCTTGGCTTCTATGGGCAGAATACTGGTATAATACTATATCTACTAACATGACTCCCTTCAAAGCTGTATATGGCAGGGACCCCCCACCTTTAGTGCATTTTGGCAGTCAAACTACAAGAGTAGTTGACTTGGAGAATCAGCTCAAAGAAAGAGACGCAATTTTGGAGGAACTCAAGCTCCATCCTGCAAAAGCTCAACTAAAAATGAAGGTGCACGCAGACAAACATCGGAAAGAAGTTCAATATGATGTGGGTAGAATGTGCTCCTTGGCTGAAAAGCAGAATGAGAGACTCTCACCTAAGTTTTTTGGCCCTTATTGCATTCTAGAGCGGATTGGAGCAGTGGCATATAAACTTGATTTACTGGTTGGTGCTAACATCTACCCTATCTTTCATGTCTCCCAACTCAAGAAGGCCCTTGGATTTCAACAGATCAATCAGCCCGTTCCACCTCAATTGACTTCGGACATGGAATGGATTGTGACCCTGGAGAAGGTACTGCAGTGGCGTGACACTGTGAGGGGCAAAGAGATTTTGGTTAAATGGTGTGAACTACCTGATTTTGAAGCCACTTGGGCATCTCGCGAGGCAATCCAACAACAGTTTCCTAATTTGCTCCTTGAGGACAATGTGGAACTCGACAGGGAGGGTAATGATAGACCTCCGATTCAACTCACGTATTCTAGGAAAAGAAGGCCCATGAATGAGGGGATAGTTGGCTGATCCTAGCACGTACATATTTCATTTTGTTATCTTTCCCTTTCATTACTTTATTATTATTTTGTTATGTTTGTTATGTCGTTATTTTCAAATCTGGAAAAGGTACATATAGGCTATCGCTAGGAGTGAGAGAAAACATGTGAATTTGGTTGCTATTAAGGAGGGTCGCAGCCCTCTCGAAAGGCTGCTACCTTTTTATGAAAATTCCCTTTTCCATAATACTACAAGAGTTGATTGAATCGTGTTGTTCTTTTACATAACGTAGTATACTATCAGGTTGATTGATAAATTATTCAAACGGTACTCCTTACAGCATTAACCAGGTAAACTAGACTTGAAACTAGACGCGAATCGACAGTTTCAACAGTGCCCTCAACATGATTTAGGATCTCCTACAAATTACTATGTGCATGAAGCAAAGGTATGCATAGTCAACTGTGCATTATAATGCAAGCTTGCATACAATACTATGCCAACTGGGGAGTCCTTCATGGTAATTGCAGTTTTAACTAAGATCTGAATAACCCTCTGGCGGTGTGTTAGCTGCAAAATCATTCCTTCATGAATGATATTTCCCTTGAGTAGCAACCCAAGTTCTTATTTACAACACGCTTTTCTTCAGAAAAAATACTTATCTACCACTTACTGTCTAACATTATACCCGAACTCACAAAAACTGCAAATAAGACAACATCACAGTGTTATGTGTTTTCTCAAAAAAGAAAACATCTACTCATTTAGGTCTATTTAGGTTTGCAGCTGAGACTATCATATCGAGCAGCTTTTGAATGAAATCTACCATGACCTAAGAGAATTTAAGTTTATGCTTTCATCCTCACATGAATTCCAGTAAATTTTAATTCCATGTACTGCCGATCTTTGAACTGAAAGCACTTGTACATTGGAATTGTCAGGTTAAAGATACTTGCTCTTGAAACCATAAAACTGGTTAGTTCTAGACTTAAATTCTCCTACAGTTTGAAAATAGGAAATAAAACAGGTGTAGAACCTCATTGAATCCTCTGCAATATATAGGGCCAATCTGCTTCTATATAGCTTAGACTAAGCTTAGTTACTAGTTCTATTTCTGGAGTACATAAGATATGCAAAAAGGATTAGAATGTAATTAGGTATTTTCTGGCAGGTATTACAAGCGAATTATAAGAACCATGCTGAATTTATAATAGAATATATGAGAAAGAATTGTAAAAGAAATGTTGTAATTGTTAGGTTGGCAGATGTGATATCAGAGTGAGCAGTTGGTTTCATATGTTCCTAACTTCCTACCACAATGGGATCACCTTTAAAAGCCTCAGCTCTTGCCCTAGTGAAAGCCAAGATTAGAAATGAACATTCTACTAGGTATACATTGATATGGATCATACGGTGACTTCTTAGATGTGTTGGTTACTCCATAGTGACTGTCTCATGGATATTAGTAGTACAGTGATTGGTGAATCAAACAACTGGGTTAAAAAAAAAAGGATAGAACCAAGTCCAAAATTACCTGAGAGATATTTTTCCAGGAAACATTGACTTTACCACAAGGACTTTAACATGCTCATCAACTTGAAGTATGTCACTGACAGAAGTAATGCTGGCTCTAGTGATGTTTGAGACATGCAGCAGCCCACTGAAATGAGCAAAGAAAGTTTCCTATTACTCCTTTATCAGAAGTGAGATTAAATAAGCTATACTTACCATATTTTCTGACAATTTCCTTTGAAAGTTTATGCAGTAAAACAAACAGTATTAAGAGCACTGCACTTGAACTTCAAGGTACATTCAATATTCATATTGCATGAATGAGAAGATACCTGCATGGAAGCTTATGCAGCCATAAAAAGATCAAAGAAAACTCTTTTAAAGCTTTACACAAATGGTATGCAAGTAAAAAAGAGCATAAATGGGAAATCAAGATATTGAACAACATTTAGAAATTTACAATCAGCCTGGTGCCCCATCAACATATCCAATTGACCTCAGGGCAGAGCCACTAAGGGTTAAGCTACTCAAACTCGTTAGAGATGTTCTTTGCAAGCATATGCACTTGCAAAGTATTTACTATTCTTGGGAATCAATAACATTTCATCATTTGAAAAAGAATTTTTTTAAATCTTAGTTAATTATCAGGCATTATTTGTTAAAAATTTGACAAATTTTTAGTAAAAATGCCCCCATTAAAATGCTTATTATCTTCAATTTGTCCAAAATGTTCCCGTACTAAAATTACTTTCAGACTCTGCCCCTGGTTGATTTCCATGTCACAAATTAATGGCCCTAAAAGAATGATAACAGAAGATTGACTTAGGGTATACAAATTGAGATGCTACATTTCCATATATAAAGGTTGTGTTGCTCATTACTAGTCTCCCACAATTGTAATGTCTTGAGAAAACCAAAGCCAAATGGACTTCTACTTGAAGTTCTCCAACTAAATAACTTTAATATAGTCAGTATGCTTTATTGTCCCCAGCCCTCTTTCAGAACTTTCTTATTTTATGCTTTATTGTCCCTAGCCCTCTTTCAGAACTTTCTTATTTATCTCCTAAATATATCTTTCAAAAGCAATGTACCAAAACATCACTGCACTTCCTTAGTTTCTTCCATGCATTGCAGCTGCAATCCAAGTACAATTTATCCACAATTCCCAAGATAAGAGTGAAGAACAGCCTGCCATCTAGTATAATAATTTAGAGCTTAGGACAAGGACAAGTGTAACAACAGAAATACTAAGCCACTCTCACCTTCGGTTAGTTTCACCAATTCTTACTTGGGCTCCATAAGGAAAAATTTTCTGGACAGTTCCTTCAAGAAGTGTCCCTTCCTGAAGGTTTAGCATTTCCTGCAACATTTTATCCAAAGTAGGCAATGATTCAGGAAATGTATATGAAAAAATAAGAAGAAACATGAAGGTCTCAAGCGACCAAATTATACAGTAACAAAAGAAAGCGAGACAACATGTATACTAACCCAAGCTCTCCTCTCACTCAGTATCAGGTCATTATTGGCCTCATTTATTCGAGTGACTAATACATGTATTTGGCGACCAACCTGCATCATCAAACCACAACAATGACCAATAAGAATGACACAACAAATATACAAATACGGTAGCTGATCAGCAGATTAAAACTATGGAGATGATTATAGTCTTGACTTTTGAGTATAGTAAAGAAAACACACAAGAAAGACTTGGGCTTCCTCACTAGGTCTTCGCATGATATGGAAACATGAGTTGACCAGGTCAGCGAATTGGCTCCAAGGAAATTTAATCCAGTGTTAACTTCTGTGTCATTTGACTAACACTCAAATGTTTGGAAAATTTTCAACAAACAATTATTCAACGCGTACTTGCAGGTGACACTTAAGCATCCTAAAATTCAAAGTGCCAAGGTTCTAGCCCCTTTTGATTTGTTTGAGAAGCCTGTATATTATAGGATCAAGACCAAAACAATTCATAGAAAATGCAGCAAAAAGCATGTGGTGAAAGAATTAGAAATTCAGTTGTAATTACTTATTTGGTCCCAAGTCAAAAATGCAATGGAGCTGATGGCATGTCAAAACTTGCTCGAGCCGCTAATTGGTAAGGTTTGGAAAACTTTTACTTACATAGCTTTTAACTTTAATTGACAAACTCTGAATCATCAATGTTGCATAGTTCTGTTTTTCCTTTCTTACCTTCTACCAAGACAATTACTGTTATCAATTTATCTCTATAAAGCAATTTTATTGACGTCAATTACTAAGCATTTGCACAAGTTATCTCAGATAAACAGAAAACCAATTAGAGGTCTGACATCACAAGTGCTAATAAATGAAATAAAATCTTATTAGAAGGTTTGAAACAAGAAAACAAAGGAAAGAACATTGCTAAATCAGACAAATTTCACTACAGCAATCATGTGCTTTTGGTTAGCAGTCAAAGATCCACAAACTTATTGATACTTCATCAGCTGCAATCCGCCATAGTAAATTAGAAGTTATTCTGTCTCTTTCCCACCACTTTTTTTTATCTACTAACAAAAGATACAGGCATGGTATGCAAACTGACGTATAAATGAGCAGAAATCCAAGGGTTTGATTATAAATTTATACAGGTATCCAAAAGCAGAAATAGGACCACCTAGAAGAAATAGAATGAGACGTTAAGGTGATTTTCTGGCATGTGCAGAACTACCTATTCCAGTTGAGGTAATAATTAATTCTCACAATCGGCTTGTAACGCCACCACCTTATTTTGGAAACTTAGGTAATTGCAAACATGCAAAATTAATGCCAGTTAAAGCATTGTACGTGCCTCTTACTAACATGCTATAAGTAAACAAAATTAAGACTGGGCATATTCAGTAGAACCAAGTATTTGTGGGAATATTAAGTAAAACCAGTTATTTGTAGGCATATATTCACTTAAATACATTCTAATTCATTTAGCTCTCCAAGTAGCAAGTCTTGCAGCAGAAGACAAAGCCACTGAGAGAAATTAACATTACCTAGTGAAACCAATAATGACAGATAATGCTACACTCCAGAAAATGAAAATAACAAGAAGCTGATATTGAAAATTTGCAGCTTACATTTTCTTTCAATTCCTTGAAGTTTTTCACTTTATTCATTAGTTCAGCCTTGGGCAAAAAAGCCCGCAATCCCTGCAAAACAAAATATAAAAATTCCTATTGTTAACATATATATGATGCACATGAACAGACAAGTAAGATACACCAAAGATGTAGAGACCTCAATCCTTGTAAGGAGACCCCCAGTGTTCCACTCTGTAATGTTAACCTCAATAGGTTGATTAAGTTCTTTGATCTGCACAAGAGTAATTGCTGTCAGAAATTTGTACTTAGCTCTCCTATTGGCAAAAAGAGGTGTAAAGATGTTGGTCCCCATAGATCATGACAATGTTTTCCTTAATTCTTTTTCTCTCTTAATTCGGATTAACAAAACTTATTATGCATTCTTGCTTTCCTCTTGGAACACTAAATTCAAATAAAATGTCTCAGCCTCTAACAGGAATTTAACATTTAATTGAAAGAAACAAATTTTACATAAAAAAGAACCAGTATGCGCATGATTCCTGAAATGAAAAGCGTACCCAACCAGCTTCAAAATACGTGAAAGAACTAGGTGAGAAGAGAACCTGCCTCACTCGATGCCAAGCTATCCGGCGAAATAGCCTTCTAGCTGAAATCAATGGCCGTCCACTCAACGTTCTCCCAAGAACCTCAGCAAACAGCACTGTTCCAGTATCCACAACTGGCCTTCCCGAAACGGGCCCTCCACTCATTGCAGCCTCATCCTTAATAATTCCCATCTTCCCTTTAACCATCAACTTCTCAGTATCCTTTTCCATATCAAACAACATATAATTCGTATCTTTTCCATACAACGGTAGAACCTCTTTTGTCAACAGAGTACCCAACAAATCCGCTCCAATGTTAACGTCCAGTTTATTCTCATTACCTGAAACCACAACCCCTACCACAAAATCGCCAGGCTTTGGTTCATAATAGTACACATTAACCTTCTGAGCCTCCTTACTTCCACCACCCAAATCTTTATTCTCCAATGTTACACCTAAATTAGTTTCCTCGTTCTCTAGTTCTACTTCTGCTTCTTCTAGTGGATCTTTAGACTTAAAGAACTTCAGGAAAGGTGCCAAGGCCTCATCTTCATCAGGTTGCTCGGTCTGTTTATCAGTTTCTTCTTCTTTTTCTACATCTATAGCTACTGGAGATGGCTTACTTAGCAATTCCAACTCTTCATTATCTCGATTTCTACCATTTTGCGGCTTTCCCGGCAATTGGCTACTCGAAAAACCATCAAAATCATCATTTTGAGAGAAAAATGAAACATCGGTTGTTTTCCATGGTTGAAAATACTGGGAAATAGACGTGATATTGAGCGACCCCGTAGCGGGGAACGAGTGAAAAGTGGAAGATTTTGGATTATGGATTATGCCACAGTGGTTGAGAAGGAAATTGTGAGTTTGAAGTGGTGGCGAAGAGTTGAGAAGAGAGACAGAGTTCGAGGAGCGGAGGAAAGTTTGCATCTTTGGATATCCTCTGCACCTAATCTGCTAAGTAATTATTTATCTCTATGTTGTTTATCGTTGTCCATGTCCGCTTACGAGTCCAATTCCTCTGTTCAATTTTATAGTATTTTATTGTGTCCAGTAAATCTCAACCATTTATTTATGTAGGTCTCATATTTATTTATGTGAGACCCGTATAAATAAATGTCTGAGATTCACTGGACACAATAAAACACCATAAAAATTTGACAAAAGATCTTGGTTGTCCGCTTACTACTTTACTTGCATAGTTCTATTGCTGTTTTTTCCCCTCTTTCTATAAACCGGCCAATTCTTTCTACACTTGTGACACAAGGGTTCGTGAGAGAATTTGGAATTGCTTCTCTTCCCAATTTCCCATGGGCATTTCGGTAAAATATGAAGAATTTTATACAAAGAAATATATATGGTAAAGGAATTACTAATTCGTAATAAATAAGCGGATTAAAAATAAAATAATCTTATAATATTTCAGTAATAAACAAATTAGTCTTTACATTTCAACAATATTATTTAAATGATACATAATAAATCTAATAATTTTGACATTAATGTGGTTAATTTTGAATGTATTAATATATCGTATAAATGATTCTCTTGTTCTCATCTGATACTTGTGGAATGCAATAGAAAATAAAACCTAGTTCTGCCTAACTAAATTTATAGAAGTGATGAGTAGGGATTGTATCCACATGAAGTGTTCGTGTAGCTTTTGCGGTTTAAATAAGAAAATAAAGTGAAATTAAACTAACAAAAGCAAATTAAAGAAAACAGACAAAAAAGTGATAAAAGTGATGAATAAGTTTGGAATCCGGTCATAGGTTCAACCTCGACTTACACACAATTAAACATACTTCATTGAATTGTTGTTTTCATACCTCTCCTAGAAACTATTAATTGTAGGTTAACAACAAGCTTTGTTAATCCTAGTTTTCCTTTAGGTTGTATTTAATAAAAACAAGCTATTTAACTAAACCTAGTCGTCAAACAACGTAAAACAAACTCTCTAGATTTAGCAAAACAGTCACACTACGAATTAGGAAAATAGATTAATCTAGACAGTATCCACACAAGCTTGGATCATTTAACCTATGTTACATTATCCCTAATGATTCAACATCATTAGTTGCCACAAATGAATAAAAAACACAACGATTACGTATTGTATTCATGTTAGGCCCAAAATTTTTTTATAAAAAAATTAAGCATGATTAGAGAAGATTAAAGCATTAGTAGAACTTGAATTGACTTTAATTAAGTAAGTTAGCATTAATTAGCATATGACATTAAATGAAGTTAGTTGATATGAATTAGTGTAATTAATGATGTTAGATAGCATGCATTAAATAAGTATGATATAGTTGGTATGACATTAAATGTGTTAGTTAACTTAAATGTGTTAGATGTGGTAGTTGAGCTTAAATGAAGAAGTGGGCTTAGTGACTTAAAGGAAATGGGCTATAATTGAAAATAGAAGAGGATTTGAGTTAGATGATAAGTGGGCTTATGGGCCATTGGGCTTAAGTGATTTTAATGGAGTATAAAAGAAGAAGAAAATGAGTGAGTAGTAGAGAAGAGAGAAACGAAATTTGTGAGAGAAGAAAGAGAAAGAATCGTGGGAGAGGGAAGGAAGAAGAGAAGAAAGAAGAAGCTTGCCTAGGGTTTGGATTTCTAAGTGGTTCAAGGAAGATTTTGGAGAAAGTGCAAGAAGGAAAAGTATAGAGGAGAGTCTAAGCTACATTTTGAGTCAAGAAATCACTTGATTGAGAAGAAATCTCAAGGTAAGTCTTGGTTTAAAGTTTAAGTCTTGGTTGGGTTTTGGTGTGGAAAGCCTAAGAAATGTATGGGTATAGTGAATCTCAAGTTAATTTTATGAAAGATGTTATGTAGTTTTTCAATTGAGGAAGTTGATGTGGGTTTATTTGTTGTTCTTAAAGAAGGACAAGAAGGAAGAGAAGAGCAAAGAGAGGAGCTCCATTAGACAAGGATTAGCAAGTAGAAGGTAGGTTTCATGATTATCTTTATGCTTGTAAGCATTAAATGCTATTTGACTAATGATATTAATGACTTTCCAAC